>CM077349.1:88806663-89189163 GCA_039655645.1 Ammopiptanthus mongolicus | reverse complement strand
GCAAAGCAACGATTGGTTGGAGTAAAAGTAAGAGAAGGATAGAAACTAAGACAAATACCAAAAAGAAGGATAGAAACTAAGACAAATACCAAAAAGAACTTAGGGTCGACGATGTCTGCACCTCGACTTACCTCAACGAAGCTTGAAACCGAAGTTGCACCCTAGGCGAATCCGAAACTACTATTACAAACGTGTTGTCGGAATAGGGTTTCGACGAACAATCGAAGGGGAATCACTCAATAACACAAGGAACTCTCTCTAGACTCTTAGGAAACTTAGAGAAGATGAGAGATTTGGGAAATTTCATGCATAAGTGAAAAGAGAAAAGAAAATTAGCACTTTGGGTGTATCAGTCAGCTTGCTGAAGCGTAGAGCGTGGAACCTCATCCATTCCACCTTCTCCTGAGCCTTATACGTGTCCCACACACGTCAAAACTCGGAACAACTGGCACAATGCACTCAGCACGCTTGTGCGTGCTCCTCTCCCACGCTTGAGCGTGCTCTTCTCCCACGCTTGAGCTTGCTGCTAAGTTGGGATGAGGCTTCCAAACTTCTGACTTCCCCAGTTTCTCTTGTTACACCTTAGGCACTTACAATAGGATTCAAGCCTATTCCTAAGCTTCCTACTAGGCCTTAAACTACCACAAACAATCATGCCATCAAACAAACACCTGATCAAGGTTATCCACCTCAATTAGGGTTTCAAAGATTAGGGATATTACATTACCACCCCCTTAAAGAAAATTCCATCCCCGAAATTTACCTTTTCATACATGCAAACAAAGACGGATACTGTTGGCGCATCTACGCTTCTCGCTCCCATGTTGAGTCTCTGGTTATTGGGTCTCAGTCAACCTTCACCAGGGGAATCTGCTTGCCGCGAAGATCTTTGATCCTTCTTTCCACTATCCGAACTAGTACTGCCTCGTACTCTAGGTTCTCTCTTAGCTGGATTGATTCGAGCTCTAGCACATGCGTTGGATCAGGGTAATACTTTCTATGTTGGGATACGTGAAAGACGTCATGGAGATTGGATAGGTTAGGCTGTAAGGCTATTTGGTAAGCTACTCGACCAATTCGACGAAAAATCTGACATGGTCCTATGAATCTGGGTGTAAGCTTTCTGGATTGAATTTCCCTGCAAACGTCAGTCCTCAGAGTAACTCTCACAAACACGTGGTCACCCTCCTAGAACTCTAAGGGTCTCCTCCTTCCGTTAGCATAGTTTTTCTACCTATCCCTTGCAGCCTTCATCTTTTCCCGGATCAACTTCACTTGTTCTGTTGTTTGTTGTACCAACTCAAGACCTAACAACTAACTTTCTCAGGTCCCAAACCAGCACAACGGAGTCCTGCACTTCCTTCCATAAAGGCTTCATACGGCGCCATACCGATGCTTGAATGAAAACTGTTAATATAGGTAAACTCAATCAGTGGAAGAAACTCGTCCCAACTCCCTATGTGTTCCAACACACATGCTCTTAACAGATCTTCCAACGATTGAATTGATCGTTCTGACTAACCATTCGTTTGAGGATGATAAGCAAAACTCAACCTTAACTTAGTTCCCAATGCACCGTTTAAACTTATCCAAAACCCAGAAGTAAACCTCAGGTCTCGGACTGAGATAATACTTGAGGGTACACAATGCAGACACACCACCTCCCTGATGTAAATTTGAGTCAACCTTTCAACAGAATAGTTCTGGTTGATAGGTAGTACATGAGCACATTTCGTCAACCTATCTATGATATCCAAATTACATCACACCTTTTTTAAGTCTTTAGTAACCCAGAAACAAAGTCCATTGCAATACTACCCCACTTCCACTCCGGAACATCCAGTGATTGCAACAACCCCACTGCCTTTTGGTGTTCAACCTTCACCTTTTGACACACCAAGCAGGATATATAGGACATAGGCTGCCACTTCCTTCTTCATCCCTGGCCACCAGAATAGATTCTTCAGATCCTCATACATTTTGGTAGCTCTCGAATAAAAACTCAGCTTGCTTTTGTGTGCTTCCTCTAGGATCATATTCTTAACTTCACTATTCGCAAGCACACAAACTCTGTCACCACACCTAATGAGACCATCTATACCTCTTCTGAACTCAAACGTCTTACAATCCTCTATCAACTGGTTGACCTCCTTAAGGAAATCATCCTCAGCTTACTTTCTCCAAACAAGATTCAGGAAATCACTAGTTACCTCGATCATCCCAAGATTTAGCCTATCCTCGATGATTTCCACTCCGATATTTACATCCTTAAACTGCTATAGAAACTCAAGCTCTCGTACCATCATTGCAGATATATGTAGGGACTTCCTACTGAGCGCATCCGCTACAACATTCGCCTTACTTGGATGGTATTGTAGGTCGAATTAATAGTTCTTTATGAATTCCATCCACCTCCTCTGCCTCATGTTCAACTCTTTCGAGTCGAACAGATACTTCAGGCTCTTATGGTCGCCAAATACACTAAATTTAGCACCACATAGATAGTGTCTCCATATCTTCAATGCAAAAACTATCGCAGCTAGCTCCAGATCGTGAGTCGTGTGGTTCCGTTTATGCACTCTCAACTGCCTGAAGGCATATGCCACCACTCTTCCTTCTTGCATGAGGACGCAACCCAAACCTTGATATGACGCATCACTGTATACGTCAAAAGGTCCTAAGGGAGCTGGCAAAACCAACACTGGTGATGTGGTCAACCTTTGCTTCAACACTTAGAAACTCTGCTCACAAGCATCCGACCACTCGAATGCCTTCCTTTTTCTCGTCAACAGCGTCATAAGCAGCGCAATCTTAGAGAATCCATTTATAAACCTTCTGTAGTAGCCCGCCAAACCAAGAAAGCTTCGAACCTGACGGGTGTCGAACCTACCAAAATTAATAAAACCGAATAACAACCTTACAGTAGCAAGGGTGTTGACCCGAATCGCTTCCCGATTGACCAACTCAGAAATTCAATCAAATTAAGCAAGCTAATTACAAGGTTGGGGGGTTTGCAGGTTTATAAATGAAATTGAAACAAGCAGAAGCTATTAAAACTGAAAACAGAGATTTAAAGACAACCAATCCAAGGGATCGAATGACATTTACTGGGTTTAATTCATCATTAATCACTAAAGAACATACATATGTTGATTAAGCCCTTAAAAAGAAACCCACGAATCTTCTACTAGAAAAGCATATAGAGTTTGATTAATTTGTAACACCCCAGTTTTCGCTTGCTTGTTATAAAGTGTTGTTATATATATGTTATGTGTTGTTATGCTTGCGTTTGATGTTTAGGGACATGTTTTGGGGTAGTTAAACTGAGAACGAGTCAGATCAGTGATCCTGACAGGGTGGCACGCCCGTGCTTCCATGCAGCACGCCCGTGCCAGTTGTTCAGCACGTCCGTGCTCTACGCGCGCACCAGAAACGCGTTTTGGGCTCTTTTGGTTAGCCCGTTTCGCCCCAATCATTTTTATAAGTCTTTTGCTAGATGTAAAAGTCATAGCCATCAATCCTAAAGTTAGAAACAGCCGTCTTTTACCTTTTTCTTGGTTTCCCATTGAATCCTTGAGCATTCCCCAATCCTTGTTGGGTGTTCTTCATCAAGAATACATCCCTGTGGTGTTTGTTGTTGCGTTTGGGGATAAGCTACTAGCTTAGTGTTACTCTGAGGTAAGGCAAGCAACCTTGTTCGTCCTTTTCCCTTGAATCCTTTGAGTTAGTGTTGAATCGTTTTCTCCCTATCAAACAACACTTCGTTGTTCGTGTGCCGGTGCAGTGAATGGCAACTAGCAGATTAGTTCCCAAGCGATCTAAGCGAGGTATGTTTATAACCCTTATGTTAATTCTCTTCCTTTTCTTGTTTGGGAATTAACTTATCCTTTTGCCTTGGCGCTCTTGGTCAAAGCTCGCTGAACCTGTTGAACCCGTTTGGAGGAGTCAAGCGTGGACTTTGTTTTTGTTGGCTCGTAGGCTGGAATCGTCACACCAAGTATGGGGAAAAGGGATTAGTATAACATATAGGTTCTAGGGTAGAGTAAGATGAGGGTTAACCCATAACCCTATTTGTGTGCTATATGCCTTAATTGTTGTATGGAGTTATTATGGTTGTTTATACATGATGTGTATTGTCCAATTGATTATATGATCTTGGCATGACATTTATGATGTTGTTCATGATGTTGTTTATGATGTTGCTTATGATGTTGTTGATATGCCATGATTGTATAATTTGGTGTCTTGGAACTGCTGTTAAATCTATGTTAATAAAAGACATAGGGATGTTAGCGTAAGCCTAAAACTAGGATTAGTCCAATTGATGGGCATAAAACATAAAGATGTTGATGAGGGGTGAGATAAATGCCAACGGATTAGTCAAGAACCTTAGGATTGATTTGAAGGGTTGAAATTTAGAAAAGCTGCTAAGTTCCCAGAACTGAGATGCTATAACAACGTTGAGCACGCCCGTGCTCATTATCGGCACTCCCGTGCTCTTTGCCCAGTAAAAGCCAGCATGCCCGTGCTCCCAGTAGCACGCCCATGTCAGAAAAACGAGAAAAGTGATGCTATTTAGCACACCTTTGCCAGTTGGCCAATTGCTCTGATACCATTTGTAACGGCCCGGACTGCTTTCAGGATTGCCGACTATCCCCACAAACCAACATGAGTCTTTTCAGTGTGCTTTGTCCTCACTCACACGCTTTTTGGGAAACTTCCCAAAAGGTCACCCATCCCACAAATGCTCCAAGTCAAGCACGCTTAACTATGAAGTTCTTATGTTCTGGGCTCTCGAAAAGAAGATGCATCTTGTTGATATAGGTAGTATCAATCAATTCTTATAAGTCTTCTTTCAACTGTACAGTCCCATACCTACACAGCCTCAGGATTCCTCTCATTCCGATGTGAATTCGGTTCATTCATGTGTCCCTTTGCCTAGAAGTCTGCCAGGAGCCGCTCCTTGTTCGTGCCTCAAGCACCGGCGATCACTCTCCGCCCTCGTCAGCCCCAGGCGTCACATGCCCACCAGCTTCCGCCTGGTTTATCCCAGAACCACATCGTACTGGGAGAGGTCCGCTCTAATACCATTTGTAACGGCCTGGACTGCTTTCAAGATCGCTGACTGTCCCCACAAACCAACACAGGTCTTTTCAGCGCGTTTTGTCCTCACTCCCACGCTTTCTGGGAAATTTCCCCGAAGGTCACCCATCCCATAATTACTCCAAGTCAAACACGCTTAACTTTGGGGTTCTTTTGTTCTGGGCTCTCGAAAAGAAGATGCATTTTCTTTCAGGACTCAGGCCGTGCCACTGTCAGAATTAAGAAAGTTCACTGTTTTAAATAAAAAGAGATTTAATACCCTTTTTGAAATAAAAATGATATAAGAGATTATAAAACGCGAACTTGAAGATAGTTAATGAACTAGGATAACGATATGGTAAGATGTAATAATAGAGACTTAATAAAGAGATTAATTAATGAGAAGATGACGTTATGGGTAATGACGACTATTACCGATGTTGTTGGTTAAATCATTCTTGATGCTCATTGGTCAAGTTTGATGTTGATAAATCATCTTTGATACTTGTTGGTCAAAGTTGATAGCCATGTAATGGTGTTGATTGTGACACCCTCAATCCGGTGTCACTGTTTGTAACCCAAAACACCAATTAAAATATTAAATAAAACTTGCTGGTTTTACTTTCGGAAAAATAGTTCATTTGATATATCTTATTAAGTCTTGAAAATCGTGATGAAATTTTTTTTTTTATTTAACAAGCGTAAAACTACAACTCAGAAATATAAACAGAGTACTCATATATAAGTATATATATACATCAGCTAAAAACGATGGACAATATGTCCTTTTCCAAAAGAACTATAAAAGATAAACTGCTAAAAAGCTAGAAAATAGGCAGCGACAGTCTGGAACCATATCTCTAAAACTCATGGCCATCAGTAGCCGTTAACAGACTACTGCGCCTGAATCAAACAGTATAGTTAAAGTTTTACCTCCAATGTTACCTTCTCTCTGGATCAGATCTTAGTTTTGAGAAGCTTCAGCGCCATTCACTGAGTAGACTCGCCGTTTTGCCTTGGGACTTGATGCTCGAACCAGGTTGATAGTAGGTTCTGCCTTGGGTTGTCTGCACTCCTTTGCTATATGACCAGGCTTCCCACAGTTGAACCAGATGATCCCTATCGTTGAGCACTCCCTTGCATAATGGTCTCTTGCACACTTGAAGCATTTGACACCAACAGCTCTCGAACAGCACGGTTTCCGTTGTCCTTCCCTTGGAATCGTTGATAGCGCTGACCTCCAGACGGCTTTGAGTAGGGCTTCTTGTGATGGAAACTGCTACCACCACTCTTCTTGAACCTTGATGGCCCAACGCTTCCTTGGGTTTTGCTCCGACTTCCTTTCAGTTCTTCAATCAGCCGGCATTTGTCCATGAGCTGAGGAAAAGTACAAATCTCGAACGACATGACTGCCTCCTTGAGCTCGTGTCTCAGACCCTCCTCGAACTTTTTGCACTTCCAGGCTTCGTTGGGGTTGTCTTGGAAGTAGTTGGAGAACTTTGCCAGACCCTCAAACTTGGCAGCGTACTCGAAGACTATCATGTTTCCTTGACGGAGCTGGAGGAATTCCATATCCTTGAAATGCCTAGCACTCGCAGGGAAGTACTTCTCAAAGAACTTCATACGGAAGAGCTCCCAGGTGATGGCTTGTCCAGCATGCTCGGCCACTTGGCGGGCTCCCCTCCACCAGTACTCCGCATCACCTACCAGCATGTAGGCTGCATAGATCACTTTATCAGCATCTGAGCACCTCATGGCTTCAAAGATCTTTTCCATTTCTTGCACCCACAATTCTGCCTTCTCCGGGTCGTATTCTCCCTTGTATTGCGGCGGGTTGTTCCTGCGGAATTCACTTAATCCTCGACCACCAGCGATCACCTGTTCTCGGAGTACAAAAGCAGCAGTCATTTCCCTCATAGCTTGCACAGCATCAACCATACCGGTGTTCCTATTTGCCATCTCGTTCTGCAAGATCAACAAAGCTCAATACATGCTAGAGATTCCTTCGCACAAGCTCAAACAATGTTGTCATTCCTTTCGGAATTCAACAGCACACAAATCACAGAGGCACACAGCACAAACAAGATAGACCAACCACAAACCCAAAAAGACACGGCCAGCTCTGATACCAAATAACGTAACACCCCACTTTAGGGGTCACGATTATTCAACATAAGACCATAATTGAAAGCGGAAATATATAAACAGAGCTTGCCGAAAATTGGGTTTTCTTTTTCCTTCCTTTTATACTCGAGTTCCAAAACCATACACGTATACTTACACAACAAGGATAATATGCATTATCATAACAATATTAAAAGGTAGAACTTCTATCAACTTTTCATAATACACATAGTAGTTTAACATTTAACTACAGGGAAAAGAAAAATAGCATACAGACCATCTTATCCTATACTACAGGAGACGCAGCTCCATAACATAAAGGGGAAAGGGGTACATAATAAGTATACAGACACTGGGAAGACTCTAGAGACTGGCCAAACACTGACACTACACTAGTCATTAAAGTAATACTCCTCAGGATCCTCCTCCTCCTCATCCTCCTCCATGGCCTCCTCCTCCTCGTCCTCATCCGCCAAGGCCTGCATGTCATAGCCGCTCATGATCTGCTATGCGTACCGCAGTGCCTCCTCGTCAGTCCTTAACCACCACGGGCTGGCAGGGGCTACCTCAGGAACGTCCTCCGGAACATACTCAGACACTTCCTCTTCCTCCTCCTCCTCCATCTCCTCATCACCAGACGAGAGGATAATGAGGGGAGCAGAAAAGGACACCTGGCAGGAGCCGGTGGCTTTTACGAGCAGTCATCCTCCAAGTCGCCTGATGGCGGGGAATCAGAGAGTGTAGCTCGGAAAGATCATAAGTAGGCCTTAGGGGTGGGACAACAAGGACAGAAGGGCCGGCCACAGATGCAGCTACAACAGAAGTAGACGGTGCAGTAGGTGGAGGTGGCATAGAAGCAGGGTCAACAGATATGTCCCGGGGCTCCTCCAGAGGAACTGCAGTCTAGGTACTGGGCTGTCGCGGATGATCAGCAGGTGGTGGTGGTGGTGGCGGCTGGGCGACTCCTGTGCTACCCTCACCACTAAATCGTACAGTACAAACTCTCTCAGACAGGCTCGTCATAGAGAAGGCAACTCTTTCGTGAAACTCACTGCTCCCGTGTATGTGCAACGTCCGTCAGGATGGATCGTCCTAATATTCGCCCCGTCGTGAAGCGTCAAGTCCAATGTCAATCGAGAAGGTGGATCGCTCGCCATATCTACTCACTATAGTAGAAAGAAAACCACGTGAGCAACGAGACAACAAAAGTAATGAGGTGAGATTTCACATATCGCACAGCCAGAATAGCAATGATAAAAGTCACGCACACACGCACCCAATCGGCATTATAGCGCATGGGCTTTCACAGCATAACAATTAATTACATAGCATCACAGTTACTAAATTCATCGAGTTGTTCCAAAGGATCAAAACGGCCGGTTATTAATGGAATTCCTTGTCGGCTCTCTGTAAAATAATATATCAGTCACAGTTTAATATATCCATCAACAATGATATGGGTCAAAGGTCAACTCAAGAATGCCATAACACAATTGCAACATGACTCAGACCCCCTACTCCATGGAGTTAAACATAATTAGAGTGAGTGATTGGGAGAACATTGTATGCGTTATCTCAGCCCACAGTGCCACATGCAATTGATTACAATCAACATAACGGCTCACGCCAGACGTTCTTTAGCCAAATTGTGACTTTCCCGGTGTTTCAGTCAGGACGTCAGTGTTTTTCGATGGATATCCATGACACAGAGGAGCTACTCTCTGGCCACATGTGTTTTCCCCAACCCCCGACGTCCCCAAGATCCTCATGATCGACACCTCAGACAATAGCACCTGCACCAAGGTGTAATCTCAACTCCTAGGCATCACGCCCGACTCATGCACAGATCCAGATTCATGTCAAGAAAACCACACAAAACAGCCACGTACTACCTCATCACTGTAGTACCTCGTTTATCTTTTGATAAACCGCAAGATACCCTAACGGGACCCACTTTCACATGACTTGCCATCAGTCGCCCATCCTTGGTTTCATTCCTTGCAATCACATACCGCTTCGTCATTCGCAACACGATGTTCAAGTCTTATGATACATTAGTCCATAACCTAGATGTATTATGGAGGTTAGGATTCCACAAGGAATCCTTTCATTAATCTTCTCACTTCTCTAGCAAAGGAACATTACTTATACTTTATAAGTAATTCTTAGTGATTAAACATTATGGAGTCCTTAGATGATCAAAATCATCAAGGACGTGGAACATGATTTTATCATGCCCACTAGGTATTAGTGTATGTCTTTTACTAGGATCTTATGAGTCCATTATGGAGTTCATATAGATTGCCTTAGGAGGTAGCGCGTATTTATACTATTATAGTGAAAACTTCAAAGTACTATCCTTATAGCAAAGTACCTAATGAAATCTCCTTCATCAAGTATAGTTTGAAAACTCAAATCAAGTGTCCATAGGTGTCTCATTTAGTGTACAACTCTTATGCATTAGATTTTTAATTCTCTTACTTAGTGTAAAAGAAAACATAATTCTCATTTGAAATCATGATTTTGTTTTCAAAGGAATTATAACTCATAAACCTTTGGAAAGTTCTAAAAGGTATTCATGTAAAACTCTTCGTTTTTAAAGAAAGGTTTAGTAAGAATCCTATCTTCTCAAAGAAGGCTTACTAACTAAAATTATTTGAAAACAATCTTGCTTAATTATGAAACTCTTGGTTCTTGAAAAACTTTTCTTTTAAAAACAACTCATTGGCGTAAGTGGTTGATCAACATCTAACCAACCTATTATTAACATGATTCCTACATGAAATCCACAAGCTCTCATTTCACAACACATGGTTCTTTGGAACCAAAACTTGGTTTCTTTGGAAACCTTTTTAATTTATATACTTCCTATACTTTAGTATGAACATTTAAAACAACTTAGCATTAACATTTTAAGGTCCTAAGGAAAATAGGATAGGTTTTTGTTAGAACCATATTAAGTTCATTTTACCATCACTTAAACATAGAAGCTTTGGCTTCCCTCCTAAACATGTCAAGGCCGAACCACTCGTGGCCATATACCACCAAAATACAGCCATTCAACAACATCCAAAGTAGCATAGAATAATCACATCAACATATAAACAAGTTATCAAGACAACTTAGAACATAAACAAGTTCAAGCCATTCACAAATCCTATCCTTAAATCTTTGGACCTCAGAATAGTTTTTCACCATGCCAAAATACTTTTCTCCTAGCACATACAAACATAATCATCATATCAACACAACAACATAATTTAATATGACAACAAAGTAAAGAATTTTATAAGGAAACCCTAGATCTAGGGATTTCCTTCAACAAATTAGGAGGCCTTTATCACCACCATTTAAGGTGTGATATGGTTCACTCCCCCATTACCTTTGTGAAGCTTCCTTGAAGTGTAGAAGATGAAAACTTGGTCACCAAAACCACTAGGAAAACCGTGACCTAGAGGAGAAACAAACAAGTTCAAAACTTGATTTTTTTCAACTTCATAAACAATGAGAACACAATGATTTTTCAACATCATAAGGATGATAACATAAAGATATTCTAAAATTTAATAAAGAGAAGAAACTAAGTTAGAAACTTACTCTTGAACAAAGGTTCAAAATCAAGTTCAGGAAGCTTGAACCTTCCTGAATGATTCTTGAATATCTTGAAGTAAACAACTTCAAATGAAGGAATTCTAAAGAGGAAAGTTGTTTAGATGAATGAGATAAACAAGAATATGAAGTTAAAATGATGAAATAAGATGATTATGAATACTTACTAGTGCTGGCCGAGGTTAGGAAGAAAGGAGAGAGAAGAGAGAACTTGAACATTGGTGTTTTTAGTGAGAAGTGTAAGAATAGGAGAAATGAAGTGTTCTTGTGCATTCCATGCACTAAATGGCCGAATACTCTTGGGAAAAGAGTGGAAAAATTAAATCAAAACTTAACTCAAGTGTGTCATAAGAATGGAGGGCTTAGATTGCACAAGGACAAGTGTTGTCAAGTAATGGTGAGATTGGTACAAGATTAACTAGAATTGGTTAAAACACTTTTTCTACAAATGGTTAATGTCATAGTCTTGGGTTTTTACCAAAAATGGATAATTGATTTTACTACTTTTGGTAAATTTTTGGATTTTAAGAAAGCTAATCCTCTTCATTAGGAATAATGAACAAGGTAATGGGAAATGTAATTCAACATTACATCTCACTTAATTCCCCGTTCCCCGTCCTCCGGCACGCAAAACGAGAAGTTACCCGATAACAATCAAAATAGAACTTTTATCGGTTTTTCATCTCTTGACGACAAAAGAAACTTTTCCACAACATAACCATGAATATAAACCATCATATAAACATTGACATATATATATTCGTCATATCAAACATAAGGTAGTGATCACAAATGAAATGTTGATCATAAACGGTTACAGAAATGAGGGTGTTACAGGTAGAGTGATGAAATCAAGGAAACTTACTCCTAGATTCATTGGTCCTTAACAAATCTTAAAGAGAGTCAGCGAAGTCGCCTACCAAATAGCCTTACCACCGTTTTTGTCCAACCTTCACAGTGTTTTTCATCTGTCTCAACTCAGAAAGTATGTCCATGACCCTAGTCACGTGACAGTACCCGACGTGATACAGTTGAAAGAGAACTTGACTTTTGAGGTATTACCCCTTCGAGTCGAAGATAGGAGGGTGAAGCAGCTAAGAGGCAAGGAGATTCCTTTTGTCAAAGTCGTTTAGAGCGGGGCTACTGAGGGAAGTGCTACATGAGAGCTGGAGAGTAAAATGATGGAAGCATACCCACACCTTTTCAATCGAGGTAAGTAGAAATTTCGAGGACAAATTTTTTTTATAAGGGGGTGGAATTGTGACACCCAGCTTTCGTTAAGTACTTTATATAGGCTCGTTTGGCTGTTTAAGTTTGTTTGGGCAAGTTATAATTGTTTGTTAAGGGCTAAGTGAGATTTTTTGGCTTAATTAAAAGTCCCTTTCTGGAATATAAGCACGGCCGTGATTATGTCCAGCACGCCCGTGCTTGGCCGCGTGTCTTGTGACCAATTGAGTCACAAGCACAGCTGTGCTTGCTAGTGAGCACGACCGTGCTCAAGTGTAGATCGTAGACGCTAAGTCCAACACGACCGTGTTGAAGGGTGCACGGTCGTGCCACGCCTACAGCTTGTATATATTGGCACAAAAAACGAGGGTTGCGTTTTTAAACCCTTATTTGGTGGCTGCTACTACCCAAGTGTGGCCAGACCTGTCCCATTCCCTATCTCCATCAAACTCAGTGCATTATTTGAGTTTTGGAGACTTTTGGGAAGCTATTGTTCATTTTTTCCAGTTGAATTGGTAATGTCCCTTCCTTTTCTTGGTTTCATTTCTTGTTTATTTGATTAGAAACTGATTTGGTTAATGTTTTACTTGACTAAGGCTTGGATTCAGACTGAGCCGCTTGGGAGGACGTGACCGGTTTGTTGTCTAGAGCTATAGTTGTTGGAACCTTCGAACCAGGTATGGGGAGAAGGATAGTGTAACCACTAGGCAGTGGGGGTAGTGTAAGATGAGGGGTTCCCATGACCCCGAGTTTAATTGTATGGTGTTTGTTTAACATGCCCGTTGCTATAAAGATTTGTTGTTGTTAATAACATGTTTCTGGTTAAATTCGATATACAAATGGTATATCCATTGCTTGTTATGTTGGTACCATGATAGGTTTATATCATAATTGTTGGTTGAGATGTTGTTATATGATGTTGATGGTTGAATGGTTGCTGTTGTGATGAACCTGCTGATATAACCTTTAATTGGTTAATTAGGACTTTAATTGGTCAAATAATAAAGGGACTGTTGTTCCCCAAAAATATTCATAGGACATGACTTAGTAAAAGGTGACGCTTTTATGCTGATGGTTTAACCAAGAACCTTAGGAATGAGTTTTGAGAGTGTTAGGGTTTAATTAGTTAAAGAAATATGTGTTGAACTCTGCCCAGAACAGTACTGCCGCGTGATAAGCGCAACCGTGCTGAACAGGGAGCACGCCCGTGCTCCAAGTTTGAATTCTGGAAAATGGTCGCGCTTTAAGCACGGTCATGCGGCAGAAGAGCAGTGCACGGCCGTGCATAACTGGAAGTACGACCGTGCATGAAAGGAAACACGCTCGTGCTGGAGTTGAGCACGCCCGTGCTAAACCCTCTAGATATAATCTTAGATTAAAGGTTTAATAGGGGTTATTAACCCCAATGTCCCCAATAATGGTAGAATAGTATACCCATCAAATGACGAAATTACATAACTTAAATATATATTAATTAAGACGTTGAGAAATGATGAGTTGGTTAAGTTGGTGCCCGAGGGGTTACCGCACGATGATGGACTTCGATGCCTTTAGTGGTCCAATGATGATGGTATAATTGGGTGCTTTTAGTGGCCCAATGTTGAGGATGATATTTTTGGGTGCTTTCGGTGGCCCGGGTGGAGGTGGCGGTTGCCGTTGTTTGTTGTTGTCTTCATGCATCACATTGGTGATGTTATGTAGGGGAAGTTCAACATAGGGGAGGTCGTCCAAGAGTACGGCGATCTGGCCATCCACGGTAGGTTCACCCAAGGTTTGGTGAACCGTGGCCCCCCGTGATGAGGCATCCATGGTTTGATGCGTTGGCTATCCATGGGGTTCACCCATGGTTTGGTGGACTGCCGGCATTGGTGCCTTTACTGGCCAATACAGATATGTTACTCCAAAGTTGCTCTTCCTAAGATAGATGGATCCACATGCATTGATGGAGTAGCAGAGTAGTGTTCCATTGCATCACATAGCATACTTGGTTGATTTATGATGTTGAGATGATGCTTATATATGTATTTGTATGCTTATGATTGCTGTTATGCCTTGATGTATGATCATTTTATTTCTATCTCCATGATGTTGTGTTTACATGTTTCCTTACTCCCTGTTCTCTGTTTTCTAGTTTGGCATGTATGGCTTATGCAGAGGATGGCGAGCAGCCCGAAGAGGAGTGACTCTGAGTCGCCACCACTCATAATTAGGGACTTCAGCTTAGTTGGTTTTATTTTATTAGTTTTCAGTTGTATTCCGAGGATATTTTCAGGAACGGTTGTACCAGCTCTGAATTGTGACATCGGGGGTGGGTTTCTTTTATGCTTATGTTTTCTTTATTCTTTTAAATATTGGTTTAATCTTTTTATGAGTTGTTGAGAACTAGTTCATGTGATACATTTTCTACACGTGCACCTTTTCATGAAAGCTTGCATGTTTTATTTTATATCTTTATTGTTTTTATTATTCTTCTTTAATGCTTTTATAACATGTGGGGTAGTTGGGTGTGACATTTATTGGTATCAGAGCAGACCTCTTCCAGTACGATGTGGTTCGAGGACGAACCAGGTGGAAGTTGGTGGGCATGTGATGCTTGAGGCTGATGAGGGAGGGGAGTGATCGCCGGTGCATGAGGCACGGACAAGGAGCGGCTCCTGGCAGGCTTCTAGGCAAAGGAACACATGAATGAACCGAATTCACATCGGAATGAGAGGAATCCAGAGACTGTGCAGGTATGAGACTGTACAGTTGATGGAAAGCTTATAAGAATTGATTAGTACTACCTATAGCAACAAGATGCACTTCTTTTCGGGAGCCCAGAACATAAGAACTCCTTAGTTAAGTCCAGCTGTTTTTGAGGCTATGGGTTATTGTGGATAGATTGACTAAGTCTGCCCATTTCATTCCGATGAATATGGAGTATCCTTTAGAAAAGTTGGCCAGGTTGTATATCAAAGAGATAGTTAGGCTTCATGGAGTACCCCCTAGCATAGTATCAGATAGAGACCCTAGGTTTACCTCTAGGTTATGGGATAGTTTGCAGAATGCTTTAGGGATAAAGCTTAGGCTAAGTTCAGCGTACCACCTATAGACTGATGGCCAGTCTGAGAGGACCATCTAGTCCTTAGAGGACTTGTTGAGGGCTTGTGTGTTAGAACAGTCAAGCTGTTGGGACAAGTTTTTGCTTCTGATAGAGTTCACCTATAATAGTAGCTTCCATTCTAGTATTGGGATGGCACTTTATGAGGCTCTGTATAGGAGGAGATGTAGCAAACCCTTGTGTTGGAATGAACCTGGTGATAATGTGGTGCTAAGACCATAAATAGTACAAGAAACAATACAGAAGATAAAGATGATTCAGGAAAAGATTAGAGTGGCACAAAGTAGGCAAAAGAGCCACCACGACAAAAGGAGGAAGGCGCTCGAATTCCAGGAAGGTGATCATGTATTCTTGAGAGTTACCCGACAACTGGGGTTGGTAGAGTGATGAAATCAAGGAAACTTACTCCTAGATTCATTGGTCCTTACCAAATCTTAAAGAGAGTCGGCGAAGTCGCCTACCAAATAGCCTTACCACCGTTCTTGTCCAACCTTCATAGTGTTTTTCATCTGTCTCAACTCAGAAAGTACATCCATGACCCTCGTCACGTGATAGTACCCGACGCGATACAGTTGAAGGAGAACTTGACTTTTGAGGTATTACCCCTTCGAGTCGAAGATAGGAGGGTGAAGCAGCTAAGAGGCAAGGAGATTCCTTTGGTCAAAGTCGATTGGAGCAGGGCTACTGAGGGAAGTGCTACGTGGGAGCTGAAGAGTAAGATGATGGAATCATACCCACACCTTTTCAATCGAGGTAAATAGAATTTTGAAGACAAAATTTTTTTATAAGGGGGTGGATTTGTAACACTCTGCTTTTCGTTAAGTACTTTATATAGGCTTGTTTGGCTGTTTAAGTTTGTTTGGGAAAGTTATAATTATTGGTTAAGGGCTAGGTAGGATTTTTTGCTTAAAAATCCCTTTCTAGAACATAAGCATGGCCGTGCTTATGTCCAGCACGCCCGTGCTTGGCCGCGTGTCTTGTGACGAATTGAGTCACAAGCACGGCCGTGCTTGTTAGTGAGCACGACCGTGCTCGAGTGATGACCGTGTCTCGTAGACGCTAAGTCCAGCACGACAGTGCTAAAGGGGCGCACGGCCGTGCCACACGTATAACTTGTATATATTGGCACAGAATCCAAGGGTTGCGTTTTTAACCCTTATTTGGTGGTTGCTACTACCCTAGTGCGGCCAGACTTGTCCCATTCCCTATCTCCATCCAACTCAATGCATTATTGGAGTTTTGGAGACTTTTGGGAAGCTTTTGTTGATCAGTGCCAGTTGTATAGGTAATGTCCCTTCCCTTTTTTGGTTTCCTTTCTTGTTTATTTGATTGGAAACTGATTTGGTTAATGTTTTACTTGACCAAGGCTTGGATTTAGGCTGAGCCGCTTAGGAGGACGTGACCGGTTTGTTCTTTGGGGCTATCGTGGTTGGAACCTTCGAACTAGGTATGGGGAGAAGGATAGTGTAACCACTAAGCAGTGGGGATAATGTAAGATGAGCGGTTCCCATGACCCCGAGGTTATTTGTATGTTATTTGTTTAACATGCTTGTTGCTAGTTCCTAGTTAAATTCGATATGCCAATGTTATATGCATTGCTTGTTATGTCGGTACCATGATAGTATTGTTGTACTGGTATGTTTATATCATAATTGTTGGTTGAGATGTTGTTATATGATGCTGATGGCTGAATGGTTGTGGTTGTGATGAACCTGCTGATATAACCCTTATTTGGTTAATTAGGACTTTAATTGGTCAAATAATAAAGGGAATGTTGTTCTCCAAAAATATTCATAAGACATAAATTAGTAAAAGGTGAGGCTTTTATGCTGATGATTTAGTCAAGAACCTTAGGAATGATTTTTGAGAGTGTTAGGGTTTGATTGTTTAAAGAAATATGTGTTAAACTCTGCCCAGAACAGTACCATCGCACGATAAGCACGGCCGTACTGAAAAGGGAGCACGCCCATGCTCCTAGTTTGAATTCAGGAAAATGGCTGCGCTTTAAGCTTATCCGTGCCGCACAGGAGCACGACCGTGCACTGGTCGTGCCGTGCATAACTAGAAGCACGACCGTGCAGCTGAGCACGGCCATGCATGAAAGGAAACACGCCTGTGCTTCATTTAAGTGGCAGCACGCCCATGCTGGAGTTGAGCACGCCCGTGCTAAACCCTCTAGACAAAATCTGAGATTAAAGGTTTAATAAGGGTTGTTAACCCCAATGTCCCCAATAATGGTAGAATAATACACCAATCGAATGACGAAATTAGATAACTTAATTATATATTAATTAAGACGTTGAGAAACGATAAGTTGGTTAAGTCGGTGCCTGAGGGGTTACCGTACGATGATGGACTTGGATGCCTTTATTGGTCCAATTTATGATGATATAATTGGGTGCCTTTAGTGGCCCAATGTCGAGGATGATATTCTTGGGTGCTTTCAGTGGCCCAAGCGCAATTGGCAGTTGCCGTTGTTTGTTTTTGTGTTCATGCATCACATTGGATATGTTAGTTGGGGAAAGTTCAACATAGGGGGGTCGTCCAAGAGTACGGCGATCTGGCCATCCACGGTAGGTTCACCCAAGGTTTGGTGAACTGTGGCCCCCCGTGATGAGGCATCCATGGTTTGATGTGTTGGCTATCCATTGGGTTCACCCATGGTTTGGTGGACTGCCGGCGTTGGTGCCTTTAGTGACCAATGCGAATATGAAACTCCAAAGTTGCTCTTCCTGAGATAGTTGGATCATATGCATTGATGGAGTGGCGGAGTAGTGTTTCATTACATCTCATAGCATACTTGGTTGATTTGTGATGTTGAGATGATGCTTATATATGTATTTTTATGCTTATGATTGTTGTTATGCCAGGATGTATGATCATCTTATTTCTATCTCCATGTTGTGTTTACATGTTTCCTTACTCCCCGTTTTCTGTTTTCTTGTTTGGCATGTATGGCTTATGCCAAGGATGGCGAGCAGCCCAGAGAGGAGTGACTCTGAGTCGCCACCGCTCATAGTTAGGTCCTTCAGCGTAGTAGCTTTTATTTTATTAGTTTTCAGTTGTATTCCGAGGATGTTTTTTGGAACGGTTGTACCAACTCTGAATTGTGACATCGGGGTTGGGTTTGTTTTATGCTTATGTTTTCTTTATTCCTTTAAATATTGGTCTAATCTTTTTTCGCGTTGTTAAGAACTATTTCATGTGATACATTTTCTACCCGTGAACCTTGTCATGAAAGGTTGCTTGTTTTATTTTATATCTTTGTTGTTTTTATTATTCTTCTTTAATGCTTTTATAACATGCGAGGTAGTTAGGTGTCACATATTACCATTTCAGATCGAAGATCAAAGGGTTAAGGAGCTTCGCGGGAAACACATTCCTTTAGTGAAAGAGATCTGGGATGCGACGATAGACGTTGCGACATGGGAACGGGAAGCAGATATGTTACAGCAATTTCCACATCTCTTTGAAGGTACAACAAATTTGGAGGACGAAATTTCTTTTAAGGGGGTAGTAATGTAACACCCCGTTTTTTTGTTTAGTGTGTGGGGCATAAGTTAAGCATTTTTAATGACTTAATTATGTTCCTTATGTATTGAGTAAGCCATGGTCCAAATTTGAGACAATTTGGCCTTGGAACTAGCTTAGAAAGTGGAAAATGTGAAAGAACGGGTGCAGAACGCGAAGAAATGGTAATCGAGCAATTATTTAATTAATGGAGGGTTAGCATATTAAAATTAGAATGAGACTTGAGTACAATAGGCTTTTAGGGATAGCCTAAAAATAATACAGAAAATATTCCGACAGTGGGTTACGCGGGAAAATACGGAAGAAAACATCTGGGTGTGCTGATGGGGCTACACCGAGGAGGACAAGTGTCACTAATTGGACATATGTCATGAGCAAGGTGACCACTATTGCATTCAAAACACATTTAAGGGCAGTGTACCCTGTCGCAGAAGTAATATGGGGCGGAAGTCCAGATATAGTACCCAAGAGATTAATTTTGATAACTAAGTGATGAATCAAGTACTAGAATAGGGAAATCCATATGCTATTCAGACTGATAAAGAACTCAAAAGAAATAAACAATAATAAAGAAATAGTGAAAGATAATGAAAGAAAATTAAAATAGAGTTTAGAAATCAAGCTTAAATAGCCTAGAGCCGTGGTTTCACTTGTGCTTTCGATACCTCCAAATCCTAATTCTATTTAATTTCGCAGTTGCTTTTCAAATATCAATCCCCTCTATGAAAACTATTAATTGTTTGTCAGACAATTAATATTCTTTTCCCCAGATGAACCCAATGGTTGTCAGGCAAAGAGTTTAAATGATTAGAAAGCATAAAGCCCAAAGAGGTTAAATGATTGAAAGGAATAAATCATGTTTTCTCAAATCTATATGTTAAACCTCGGTTATGCTATAAGCCTACCAATTTAATTGGGATTGATAACCAAAATATCAATCAATTGATTAAGAGCATACAAAGTGTGCGCAATCCTAATATGGGATGAAGAACAACAGAATAACACTATTCAAATCATAACTTTGAGACCAAATAGAATTGAATTAAAGCTAATACATAGCGAAAAGGGTTTCTACTAATACAAAATCCACCACAACTCTAGTAGTGAATTTATCTACTCATAATCATAATGAAAACCAAAGTCAACAATGGAAAACGCATGCTGGATAATTGAAGAGGGAGAAGTTGTCTCCAACTTTAATCTCCAGGTGCCAAATCCTACTCTAGAAATCCAAACTATAAACTAAACGACTAAAACAAGAGTATAGTACTCAAAGAAATAAAGAGATGAAAGAATGATAAGATGTGCAAAAGATGATCTCTAAAGTGGCACAGAGTGCCTCTATTTATAACAAAATTTGTGAACGGGCCTTGAATTAGGTCTTCTGCGCCGTTCACAAGCATGCCAATCAGGTGGCACGACCGTGCCCTTCACTCAGCACGGTCGTGCCCTTCAGAATATCTGGTCGTGCTTAAATATGTCAGGGCGTACCAACTTTGTACAACAACGTTCTAGTGCATTGGCTGCAGCATGGGCATGCTCGTTGCGATTGGGACTGTGCTAGCTTCAGTCAGGCCTTGCTTCTCTGAGTCACCCATTTCTTCAATGTGGCACGAGCGTGCTCTCGCATGGCACGACCGTGCTAGCCTCAGATCTTCAGTATTCTACCCAATTAAGCTCTAAAACCTTCACTTTTCTTCAAAAGTCTGTCAAGCTGTCTCTGAACGTCAATTCTGTCAAAACTTAAGTAAAAGGGTGAAATAAAATAATATTTATCTTTAAATGCATTGAAATTCGACCCAAATACCCCCTATAAAATACACAGAATTGAGGTTCATCAACCCCCTTGCCTAAAACAAGACACCTACCCCACTAACCCACCTAACTAACCTAATTTAATGACACCTAATCCAACCTGACATCTAGAATTTACCTAAGCAAATACTACACCTAAAACTAACGTTAAGTAAGAAAATGAAAGCAAAAGGCTAAAACATTTACTTCACTTCTCTTCTTCACTTAGTGCATGGACCAGGGAAGGAAGGCGAAATAATTTCACTTTCAAAAAGCTATTTTTGCAGACTTTGAAGCTTGGGTAAAGGCGGTTTCGGTTATCGGATTTTTAAACCGATCGCGTATTCAGGTTCGTAGCTTCGACATCTTCATATCGGTGTCATTGCATGTGAGTTTCCTTGAGGTAATTCGTAATGTCATAGTGACAAGATTTACTCTTTTTAAGCCATTTCAATTCATTCTACTCCTATTCTTAATCCCGACATTGTTTCGCTGCGTTTAAGGCTTTTACGGGTCTTTTTACTTGATCGATTGTTCGGGGAATCACACGAGGAGATCGTCGCGGTTCTGCCCTTGAGAAGTCCAGCAACTATGTTAGTGAGTTCTTCCTCCTACTTTTCGTGGCTCATTCCCTTTGATTCATTTATTTGAGCCTTAGGTGCGTTTGTTGTTGAATTTGTCATTTTTTTAGAGTTTTTCCCTCTTTCTAGACCCTATGCGTCTGCTCTGGGCGGTTGTTGGCCTAATGTACATGTCGTGAGTATCTCGGGCAGTGTTGGTAGCTTGTTGGGAAGCGTTCTAGAGTGTCGGTTGTGGAGCTACATTCGGAAGCTTACACGAGAAAGTGCGCGTGTAGCAGTTCGTAGCAGTTTCAGGTAGGGAGAAACAATCACACATTCGTTGAGACGGCAAGAATAGAATAGTATATATTAACATGTGTAGGGGAACCCTAAACTCTACTAGATGTTGAGCCCTTACAAAGTACCTAAACCCTAGGTATAAGTATCTTTGGGCTATCACTGCTAAGAATATACCCTAGGCTAGACGACTATTGTTGGATGGATGATTGGTATGTTTGGTGTGATTGTGAATATGTGCTCTATGTGATTTATGAGTTTGTAAGTTTAGAATAGTATGTTTAATGGTATGGATTGTATGATATTATATGCTTAAGGTAGTATGTTAAGATATTTAATATTATGTCTCCATGCTTTATGAATGATGACGATTTTGATAGTAAATGAAAGTGCCGTAATGCATGTATGAGGAAAAAGTGATGGATACTATAGTATCGTGAATGTAGTGATATAAGGATTGAGATTATATGTTTATTGAGATATTTCTGGCACAAGGGTTGGTTGACATGCATAGCATAATCATGTGCCAAGTGGCGAGACGTATGGTATGGGACACATGAGGTTAGTGTACCTGAGTGCGGGTACGAATTACGGAAGGGACGATCTTCATGATCTTGGGGATGTAATTGTGCTTGAGACTTATCACAGGTGACATATAGGGTTGCTCCTATCGTGTCGTGATGCCCGCTGGAGCCTAGTTATTCTGACTGGATCCTGAGTATTCCACGTCGCTGGTGGACATTCCGAGGCGACCAAGATACCCCTCTCGAGAGTTGGAGTAGGGATGCACCCTTATTGGTCACGGCGACCGGAAAATTTACCTAGATAATTAACTAAAGTTCTCCGAGACTGAGAATGAGTATTCAGATATCGGCCGACATGCATTTAGGGATGAGATACAGATAGTATAAGTGGTGAATACGAGCGAAATGATGAGTTGGAGATGTTTGTGTACATGCTTGTGTCATGCGTGTGATGTTAATATATGTTATCCTATGATCTCTTTCCCATACATGATGTTTGTTGTGGATCCTTATCTCCCTATCTTTTCTATGTATGTTTTCTCTCCTGGTTCATGGAGAAGATACCACAACTGACGAGCCGATTCCTGAGAAGGATGGCATTCCCGATGAACCTAATGCTGGTGGAAGAGTCGCGGATGTCAATAGCGATAGACCTGGAGTAGAGGATAGTTCACGACCACCATATCATCCTTATTGATATAAGTGCCTGGCCAATGCGTCTCAGTAGGTAGGAGAGTTTTGAGTGTTTGCATTTTGATGTATTTTTGTGAGGTGGGCTGGGACGAGAGTTATCAGGTTTTATTAGTTGTTTTTTGTGATACCCACTTCCCCGCTCATGATAATTTATACGAAAGATCATACAAGTCTTTAAATTAAAAACATGTTAAAATAAAAACTTGTTTAAAGAGTAGCAAGTATCACATTATCCAAGACAATTAACCGTACAAACCAAATAAGTTTTAAACATTTAAAACTCAACAACTGCGGAAATAAACTAAACTCGAAACCCGATGTCATATATCAGAGCTGGTATACAATACACCGATAATACATCGGATAAAACGAAAAACAAACTAGAAAACTAGCAACCTAACTATGAGCAAGCGATCTCCTCGGGAACACTCCTCAGCAGCTGGCTCACCCTCCTCTGCATAAACAAGGTACATGCATAGAACACCAAAAGTAGAGAGTGAGAAGTCATATACATATGAATATAAACGGTAGCAGAGTAGTTAATAAGATGAGCATACAACACACAATCATACAGACGTAATAAATCATGTTAAAGAATGTGTGCAATGCTATGCAACATCACTACTCCATGCACATGTGGATCCATCAACTCTAACTTTGGAAAGATGACTAGAAGTACATATCTATTTAACCAACAGGGACGCATCACCATACCAGATGATCTCAACAGATACTCTCACTAATCCTGAAAACATACAGTGGTTTGTCAAGGTAGTCAGGTTGTCAATAGGACGCTCCGGCCACGGGTTGCAAGTCCATGCCAAAAGGAACCTCCTTACCTAACTCTACCCTCAAGGCCGGGATAACACCCGTCGTGGTCTCCACCGTCGCGATCCATCGTTTGCTTTCCGCCCAAACCATCATCTTTATGCAATGATATATGCAATGTTCATCAAACATACAAACATATGACCAACCATCCACCATCATCATCATTAACAATGATTATTGAACTTGACCATCAACGATGATCATAAAACATTTGAGGATAACCCATCGTTACCGTGTTTATCAACACCACTAATAGCAACACATCGTTACTATTAGTATCATTATCTTTATTAAATATTATCTGAATTAACTAAGCCTCTATCCTTTTTTTTTACTTACCAATATCCCAATTAATATTCTCATCTTAATTTGATTACTATCCTCAAAACATATTCTTTAGATTATCACATTCTTCACTTACTTTCTATATTTCACTCTGGAAGATCATGTGGTTTCACTCATGCCCAATAATCAATTATTACCTTTATATTCAATTACTACTATCCTAGTAATCAATTATAGCTAACCTGATAATCGATTATTACTATGTATTAATCGATTATCATCCTATTACAACAACTCTTGTACTTAGTTTAAGAGTATTTTCTAACCTAGAATGTTTTTAACACTCATAGATCGACACTTATGTGTTTGAACTATAATCCTTGGGTTATCATCCTCACCTCTCATACTAACTCCATTTATTATGAACTTTCAGGGACCTATAACTTGGTCTGTGGCTTAAGATTAATTTAACATCAACTTTCAAGGGTTAATCAACGTAGCCATTCGTCATAATTCATCATCATCAACATTTACTTATGCCATAAATATAATAACTCACATCCAATAATCACAAGAATCAAGAATATCACATATAGTCATTTAACAACACCCCTAGACATACATAAATACCTAGATAAGGTTCAAAAGTCATATATGATATATCAACATACAATTAGGGTCATGGGTTAACCCTTCATCTTAAGCTACCCCAACACCTATATTCATATTGACCTTCTCCCCCCCAATACCTAGAATGACAAAATGAAATCTGAGGAAGAAGAGTATACAAGATCCGTTCTTGATTCCGTCTCAGGGCTCAAGCGCTTGACCAAGATTACAACATAACGAAAGGAATAGATTCAATTCCTAATCCAATAAAAATTGAAGGAAAAAATATGAACTTTAGGGTGGGTTACCTTACCTTGATCACAAACTAAAAGACCTACTAAAACAAAGAAGAGGAAGAGTCGTTGTCTTTGGTTCAATACACTTGCTGCATGATGGTGCCAAACGGAACCCAAAAACGTTCATAATTAGTCCCTAAATCAAGAAACTCAAAGAGAATTGGGAAAAAGACAAGGGTACACGAATTTACCTCAATTTTAACCTATTAAGGTTAACAAGAAAAAGGAAGAACGGATAAACAAAGACTCCGTATCAGCTACGGTGATTTTCGAACGAAAATGGGTAAAACAGTTTACGTTCTTGATAAATCTCAAAGGGATTAAGAGAGAACCCGAAGAGATTGAGAAAGGATGTTTTCAGTGGTTTAGAGGCTGCCAAAATAGGGTTTATTTCGTGCCCAAAGGGTTTAAAAAGGAGTTATGACGAAACGGGCCGAAATAAGGATTGAAAACCCGTTTCTGTAGAAAAACGCAGTCATGATCGTTTATGGTAATCGATTATGACTGTTCTGATTGTCAATGTGCGTACTCGAATACTCGTAATCGATTATCTCTGTTCTGACTTGTTTTCTGAACTCATAATCGATTATCATAATCGATTATGGTTGTTTTGACTCATTTCTCTAACATTAATAATTGATTACCATAATCGATTATGGATGTTATGACTCCTTTTTACTAACTCTCATAATCGATTATGGTGTGGTTGGACAGCATATGCCCCTTTTTAAGGCTAAACCTCCCAAAACATTTACTTAAACATCCAACATGAAACTCGTAACATCCTAAAAAAAATAAAAAATAAAGAGAGATTATAATATGAGGAATATTCTAGAGTTTTTGAGAGGTTTAGAATATATTGATTTAAGCTCTTGAATTAAACAAAAGTATAAAGAGAATTAAACCTTAGCAAATAAAATTAATAAAGTGTTAGGGAGACCTAGAATGGTTGACTTTCAACCTTAAGGGTGGTGAGTTGACCAAAAGAAGAAAAGAGAGAAGTTTTAAGTTGAAATCAGTCACCGTAGTGTCGGCACGCCCGTGCTTATATTCGGCACGCCCGTGCTGAGTAGATCACGGTCTGAGCCGCGTCTAACTATTAGCACGGCTGTGCTAATGTTCGGCACTCTCGTGCCAAAAGAGCACGGTCTGAGCCGCACCATACTAACTATTAGCACGCCTGTGTCAGAAACATTGACGCTGATTGGCACAGTCGTGCCAATCGAGAGCACGCTCGTGCTCTATGTCAGGATGCGTTAAAAATAGGTTTTAAAATAGGGAACCAGTGCAACACTATATATATACCATCTTATAATACCCTAGTGCGGCCAGAAACCCTTTTTGCACCCTAAAACACCTTAGTAACGGCTGTGGAGCATCTTCATGCTTGGGAGATGGGGTTGCAACAAGCAATGAGTTTGGAAGGAGAACAACGACAACAACAACAACAACAAGAGGAAGGAGAACAAGATGAAGATGAAGAAGAAGGAGAAGGAGAAGGGGATTCAAGCCTGAGGAAGGCGACATCTAGGATTCGCCATAGGGTACGCTTAGAGATTCTTAAAGGTCTTCAAGAGGTGAGTAGAAATACTCTTTCTCACCTTTTCCATGATGCAAATTGTTTTGGGGTTTGGGTTATGCTTTCAAAATACGTTTTTTTGGAAAATAATCCTAGTTTGGTCAAATCCTGATTTTACAAATTTGGGAATTTTCCTTTTAAGGTGTTTCTGGTGTCAATTAAATGTTTGTTATTGAGATTGGTGCTATGATATACATGATACATACGTGATTTGGTTGAATTGACATGCTATGTATGCATTATTTAATGATATTTATGATATTGGCATGATTCAATACCTGTTAATTTGGTGAATGTTGTTTGCTGCAACACCGCCTATGATAGGGGTATCGAAAGTAACACTGCCAATGAATTGGGGTGTATAAAATAAATGTTAATATGTTGAATGTTGGCTGCTGCAATATGGCCTATGATCGAGGTATCGAAAGTAACACTGTCAATGAATTGGGGTGTCAAAATATGAAATACCGTCATGATGGGGTATCGAAAGTAACATCACCACACGTTGGGATGTCGAAATGAGTAATACCACCAGTGTACAATGCTTGGTATCGAAATGAGTAATGTCACTGAAGAGAATTTGACATCGAAATACCTTCATGAGTAAGTTAGGCAATGGGACACCATTATTATGTACAGTTTGAAAGTCATATGACATATGAGGATATTTGAGATTATTTGATATGTGAGACTTTGACATACTTGAATTAGGATGTGCTGATGATGACGGTTTATTGCCAATAATAATTTATATTATTATTATTATTTTATTATACACTATTTTGAAATTAGCGGGTACCATGGACAGTTTTTTCGGTTACCGCACCGACTGAGAACAATGATTTTGTGAAAACCCTTTAAACTGTATTACTGCTCACTGAGATTTTATATCTCATTAGTAGTATTGTTTTCAGAGCCTGAGGGCGTCCCTGTTGAGCAGCCAGACGTTTTAAAGACTATCTCTTTAGTTTTAGAGCTTGGTTAGTATTGTACGGCATATGCCATGAGAACCTTTATTATCTTTTAATTATTTCCTTATGCGAGATGTTATAGACGCCCTGTTTTGAGATTTTGAAACTAATTATGTTATTTCGATTTTGAATTCATTTAAACAATTATTTTGGATTAATATTATATTAAATATTTATTCAGTATTTATTTAAGAAAAATTTTATTTACCTTCTTTTATTTAAATAATTGATTTGGGTTACTAATGTAACAAAGCGCGTTGCATTTTTGGTATCAGAGCAGTTCAATCCTAAATTGGACTGTGGTTATTGGGTTTTTCAAAAATCAAAACTTGGGTGCATAGGATGCTTGTTATAGTTGTAGATGCTACATACTATGCTTTGGGATATTGAGCCTAGCCAACTCAGTGTTTCATTGGTAGTGAGCAGATTTATGATGGCTAATAGGCGAGGGACGAATGATGCGCTTGTAACAGCTATTGATCGTGTGACCATAGATGTGCAAGAGCAGACGGAGACTCTCCGTCATATGAGGGGATATAAGGTGATAGCACCCCAAGAACCTCAATACGTGGGGTTACCGTTTTACAAAGGACGATCTGCCATCTTTCCGGGACAGCTCAGATCCTACAGAAGGTTGAGAAGCCATAGAGGAATTGTTCTTATAACAAGAGGTTATCATATTGTTTGATTCAGGAACAACTGATTCTTCCATATCTCTTAGCTGTGTCAAAAATCCAGAGTTGCCTATTTCTAAATTACCTTTTCGCTTGTGTGTTTCTACCTCTATCAAAGATAAATTGGTTACATCTTTTGCCTGTTTGAAAAGTTCCTTGATACACCAAAATTTATCTTATGATTTGATATGTTTTCATATGTTGGGTTGGATGTCACTCTTAGTATGGTTTTGCTATCGTCTAATAATGTTGGCTAAATAGAAATATTTATGTACTTCACAACCAATGTTTGATGAATCTTGTATGTTAAACCATATCGTATTCGTTTCCATGTCATAAGTTCTTGGTTGAGGAAGTTCAATGATACATATTGTTTTCCGTTAAGATAGAGACTGAAAGTGATGTAGTGGTACTACCTGTTGTCTGTTAGTTTCCAGATGTGTTCCCTAAAGAGATCTCTACCTTACATCAAATATGGGGGTTGAGTTTAACATAGATTTAGTGCCTAGAAGTGGACCAGTATCAATAGCGTCTTATAGAATGACACCCCTAGAGTTAAGTGAGCCTAGGAAACAATTAGAGGAGTGATTAGAAAATGAATTTTTAAACGTGAAATTGTCTATTATTAAACAAAACAAAAAAAACTTGGAATTTTAAGGTTGTTAATTCTTAACATTATATTCTTAAAATATATTTTTATTGAGATTTTGGTGGCACAAGTGATGGTTGACATGCATAGCATAATCACGTGCCAAGTGGCGAGCCGTGTGGTATGGGACACACGAGGTTAGTGTACCTGAGTGCGGGTACGGAATATGGAAGGGACGATCTTGGTGATCTTGGGGATGTAATCGGGTTCGGGGCTTATCACAAGTGACGGATAGGGTTGCTCCTATCGTGTCATGTTGCCTGTTGGAACCTGGTTATCCCGACTAGACCCTCAATATTCCACGTCGCAGGTGGACTTTCTGAGGCGGCCAAGATACCTCTCCCGAGAGTTGGAGCGAGATGCACTCTTATTGGTCACGGTGAGCGGAAAGGTTCCCTGGACAACTAACTATGGTTCTCGAGATTGAGAACGAGATTTGAGATATCGACCGACGTGCATGTAGGAATGAGATACATATAGTATAAGTGTTGATCATGAGTGATATGATTGGGAGATGGTTGTGTATATGTTTATGTGATGTGTGTGATGTTCATATATGTTATTCTATGATTTCTTTCCCATATATGATATTTGTGTTAGATCCTTATCTCCCTATATTTTTCTATGTATGTCTCCTCTTATGGCTCGTGGAGAAGACACTGTAGTTGAGGATCCTATTCTTGGAGAGGATGGCATCTCTTATGAACATGATACAGGTGGAAGATCCGTCGATGCCAGTGGTGAAGAATTCGGAATGGAGGATGGTTTATATTAGTGTCTGGCCAGTACAGTATGTAAAGTGTTTTGAGAGTTTAAATTTTGATGTACTTTATGAGAGGACATTAGTGGTTTTTAGTATGACTAATTATGTATCTTTCTTATTGTAAGTTAAAGGTCGTTGTGTTAAAGGAGCGCACTCTGATATATGTAATTAAGGATAATGGTATACATATGGATATGTTGCTAGCTATGGGTTGTTTATATTGTTATGCATCTTAAGTTTTAAATTTTCGCATGTTTTTAGGATTAGACAATTAGGTTACAATGGGATTATCCTACGTAAGTGGGGTTGTCTCATGTCGTGCCTTCATTATTTATTTTTTTTATTTTATAAATGATGTAATTGCTCGAGTTAAAAAAGATACAACACCATATGATGACACCATGGGAGAAGCTTGAGAATCTTGCTCGAGGGTTAAAGAATTTTAATAGTTAGTATTTAATTCTTGCACGTTAGGAGGCCATAACCGTTATACATATCTTGTACGTACGCATAATATATATATAAGTATTACTGAGTGAGTGTTGTGATGTAATCATAGAAGTGCTTTGTGTTTGCTATTAGGTCTAGGATTGAATCCCATCTAGGTGGTTCAATTTCGAGTCAGCTGTTTCAAAACGGTTCAACTGCGATTTAATGACGTCGGCTTCGATTTAAGTCGAGAAATCATTATTTATAATTAATTGGAAAAAAAACATGAGCTTTTAAAAGTGTAACACCATACTAAATTGAAATGACTCGAAATATAACCTTCCCGAAAACATAATGAGTCCAACTTTTAGAACTTGTGGCCATCCCATTAGGTTCAAATCAGGACAGATTAGTACGATGGGTCGGGTTTTTGACACCCCTGGTGACAAATAAGCATATGTGTGTGGGTGTACATTTATATATAGAATAATTTGTATTTTAAGAATGTGGGAGGAGTAAATCTTAATCATACAACAATATATAAATGGTCAAAATTAGAAGTTACTTAATAGTCACCTGATCGTTTAAAAAAGTTATATGCATAGGTGATTTGGGGAGAGGGGCATAGGGTTTTGGTGTGATAAAGATAGGAGGTTATGGGTTCAACTCCCCCACTAACATAACAAATACTAACAAACTAATATTTTGCTTATCAAAACAAAAATATGCATTTATCTTCTAATCTTAAGCATTCAAATAAGATCCAATAATCAAGATTCACTGTTCTCACCTCTCACAATAACAGTTATCACCTGATATGGTATGCATACTGTCACCATATGTAATGTAAGATAATTATTGGCAAAAGGAAGCAGCAGAACTCATTGAACAACCATTATTGCTCAAAATGTTGGACATTGCAATATAAAGAAATAGATAAAAATAATAAGTGGTTAGGGTGAAAAAAACTGAAGGAAAAAAAATATGTTCCAAGTGACAAAGCCAGAGCACACCGAAAAAGATCCACTGGCCCGGATGTAGATTTTGAACTAGTGACGTTTCATTTCCCGAAATATATTTGACACCTTTGGGGATAATGTTGGAAGGAATTTGAAAAGCTGTATCACAAAAACAGTAAGGGGTGATACGCATTAACAACTACAAAGTAATTGAAAGAGGACAAATTCCAATAGCTGCATACAAAAATACAAATTCAAATTCCTAGTAATGTTATTCTAGACAAAAGCAGCATATTTTGCAGATTGTTGTATTACATATCATAGACAAAACAGTCCTATCAAAGATTTCAAGGTTCTTGGAGGGTGAACCTTGGTGTAACTGTAATGTATAATTTTGTACCTGGTGGTCATAGATTATAGTTGCAGAAAGTCGGAAACAGCATCTTTGTTTACAACTTTCAAGGATTTCACCCTCGCAAAACCTCAACATGGTGAGAGCCTCTTGCATTTAGCCACCATAATTTGCTTTACAATATTAGGTGAGTGATATGAAGTTAAGAGATTCGAAATACAAAAATGTTATTTGAACATTAAAAAAAAAAATTCAACAACATCGACACCTGATTAATAATGTACAAAATCATAATAAATGGAAGTTCAATGGATGGTTAACGATAATTGTCAACCCTTGTACCCGTTAACCAAGTTCAATACACCATTAACCACGATTATGAACTTTGTTAATCAAGTTTGAAGGTACACAAAAAAATAACATGCATCAATATAATAGATGAGTGGTTAACATGGTTCAAAATCGTGATTAATGATATGTTGAACTTGGTTAATACTGTAGAAGGGTTCACAATCATCATTATCATCCACTGAACTTCATTAATCAAGATTTTGTACGTCATTAACCAGGTGTCAATATTTTCGAATTTTCTGATGTTCAAATAACAGTGTTCGAAATATCAGGTATGAGAGGGATCTGGAGTCAGTGGTTAATTGGTGACATGCAAGGGTAAATGCCACGTTAGGACCTAATTCCTTTGGAAGAGGTTCAATGAAGTGAAATCATTCAAGTTCTTGGCTGCAACTTGTATCATAGAGGTTTGGCAGATCCAATATTGTGAATTACAGCATGTTCTCCACATTAAAAATTAAACATTTTACCGATTTCTTTTAATTGCTTCTCTCTTTCTGTGTGTCTAGCTCTTCCTTGTTAAACAAGGAATCGGATTAGGGTCCACTAGAGATCACATACGATGGTGGCTGGTGATCGATGGCAGTGAACAACTAAAAAGGACATGAATCAGAAGCATTTAGTAGTCACTAACTAGAAGAACATACCCAAAGTTTCACGCATGCATCGATGACAACTGGGACCAGGCAGATAAAAACAGTTATTGCAGAGTGATCTACTTCAAGCCCATAGTGTTCGACAATTATCTCTATCAGAGTTTGCCAACCAGATTCAGAATGATACCTGAAGGCATCCCAGTATGCAACAAAAAGCAGTCAACAACACACGCAATAACCCAAAAAAGTTAAGGTGAGGAGAGAAACAACAAAAATGCTGTTTTTTTGTATTATTACTTTGAAATCAAAAACCAACTTACATAATACTCCCTCAGGTCGTATATATAAGAAACATTTGACAAAATTAAGACCAATATGTGTATTGAAATGGTTTAATTTCAATTAATGATGTTATACTTTCAATTTGTTTTCCACAAATATCCTTTGTCTTAAGTGGCTCAAAGAGATAGAAACAATTAATTACAACTCATTGTATTGAGTGGCTCAAGAAAACACTTCATAATAAATAAGGATAAATATGGAAATGAGCAATTAATGTGGTTGAAAATAAGGCTTTGTTTCTTATATTTAGGACCAAGAAAACAACTCATTTTGTTTCTTATATATAGGACCGGAGGGAGTACATCTTATCACTATATATACAAAAAATCCAGGAGAGCGAATAAAGAAAACTGAATCCCTAAACAATAGGATATTCTAAAGATAGACTCTAGTTGTCAAACTAATCCTCTAAGACCTTTCCAAATCCCTTTCTAACATGACTTTTATCCAAATCTTCTACACTAAAACACTTCTTAAAATTGGCAACACGACAAGAACATTAAATGCATGCGCAAAGCAAATTCCCTCTTGTGAATATCTTTCCATGGCTTAGACTTGATGGTTTCAAAGAACTCTTAAAGGCTGATAATGACTTCAAGCCCACACTCTGTTATTAATGAACTCCTAACTCTTCTGGGATAACCATTAAGACAAAAATATTCCCCCTACAAAAACATATAAAATGTGTTTTCTCACTAATTGAAAATATTGGTACTTTTTCTAATGCTATGGTACTTCTTTTGAATGCATTGGTAACTTGGTACAAGTGATACATAAGCAACATTAAGAATTCATTAGAAACCAAGTTATGCTGAATGGAAAGCAAAATACAAAGCTGCAAAAGGAAATTACCCTAGGAATATATCCGTGATAAGTATAATTAGAAATGCCTTCCCAGTATCTGAAAGATTATTTATTATTTTATAACCAGTAAATTTGAGCAAAGCTACCTGCACAACAGGTGGAAAGAAACAAAACAAAGGTTATTAATAGGCATATTTTAGATAAAAGTACAAAACAAGATACTAGTAAATACCAACAAGCAACAACTAAAGTAGGAAAACAAATTAGGAAATGAAATATTCAAAACGCAAATGATGCCTAATCGTATCCCAAATTAGCTATTGTGCTAAAGAAATCTCCTTAAAATTGAGTGTTACGCTCCAACCAAATGTGCGAAATATTGCATATTGTCATAAAATTAGCATCCAAACATTTACCAAAAACATTAAATCTAGTCACCAAAAAATGGTCCAAAGGACCTAGACATTGTTAGAACACACACACACACGAACAGGGAAGAAAAGAAGAGAGAGAGAGAGAGAGAAAAAGTACGGAATAGAATTTTTTATTTCTCACATATTTATATCACATATCACATATACATGTATCACTATTTATAGTACACATCACAGTAGTTAGTTAACTACCCACTAACTACCTAACTAACATATAACCACTAACTAACTGAATTATCTACAACACTCCCCTTTAATTCATATTAGCAATAGACTGCACCCTTATCATGTCTATAATCAGCTTGAATCGGTCAGCCTTAAGAGGCTGTGTCAAAATATCAGCCACCTGTTCATTAGTACTGCAATATTTTACCTCTAGCTTCCCTTTACTGACCTGGTCTCTGAGAAAGTGGAAACTTGTATCAATATGCTTGCTCTTTCCATAAGCAACAGGGTGTTTAGCCAAGCTTATAGCTGATTTATTGTCTATTAGCATCTTCATAGGCTCTTCTCTTCTAATCCTCATCTCTGACATCAAAGTCTCAAGCCACAAGGCTTGACAAGCTCCCATTGAGGCCGCAATGTATTCACCCTCACATGAGGATAGTGCCACCACTGACTCCTTAGAACACCTTGAAATAGGTGCTCCACACATCATAAACACATTCCCTGATGTACTCTTTCTGCCACTTTTATCACCACACCAATCTGAATCACAATAACCAAATACTTCACCAGAAACATTTCTGCCAGGGTTTGAGAACAGCAACCCATAGTCCAAAGTGCCCTTCACATATCTCAGTATTCTCTTAGCTACAAGCAGGTGAGAAAGCCTCGGATGATCCATAAATCAACTAATCAGCCCCACTCCATAAGCCATGTCAGGTCTGCTGCTGCATAGAAATCTCAATGAGCCAACAATATGTTTGTACAAGGTTGCATCTACTGACTTGTCACTTCCTTCCTTCTCCAACTCTGTACTATAATCAACTGGTGTTTGGGCAGAATTACAATTCAGCATGTGAAATTGTTGCAAACCCAACTGATAGCCCAAGTGCTAATGTTGTCCCGAGGCCCATTGTGACTCCTAAGGTGTACTACAGGAAGAGATTCAGACGCAAAGCACCTGAACAGGGCCAATGTAACTAACTCCGCCAGCTGGCAGAGTGAGAATGGGGAGGGAATATGCAATACATGAGTGATGTAATGAGTAGAGTATATGTGGGGAATTGGAGGGGGGGAAGGGGCAGGCTGGTATTTGGGATAGGAACTTTGGGAGAGACTAGGCACTCTCCAACTGTCAGACTATCTTTTCTTCTTTCTACATTTTCCCTGGTTTCCCTTGTAATCTCTGGTCCAGGTACTGTTATCATACTGATACAGCCCTGTTTCCTTTGATTATCATCAATAATACAAGCGTTTCACCCATTTCCTTGCTCTGTTTTACTTGGTACCTAACAATTGGTATCAAAGCTCGCAATTCTGGAGCTTGAATGGTCATTACCCGAACTGCAATGGAAACTCGAGTGGAAAATCTGGAGCGTAGTCTTCTGGAATGGAGGTTGGAAAACCAGAATCAGATGGACGAGCTGAGACAACTCTTGGCGGGAAGGCGTCGGAGGCACCGGGACCGAACTCCACGTCGCGGCCACGAGGGCTCCGTGAGCCAGGAGGATGGATCACGATCTAGATCGAGACCAAAGGAGAGCGGTCGTCCTCCGCCGTATGACTTTGGTGGTAGGAAGCCGGAGCTACGCGTGTTCAATGGTGAGGAGGCATATGGGTGGATTGTGAGGGTGGAGAGGTACTTCCGTCTGAATATGGTAAGGGAAGAAGAGAAGCTCGATGCGGTGGTGGTTGCGTTAGAGGGTCGCGCACTGAACTGGTATCAATGGTGGGAGGAGGAAACCACCGACTTGAGCTGGGAAGAACTCAAGCGAGCGGTGGTCCGGCGATTCCAACCAGGTCTCGTTCAAAACCCACTGGGACCCCTGTTGAGCATTCGACAATCGGGCACCGCGATGGAATATCGGGAGCAATTCGAAATGCTCATCGCACCACTAGGAAGAGAGGAGAGGGTCATGCTGGAAAGTATCTTCCTCAATGGCCTGAAAGAGGAGATCCAAGCTGAGCTGAAACTCTATGAAATACGATCCTTGGCTGAGCTGATGGATCGAGCTCTGCTCATTGAAGCAAAGAACTGGGCTGTCCAGAAAGGAAAAGGGAGTGCTAAGGACAAGGTGGAATGGAGTGACAAGGGGGTGGCTGGAAGGGACGATCCAGCGGGGATTTGGGCCGAAACAAATTATTTCTACCCAGGCCCAGTTATGCTAATCCAGTCCCAACTGAGCCCAAACAAACAAGTGGGGGAGAAAAGAGCACACCCATGGGCAGAAAACTTTCCCAGGAGGAGCTGAGAGAATTAAGCAGAAAAGGCCTATGTTTCAAGTGTGGGGAAAGGTGGGGCCGGAGCATGTGTGTAAGTTCAAGCACTTCCAACTGATTTTGACGGAAGAGGAAGCAGAGCAAGAGGAGCCCGAGCTCCAGTCAGCAGAAAATGAGGGGGGGTTAGAACTGGAAGCAAAAATCCTCCAATTGTCTCTCAAGAGTAAGGAAGGATTAACCTCAAATCGTTCCTTTAAGATTTGGGGAGAAATTAGTCAAAGGCCCGTTCTAGTGCTAGTCGATTCAGGAGCCACAAGCAGTTTCATCTCTCATGGATTGGTGAAGGAATTGACCCTTAAAGTGGAAGACACACGTGAATATGTGGTGGAAGTTGGCACCGGGGATCGGGTGAGTAACAGAGGAGTATGCAGGGGAGTGAGGCTGAAGGTGCAGGGGGCTGAATTCGAACAAGACTTCTTCCTGATGGAGCTGGGAGGTACTGAAGTAGTTCTGGGCCTAGATTGGCTTGCAAGCCTGGGAGACATTGAGGCTAATTTCAGACATTTGGTCATCAAATGGAAGAATGGGAATGAGAGGCTCATATTGAAGGGGGACCCTGCTTTGAGTAAAAATCAAGCATCTTGGAAAGCCATGCTAAAGGCATTACAGGATGAAGGAGAAGGGTACTTGATAGGGTACCAGCTGATGGAAACAGAGACCGTAACACAGGTATAGGAAGCAGATCTGGGCTTGGTTCTAGAAGAATTCAGTGACATCTTTCAAGAGCCAGAGGGGCTGCCACCAAAAAGAGAGCAAGACCACACCATAACCCTCAAGGAAGGAGCCCAAATCCCAAATATTCGACCCTATAGGTATCCTCATAATCAGAAAAATGAAATTGAAAAAATAGTGGGGGAGATGATGCAAGCTGGGATTATTAGACCTAGTATTAGTCCTTTCTCTAGCCCTGTGATATTGGTTAAGAAAAAGGATGGAGGATGGCGATTTTGTGTAGATTACAGAGCTTTAAACAAATATACGATACCTGACAAATTTCCTATTCCCATCATTGATGAGTTATTAGATGAGTTGGGGGCTGCAGTGATTTTTTCGAAGCTTGACTTGAAATCGGGGTATCACCAGATCCGAATGAGGGAGAGGACATTCCCAAAACTGCATTCAGGACTCATGAGGGGCACTATGAATATTTAGTCATGCCCTTTGGCTTGACCAATGCCCCCTCTACCTTCCAAGCCCTTATGAACCGAGTCCTTAAGCCTTATCTCAGGAAGTTTGTGTTAGTTTTCTTTGATGACATTCTCATCTACAGCAGAGATTCAATGAGCCACAGGGAACATCTTAGAACTGTATTGCAAATCCTGAGGGATCACAAGTTGTTTGCCAACAAAAAGAAGTGCACATTTGGGCAACAACAATTGGAATATTTGGGGCACTTGATCTCAGGCAAGGGGGTGTCAGCTGATCCAAATAAAATTAGAGACATCATTGACTGGCCTACTCCAACAGATGTGAAAGGTTTGAGAGGATTCCTGCGATTAACTGGCTACTATAGGAAGTTTGTGAAAAATTATGGGCGGATAGCTTGGCCTCTTACACAACAATTGAGAAAAGACAGTTTTTGTTGGGGGCAGGAGGCTCAAGAGGCGTTCGACCACTTGAAGATGGCTATGACTTCTCTACTAGTGCTGGCTGTTCCAGATTTCAGCAAGCCTTTTGTTGTGGAAACTGATGCATCGAGGAAGGGCATTAGGGCGGTACTCATGCAAGAAGGGAAACCTGTGGCTTATATGAGCCAAACACTATCAGGGAGGGCCCAGAATAAATCCGTGTATGAAAGGGAGTTGATGGCAATTGTGCTTGCTATTCAGAAATGGAGACCATATTTGCTGGGCAGGCATTTTACTGTCCATATTGATCAGAGAAGCTTGAGATTTCTGACAGAACAGAGGCTTATGGGGGAAGAACAACAAAAATGGGTCTCCAAACTTTTAGGGTTTGATTTTGACATCAAGTACAAGCCAGGAGATGAGAATAGAGCCGCGGATGCCCTCTCTAGGAAGCTGCAGTTTGCAGCTCTGTCTACTGTCCAGATTCAGGAATGGGATGGCCTAGAGGAAAAGGTACAGGCAGATGCAAAACTGAGAGGTATTGGGCAGGACTTATTGGCCCAACATGACTCTCATCAGGGCTATCAATTGAAAAATGGGAGACTATACTATAAGGGCCGCATGGTGCTCCCAAAGGACTCCCCCAGAATTCTGAAAATCTTGAAAGAATGCCATGATTCAGCTATAGGAGGGCATTCTGGATTCGTCAGGACTTACAAGAGAATAGCTGGACTGGTATTTTGGGAAGGCATGAAAGGAAAAATTCAGCAATATGTGAAGGCTTGTGATGTCTGCCAGAGAAATAAGTATCAGGCCTTGAATCCGGGGGGCTTGTTACAGCCTCTACCCATATCTGAGAAGGTTTGGGCTGACATTTCTATGGACTTCATTGGGGGTCTACCTAAGGCCCTCGGGGTTAACACCATCTTTGTGGTAGTGGACAGATTAACAAAATATGCACACTTCATAGCAATGGCTCACCCTTACACTGCTAAGGAAGTTGCTGAGCTTTTCCTTAAAGAAGTGGTCAAGCTTCATGGTTTTCCCTCATCAATTGTCTCTGATAGGGATAGAGTTTTTATAAGCTCTTTCTGGAGTGAGCTATTTAAGTTGGCAGGCACTAAACTCAAATTCAGTTCCGCTTATCACCCTCAAATATATGGGCAGACTGAGGTGGTGAATAGGTGCCTGGAAACTTATCTCAGGTGTCTAACCGGGACCAAACCCAAGCAATGGCCAAAGTGGTTGAGTTGGGCCGAGTTTTGGTATAATACCAACTATCATTCAGCTATCAAAATGACTCCATTCGAGACTCTATATGGCAAAACCCCACCTGTAGTTATCCGAGGAGATGAAAGGCAAACTCCCATTGAAGAAGTTGATCAGTTAACATCCACAAGGAACAGGATGTTGGGAGAGCTGAAAGAGCAATTGGTTCGGGCCCAAAACAGAATGAGGCAGCAGGTCAACCAACATAGAAGAGAAGTGGCTTATGAGATAGGTGATCAAGTGTTCCTGAAAATTCAACCATACAAGCTGAAACAATTGGCTAAGAGGGTCAATCAAAAACTCAGTCCTAGATACTATGGCCCCTATGTGGTGTTGGAGAAGATAGGGTCAGCTGCGTACAAATTCAAACTGCCGGAGGACACAGATCCATCCAGTATTCCATGTCTCATTACTCAAGCAAGCAGTGACTGCAGAAGCGATAGTACAGCCACTTCCAACAGGTCTTACAGAAGATTGGGAGTTACAGGTTCAACCAGAAGAGGCCTTAGCAGTTAGATAGACCCCGCAGGGCCACTTTGAGGTCCTTATGAAATGGAAGCATCTCCCAACCTGTGAAAATTCGTGGGAATCCTGGACAGAACTCAAGGAGCAGTTTCCTGAATTCCACCTTGAGGACAAGGTGGATTTTGAAGGGGGGAAGAATTGTTGCAAACCCAACTGATAGCCCAAGTGCTAATGCTGTCCCGAGGCCCATTGTGACTCCTAAGGTGTACTACAGGAAGAGATTCAGACGCAAAGCACCTGAACAGGGCCAATGTAACTAAATCTGCCAGCTGGCAGAGTGAGAATGGGGAGGGAATATGCAATACATGAGTGATGTAATGAGTAGAGTATATGTGGGGAATTGGAGGGGGGGAAGGGGCAGGCTGGTATTTGGGATAGGAACTTTGGGAGAGACTAGGCACTCTCCAACTGTCTAGACTATCTTTTCTTCTTTCTACATTTTCCCTGGTTTCCCTTGTAATCTCTGGTCCAGGTACTGTTATCATACTGATACAGCCCTGTTTCCTTTGATTATCATCAATAATACAAGCATTTCACCCATTTCCTTGCTCTGTTTTACTTGGTACCTAACAGAAATCTTTTCAAAATGTCAGTTGCATACTTCTTTTGATGTGTGAAAATTCCATCACTTGTAGTGACAAATTCCATGCCCAAAAAATAAGATAGCAAACCCAAATTTGTCATCTCAAATTCTAGCATTATTCTCCTTTTGAACTCATCAATTTCTGCTGCATACAATTATTAAATCACCTGCAGTAGCTCTCATATAAACTCCATATTCTGTTGCGCACTTGTTGAAACCCAACTACAAAAGGAAACAATCTATTCTTCTGTTCCAGACCCAAGGGGCTTGCTTTAGCCCATATAAAGCCTTCTTCAATTTATACACCTTGTTTTCATGTCCGGTCACTTCAAAACCAGGAGGTTGACAAACATATACCTTCTCCACTAGTGTCCCATTTAGATAGGCTGACTTTACATCAAGTTGATGTAATGACCAACCTCTAAAAATGGTTGTCGCAACCACTTGACTGATGGTTTCAATTCTGGCCACAGATGCAAACACTTCATTGTCATCCAAACCAGCCTTTTGCAAAAAACCCTTTGCAATCAGCCTGGCCTTGTATTTTGCAACTTCTCCAGTTGGTTTTATCTTCACTTTATAGACCCATTTCACTCCAATAGGCCTTTCGTTGTGAGGTAATGAGACCAACTCCCATGTGTGTTTCTTCTCTATAGCCCTCAACTCTTCCTCCATTGCTGCCTTCCATTCAGGTTCCTTCATTGCTTGCTCAAAAGACACTGGTTCTGTTTCAGCCAGTAGAGCCAGATGCACCATGTTCCCTTCTTTGGTCACTGCAAAGTCAGGAATAGATGTATAATCACCAAACCTCTGAGGTGGTTGTCTAGTTCTCTTTGGTCTACGTGGCTGAATCTGAACTGTCTCTGCACAATTGTCAGATTGGATATAAAGCTGAACTGGTACAGTCACTTTATCACTTTCAGTTGTGATCTCCCAACTCCAACCTTTGCTCTCATCAACAGCAACATCTCTGCTCAACACTATCTTTTTACTAATAGGGTTGTACAGTTTGTATGCACCAAATGAATGGTACCCAAGAAACACCATTGGCTCTCCCTTGTCATCTAACTTCTTTCTTCTTTCATTTGGTACATGTCTAAAGCAAAGAGAACCAGATACCCGAAGATGACTTACTCCGGGTTTTCTTCCTGACCATGCTTTCTCGGGTGTCACATCATGTAGGCTCTTAGCTGGACTTAAATTTAGAATGTAGGCTGCGGTGGACACAACTTCTCCTGAAAACTGCTTCGGCATATTCTTACCTTTAAGCATACATCTAGCCAAGTTCATCAAGGTTCTATTCCTTCTTTCAGCTTTTCCATTATGTGAAGGAGTATGTTAAGGAGTATATAGAGCAGCAACTTCATGCATTATTCCTTCCTTATCAGTTATCACAATAGGAGTGACAATCATTTGAGGTGTATTCAGTATTCACCACCCCCATTTGTTCTAAGGACTTCGATGGATCGTCCACATTGCTTCTACACCAAAACCTTGAACCTTTTAAACACCTCAAATGGCTCTCCTTTTCTTTTAATCAAATAGACCCACAGCTTCCTTTTAAAGTCATCAACAAATGAAATACAGTGGTGATTACCTCCAAGTGAAACTGACTCCATTGGACCACACACATCTGAGCAGACAACTTCCAATGGTGCTTTTGTTGCTGGAATGTTGGACTTAAATGAATTTCTGGTCTACTTGCTAATGAAACACCCTCCACATAACTCTTTTGGTTGCTTTATAGAGGGCAAACCATGTACCATCCCTTCATTTTTCAGTAGACTCACGCTCCTAAAATTCAAATGCCCAAATCTTAGGTGCAAAAGTCAATTCTAATCTTCCACAGCAGCTACAAGGCAATGACTTTCAACAATCTAAATTCCAATTTTAAAGGTCTTGTTCTTCGACAATGGAGCCTTCAAAATCAGCCTTCTCTTGATGTTGTACACCATCACATTATGCTCCATATTCATACATAGCCTTTCTCCGGTAGCTGGCCAAGGCTTAACAAATTGTTGTTCATTTGTAGCACATAAAGAACATCTGTTATGCATGACTTCTTTCCATCCCTTCTTTGAATCAGAACTTTGCCCATCCCTTTAGCTGTGACAGTGCTATTATCAGCAAACTTCACCTTTCTTTTGACTTTTTCATCAAGATTGACAAAGCATTCTTTATTTCCAGTCATGTCGTTTGAATACCCAGTGTCCAAATACCAACAATCAGATTTGACACTATCTGATGTTGTCACCATGAGCAAGACATGATTTGAATCTGAATCATCACTATCACCTAGTGCCATTTGAGCTTCATCATCCTTCACTTGATTTCCTTTATTGTTGGAGCACTCATCTACAAAGTGACCACATTTTTTACAAGCATAGCACTGTATATTCCTCTTATCAAATTTCCTCTAGCCTCCTCTGTTTTGATCACCTCCCTTCTTGCCAAATTTGCCACGGCCCTCTACCCTCCTCTGTTTTGATCACCTCCCTTCTTGCCAAATTTGCCATGGCGTCCGTTCTTCTTGTGGTTGTCATCACCACAATTTTGACTTGAGACCCTGCTTGGGCCTGCACTAGAATTTTTCCATTTGTTCTTCCATTTTTCCCTTCTTGTTTTTACTGCACCCTCCATCATTTCTTCGAGAGGCTTGTGCCTGTCACCACTTCTCTCAAGAAGCCTTTGTTCATGAGCTTCAAGAGAGTTTTGCAGCTCCTCCATCTTCACCTTTTCAAGATCCTTTGATTCCTCAATTGCCACCACAATGTGGTCAAATCGGGGAGTCAAAGTTCTCAATACCTTCTAAACAATTTGCTGATCTGAAAACTTCTCACTGCAAGCCTTCATTGAGTTGACCGGCCCTTGAATTCTGGTGAAGTAATCACCTATTGATTCTTGATCATTCATAGACAACAAGCCATATTGTCCGCGAAGGGATTGAAGCTTCACTTTCTTGATTTTATCAGCACCTCCATATGCCTTGTTCAGAATATCCCAAACCTCCTTAGCTGAATTGACTGAAAATATCTTCTCAAAGTTGGCAGAATCATAACATTGATTGATTAAGAAGATAGCATTGCAATCTTTTGATGCGAACCCGAAATAACTAAGGAGTATGTTAGGAAGAAACTGATAGCAATGCGGGGAATTACAAACATATGAGAGAGAATGAAAACGATCACTCCATGTAACTAACTACTACTGAGCTGGCAGAGAAAGAAATAAAGAATAGTGGGATTCGGTTGTAAGGGTATAAGGCTAGGATTAAGCATGGGGAAAGGCAGGCTGGAATTGGACTAGGACTTGGGAGAGACTAGGCACTCTCTAATTGCCTAGAACATCTTTTTCTCTTTGCTCTGTAACCTTTTCTTCCATTTTCCCATATCCAAGCATTGTTATCATCTAGATACAGGCTTGAGAACAACAATAATACAGTATTTCCTTCTTAATTTCTATCCTGATTTTTGGGTTCCTATCAACTGGTATCAGAGCTCTCGATCCCGAGAGCCAGAATGATGAATACCAGAGCATCACAGGACACCAGATATCGATCTCGACGTGACCATGCTCTTAGTCGCCCCAGAAGAAGTGGAGGGAGAGGGGATCCAGCCGCACTTAAGAGAAATCCGGAGATGGAGATCCCCGTGTTTGACGGAGAAGAGGATGCATGTGGGTGGTTTATTTGCATTCAATAGCAGTTTGAGGCGAAGGGGACATTGGAGGCAGAGAATTTGGCGGAGACTATGAAGGCACTGAGAGGTCGTGCTCTCAAATGGTGGCACCGGTGGGGTCCACGCCATCCACGAGCAAGCTGGCTAACATTTCCGGTTGCGCCACTCTGCCATTTTAAGCCGGAGTACAGGGGCGTTCTGCCGATATCAAATGGGGACGAAGAAGAAGAGCAGGAATCGATGGAAGCTGAGTTAGAGAACCCAAGGTTGCTTTTCATCCTGGCTGAAGAGCCAGAACCAAAATCTTCAAGGCTCGACAAAAACATGCAGAGAAATCATATGAGGGGGAAACTGGAGTTTGCAATAGAGAAGAAGGAAGATGAAGGTTGTTGAAAGAGAGAAAACAGAAGCATGAGATGCTAAAACCGTGTGTTTCAACTACATAGCGGAGTCTTTTTTATATAGGCTTAATGAAATAATTACAACATAAATATAGGAGATTCTTATTCCTATTTACATGATATGATATGCCTAAGCAATAATTACAAAGATTCTAAATAGATTTTCAACACTCCCCCTCAAGCTGGAGCATATAAATCATATGCACCGAGCTTGTTACATAGATAACTTATTCGAGGACCTCTCAAGGATTTGGTGAAGGCATCTGCCAGTTGATCATTGGAGTTGACAAAGCTGGTGCTGATGTCCCCTGATTGGATCTTCTCCCTAATAAAATGACAATCTATCTCAATATGTTTGGTCCTTTCATGGAAAACTGGATTCGAGGCAATATGCAATGCAGTTTGATTATCACATATCAGCGTCATTTGCATAGTCTCTTCAAATAGAAGCTCTTTAAGTAACTGCTTCAACCAAATGAGTTCGCAAGTTGCTAATGTCATAGCCCTGTATTCTGCTTCTGCACTAGATCTTGCAACTACATTCTGTTTCTTACTTTTCCAGGATACCAGATTTCCTCCAATGAGTACACAATAACCGGAAATGGATCGTCTGTCAATAGGTGAACCTGCCCAATCGGCATCTGAGTAAGCAACTATCTGAGTGTGTCCTCGGTCTTCATAAATGAGACCTTTTCCTAGAGCACCTTTAATGTACTTGAGGATTCGAATCACATCATCCAAATGGTCCTGGCAAGGAGAATTTAAGAATTGGCTTACCACACTGACTGCAAAAGAGATGTCTGGACGAGTGACTGTAAGGTAGTTCAATTTCCCAACCAATCTCCCGTATCTCCCTAGATCTGATAGTGGCTCCCCCTGATCAGGTAGAAGTTTGACGTTTGGATCCATAGGAGTGTCAACGGGTTTGGCATTCAATAATCCTGTCTCTTCAAGAATATCCATAGCATACTTCCTTTGTGAAATCACTAGACCATCCTTAGATTGAGCTACCTCGATACCCAAGAAATAACAAAGTTTGCCAAGGTCTTTAGTCGGAAACGGATGAGAGAGATGTTGTTTCACCTGTAGTATGCCATGCTGATCTCTACTAGTTATAACAATATCATCCACATAAACAATCAGATAAATGCATCCTTGGGCCGAATGGTGATAAAATACAGAGTGGTCAGCTTCGCTGCGAATCATACCAAACTGTTGCACTACAGTGCTGAATCTGCTGAACCAAGCCCGAGGAGACTGTTTAAAACCATAAAGGAACCTGTGAAGCCGACAGACCATGGTAGAGGACTCCCCCTGAGCAACAAACCCAGGTGGTTGCTCCATATACACTTCCTCTTCGAGATCACCATGCTAGAAGGCATTTTTAATGTCAAGTTGATGAAGAGGCCAGTGGCAGATGGCAGCAATGGATAGGAGAAGCCAAACAGAAGCCATTTTGGCCACAGGAGAGAAAGTATCACCATAATCAAGCCAAATATCTTAGTGTAGCGCTTGGCCACCAAACGAGCCTTAAACCGATGAATCTTACCATCAGGACCCACCTTGACTATATAAAGCCAGCGATAGCCAACCAAAGACCTCCCAGGAGGTAGAGGGACCAATTCCCAGGTACCACTGCTTTAAAGAGCACACATCTCATCAATCATTGCTTGCCGCCACTCAAGGTGAGATAAAGCTTCACCTGGAGATTTAGGAATAGAGACAGACGACAAAGAAGAAAGGCAAGCATAATGCAAAGGACAAAGGCGATGATAACTCAAAGCAATATAATGAGGAGACGGGTTACGAGTAGAACATATACCTTTACGAAGAGCAATGGGAAGGTCAGGTTTAGGTGGCAAGGCCAGATCCGATAAAGGAGGTGGTGCCAGAGGGGAGTCCATCATGGCCTCAGTAGCAGGAATAGGGGCAGGGACATGCACCAAGGATGGTGGTGGGCGATGACGATATCTCTGAAATAGGCGAGCAGCAGGGGGATCCACAGGCGATGTCTCCGGTGGGACAGACTGGAGAGGGACCATAGCAAAAGGAACAGGGACGACTATAGATAGCGGCTCAGGAGGCGAGTGAGTCGACTTAAAATAAGGGACAGACTCGAAGAAGGTAACATCAGCCGATATAAGGTACCGTTGAAGAGTAGGAGAAAAGCAACGATAGCTTTTTTGGGACCAATGATAACCAAGGAAGACACACTTGAGTGAGCGAGCCGAGAGTTTGTTAAGTCCGGGAGAGAGATTGTGGACAAAACAAGTGGACCCAAAGACACGTGGAGGAAGTGAATGAAGAGGGATATGGGGAAAAAGGACCGAGTGAGGTACTTGGTCATCAACAACAGAGGAGGGCATGTGGTTTATAAGATAGCAAGCCGTCAAAACAGCATCCCCCCAAAACCGATGTGGAACATTGCCATGAAGGAGAAGGGTCTGAGTGGTTTCAATGAGGTGTCGATTTTTGCGTTCGACAACCCCATTTTGTTGAGGTGTATGGGCACAAGACGTTTGGTGAAGAATGCCATTAGAAGCCATAAAAGTTTGAAATTGTTGGGACAAATATTCTTTGGCATTATCACTACGTAAAGAGCGAATGGAGACACCAAAATGAGTTTTAATTTCTTGATAAAACTGCTGAAAAATTGAAAACACTTCAAACCTGTTTTTCATTAAAAATAACCACGTACACCGTGAAAAATCATCAATAAACGTGACAAAGTATCTGGACCCATGAGTAGAAATGGTACGAGAAGGACCCCATACATCTGAGTGAACTAAAGCAAAAGGGGATGAAGCTCGTTTATTGACTCAATCCGGAAACTGACTACGAGTGTGTTTCCCTAGTTGACACTACTCACAATGCAAACTAGATAACTTAGACAAACTCGGCACCAATTTCTGGAGTTTGGGGAGACCAGGATGATCCAACTGAGCATGTATGGTAAGAGGGGAATCGGTGGCAAAGCAAACCCGAGACGGGGTGGAAAACTGGTAAAGGCCATGAGACTCACATCCGGTGCCAATCATCCGTCCCGAACTCCGGTCCTGCAGGATAACAGTGTCTTTAGTGAAGGTAATCAAACAATCATAAGAACAAGTTAAACGACTAACAGAGAGTAAATTAAAGGGACAATCAAGCACATAAAGAACAGAATCAACTGACAGGGAAGGGAGTGGATGGGCAGTTCCGATTCCTTGGGATTGAGATTGGGAACCGTTAGCCAAAGTGACAATAGGTAAATAACTAGATGTAGAAAGAGAGGAGAAAAGAGCCTTTGAGGAAGGTGATGACAGATCCAAAGAGAACAAAGAAGGGCGAGTCCTGCGCAGGAAACGGCTGCCGGAGAGGAGCCAGGACGGGCTGTTGGAAGCGGTGCGCATGTGGCTGTGCGCGGAGTGGGTTGCCGACGCGTGAGGGCGCGTTGGAAGGCCAACGGCCACGTGGTTTAGACGGCTGGACAGATCGGCGGATAGCGACTCTAATGATGTGGCTGTCAGCCGGAAAAGGGCGGCGGACGACGGCAACGGCGGATGCCGACCGTCAACCGCAGACTGCGGCTGACGGCTGCAGACTGGACAAAGATGAGAGACTAGAAGGACACGGATTAGGGTTGCCTTTTGTTAGGCTCTAGATACCATGTTGAAAGAGAGAAAATAGAGGCATGAGATGCTGAAACCGTGTGTTTCAACTACACAGCGGAATCTTTTTATATAGGCTTAATGAAATAATTACAACATAAATATAGGAGATTCTTATTCCTGTTTACATGTATGATATGCCTAAACAATAATTACAAAGATTCTAAATATATTTTCAACAAAGGTAAAGGAAGAGAACTTCTAATTGACGCAGATCAAACCACTCGACCAACAAAGTGTGAACCAATGAAGGAGATGATCCTTGAATCACGTCCCAGATGTGAACGGAAGGAGAAGAAACGTGAGAGGGCTGAGACATCACTCAAGATAACGAACGTGACAGAAAAGGAAGTCAGTGATGATCGGGTTCAAGGAATAGGTGGTGGCCGGAGCATAAGCGACGACGACCGCTGTGTTGGTAGTAGCGGCTTAAGCAAAGGCGACGACGAACACTATGAGGGTGGCAACCGAAGTCGTGAGGAGGTGACGATAGGCGACAGTGAGCGTACACTGCCGCTGGAGTCGCCTGAGCCGCCGCCGGAGCCACTTGATCCGAACGCGACCATGGCAGAAGTTTGGCTGTCGCAGGACATGGTCGAGCGTCCATTGCAAGCGACTGAGATCAAAGGGGTAAAAATGAGATTACAAAGAAGTTGTGAATGTTTTAACCTAAGGGGCCAGGCCCAACTCAATGAGTGGAGAATTAGAATTTTTGAGACAAGAGAGGAAGATGTTTCTCATCCAGGAGTTACACAAAATCGTCCAAAAAATACAAGGTTGGGATTTGGGCCTAACCTTTCATGTACATGGCCCATTAAGATTGGTTTAATTGTTGAAGCTATTGTTATTGTTAACCTATTAACTTATGCAACATTGTTAAAACAACAACAATTAGAGGAGTCACATAAGAAAGTTCAGGTTGAGGTGCTCGAGCAAGAAACTCTTAAACTTAGGATTAGGAATGATCTACTTAAGTATGAATTGGGTCCGGGGAAGCTTGAAATGGAGCGGGAAGAGGAGAGTCGGTCACATGATCTTTGGATTAGAGAGCAAAGGATGAAAGATGAAAACTCCAGTTTTATGCCCTTCTCAGACTGTGAGGCAAACGACAATCAGGGACAAGGATCGAAAATGAAGAACGGGTATGTTGCAGACCTTGATTCACTTCAAATTACTCCCACTCAAAATTTTCAATCCTTCCTGACAGGTGATACAACTCCGGGTTGTATAACTAAAATTGGAAAGTCTGAAGGAGAGGTTCAATATTTGAAGAGGCAACTGGAACTTGCTAATACAAAGATATATGAACTAGAGAGTAAGTATTCAGGTGAAGTACCATTGAGCAACCAATTAATGGGTGAGACACCTAAACATCAACAAGAAACACGACTAATTCAAGAATATCCTTTGAGGTTACCTGAATCAGTGGAAAACTTCAAAGACTCCTATGAGCAGGTTTTGTCAGTAATGCCGAGGTTTGCATCTGGTGGCAACTTATCGACTGCAACCTGTGACTATGTTAATGGGATTACTTGAGGTTGCTGAGTTCACAGCAAAGGTGGCAAATAACAAATTAGAGCACCCTCAATTGTTGTTCCTCAAGTTTTACAGGGCATGGAGAAATGCCAATGGGTTCCATGGAGGTAAACAAGCACTGTATACTGGAATTCAAACACAAACTTCATCGGGTATTTTCAAAGTTTCAGCAAAGGATGTGCTATGCTGAATATTATTGTGGTGATTCTTGGGGCACTAAGATACCTAAGAGTCGTGTTTTTTATGATGAGGGAAGCATGGTTATTGATTTCACTGCGGATCAAGAAACTGCTATCGTCAGCAAGTGCCCTGCACGGGGTGGCTCTATTCTTGTTCCTAGAGGAAATTTTGTTTTGGTGATTAGCAACCAAGTTCTTACCAAAGAGTTCAGGCCTCTCCAGTTGATATCCTTGCTGTTTCTCAGTGTGAGAATTGAACAGATTCATTGGGATCTAGGCGGGAACTATTATTCTTCAAGCACCACTTGGTCATTAGGTTTCAAGCAATGGGATCCCGGGGGATGTTGCTACTCTTGCCCAATCCTCCAAATGGAAGTATTGGCTGCCAGACAAGATGTGCAGGAAAGTGTGGAGATCCTAGTCAAAGGGAAACAATTGCCCAATTGCAAGAATCCATGGGATTCGCTGGCTGAGTTTCAAGAGACACTTCCTAAATCTCACCTTGAGGACAAGGTGGATTTCGAAGGGGGAAGAGTAAATGCGAACCTGGAAAAGTTAGGCCCAAACCCAAAATAACTAAGGAGTATGTTAGGAAGAAACTGATGGCAATGCAGGGAACTGAGAGAGAATGAAAATGACCACTCCATGTAACTAACTACTGCTGAGCTGGCAGGGAAAGAATAGTGGGATTCGGTTGTAAAGGGTATAAGTCTAGGATTAAGCATGGGGAAGGGCAGGTTGGAATTGGACTAGGACTTAGGAGAGACTAGGCACTCTCTAATTGCCTAGAACATCTTTTTCTCTTTGCTTTGCAACCTTTTCTTCCATTTCCCATATCCAAGCACTGTTATCATCTTGATACAGGCTTGAGAACAGCAACAGTACAGTATTTCCTTCTTAATTTCTATCCTGATTTCTGGGTTCCTATCATCTTTCTTCTTGGATTCCTTATAAACTCCCCACAGCGCCTCTGTAGCACCTTCCTCCACTTTTTGAATGCCATTCTTTACAATTTCCGACACATCTTGAAAACCAAAGATAACACCTATCTTGACACACCATTGCTCAAAGTTCTTGCCATCAAGAACAGACAACTTGGTAGGGAAAGACACATTAGAACCAGTCATGATTCACCCGCACATAGATAGAAAACCCACGCACGAAGGGTTTCTCACACAGCAGAAAGCCTCGCAAGAGAGACGTCACACACGGGCAGAGATCCACGCAAGAAAAAGAATCGCAAATAGCTAGTGGGTTTCGCACACAGGTCCACAATCGAGATAGCTCTTCATACTACTTGTTAGAACATAGACTCACACACGAACAGAGAAGAAAAGAGAGAGAACAAGTACTGAATAGAATTTTTTATTTCTCACATATGTAAATCACATATACTTGTATCACTATTTATAGTACACATCACAGTAGTTAGTTAACAACCCAATAACTACCTCACTAACATATGACCACTAACTAACTAACTGAATTATCTACAACAGGCACACCCAACATTCACCAATAAGGCTGCACAATGTATTCCATAAACGAAAGGGAGCAAAACAATGTAAGAACAGATTAGGAACTGATTCTGAACAAGCACCACACCTAAACACATTAAGGGAATGAGCTTTATGTCAGCCTACAATAGGTCATTTGTAACATCCTAAAAGAATAAAATAATTAGGGATAATAATATGAGGAATATATAGAGTTTTGGGAGGTTTAGAATATATGTTTTAAGCCTTTGAAGTAAATAAAGGTGATTAAAAATAATTAAAATTCGTTAAGAGAGATTTTCTAAGGGAAATTCACTTCCTGATGCGTGAGCACGCTCGTGCTCAATATTAGCACGCCTGTGCTGGAGAACACAGTTTGTGACGTCGGAAAATGCTGATTCGATGCTGAGCGCCACATATCCAACGTTGAGCGCTAGGTCCAGCAGATTGCGTTCTTTTTGGCTCGTGCAAAGAGCACGGCCGTGCTAAACAGGAGCACACCCGTGCTCGACGTCAGTAACGTCAAAGCGAGGGTTTTAGAGGGGGAAACGCATGTGACCCCTATTTATACCATCTTATAACACCCTAGTGCGGCTAGAAACCCTCTTCCCTAAAACACCTTAGTAACGGCTGTGGAGCATTCTCATGCTTGGGAGATGGGATTGCATTAGACAATGAGTTTGGAAGAACAACAACAGCAACAACAACAGGAGGTAGAAGAAGAAGATTAAGAAGAAGGAGAAGGAGATTCAAGTTTGAGGAAGGCGACATATAGGATTCGCCAAGGGATACGCTTGGAGATTCTTGGAGGTCATCAAGAGGTGAGTAGAAATACTGTGTATGGTCAAATCCTGATTTTACAAATTTGGGGGTATTCCTTCGAACGTGTTTCTGTTGTCAATTAAATGTTTATTATTGAGATTGATGCTATGATATGAATGATATGTACATGATTTGGTTGATTGACATGTTATATTTGACTATATGATGATATTGGGGTTTATGGCATGAATTAATAACTGTAAATGTGATGATTACTGTTTGCTGCAATACCGCCTATGATAGGGGTATCGAAAGTAACACTGTCAATGAATTAGGGTGTCAAAATATGAAATACCGCCATAATGGGGTATCGAAAGCAATATCGCCACACGTTGGGATGTCGAAATGAGTAATACCACCAGTGTACAATGGTTGGTATCGAAAAGAGTAACGTCACTGAAGAGAAGGTGACATCGAAATACCTTCATTAGTAAGGTAGGCAATGGGACGCCATTGTTATGTGCAGTTTGAAAGTCATATGACATATGAGGATGTTGAAATTATTTGATATATGAGACTTTGACATGCTTGAATTATGATGTGTTGATGATGAATGATTATTGCCAATAATAATTTTTATTATTATATTATTATTATTATACATTATTTTGAAAATAGCGGGTACCATGGACAGTTTTTCCAGTTACCGCACCGGCTGAGAACAATGCTTTTCTGAAAATCTTTTAAACTGTATTTCTGTTCACTGGGATTTTATATCTCATTAGTAGTATTGTTTTCAGAGCTTGAGGACGTCCCTGTTGAGCAGCCAGACGTTTTGAAGACTATCTCTTTAGTTTTAGAGCTTGGTTAGTATTGTATGGTATATGCCATGAGGACCCTTTATTATCTTTTAGTTATTTCCTTATGCGAGATATTATAGACGCCCGGTTTTGAGGCTTTAAAACTTATTATGTTATTTCGGTTTTTGAATTGATGTAAACAATTATTTTGGATTAATATTATATCAAGTATTTATTCAGTATTTATTTAAGAAAAAATTTATTTTCCTTGTTTTATTTAAATTATTAATTTGGGTTACTATTGTAACGAAGGACGTTATGTTTTTGGTATTAGAGCAGTTCAATCCTAAATTGGACTGTGATTATTGAGTTTTTCAAAAATCAAAACTTGGGTGCATAGGAATGCTTGTTAGAGTTATAGATGCTGCATGTTATGCTTTGGGATATTGAGCCTGGCCAACTCAGTGTTTCATTGGTAGTGAGCAAATTTATGACGACTAATAGGCGAGGGACGAATGATGCACTTGTAACAGCTATGGATCGTGTGACCATAGATGTGCAAGAGCAGACAGAGACTCTCTACCATATGAGGGGATATGGGGTGGTAGCATCCCAAAAACCTCAGTGCGTGGGGTTACCATTTTTTCGAAGGACGATCTACCATCCTTCCAGAACAGTTCAGGTTTTGCAGAAGCTGGAGAAGCCAAAGAAGATTTATGCTAGTAACAAGGAAGTAGTTATGTTGTTATTCAGGAGCAACCATTCCTTCATACAACATGCTTGTGTGAAAAATCTGTCTTTATCTATTCCATGATGCCTCTTTGAATTACGTGTTTCTGCTCCTGCGGAGTATAAATTTGTTAACTCCACCACTTGTTTGAGTTGTTCCCTAGTGTACCAATGTTTGATGATTCATGTTGAACCATATTGTACTTGTTTCCTTATCATAAGTTCTTAGTTAAGGGAGCTCAAGAATACATACTGTTATTTTTCCGTTAAGATCGAGGTTGAAAGTAATGTAGCGACGCTACCTGTTGTCTGTTAGTTTCTAGATGTGTTCCCCTAAAGAGGTATCTACTTTACATCAAATATGGGAGTTGAGTTTAACATAGATCTAGTGCCTAGAAGTAGATCAGTGTCCGTAGCGCTTTATAGACTAACACCTTTAGAGTTAAGTGAGCCTAAGAAACAATTAGAGGAGTTATTAGAAAATGAGTTTTCACACGTGGATTTGACTATTATGGAAATTGGAATTTTAAGGTCGTTAATTCTTAACATTAGATTCTTAAAATATTTCTTATGTTGTTTGATGAATTGGTTTGGTAGATGTATATTCCTTGTATTTATAAAGAAACATTTTTACTTTACATTTATCGTTTGTGTGCATATTCTTCTTTGATGGCAAAATTGCCAAAGAAAGTCTCACTTGATTTGAATTCACGTTTTTAACTTTCTTTTGCTTCAATGAGTTTTCAATTCATAAATGGAAATATCTTTGTACGTCAATATTTTTTTTAAGTCAAACCAAATTGATTGGGAATTAAAACTTTCTTACCTTGATGCATTGTTTCATCATCTATTTAGAGTTGCTGTTGTTATTATTTGGAATCTAATTTATTATTATTTGATTATAGTATACATGAAATCAAATCCCACTTTTATTACTGTTAAGAAATATTGTTGATTTTGTTCTAAGTTTTGAGTGCTTTTAGTATAAAAAAAAACGATGGGAGTATGAGGCTATGTGTGGACAATATGATATTGAACAACATAACCATTAAAGATAAGTATCTTTTCCTAAGATAAATATGACCTTAGATCATTTGAATAGAGTGGCGTTTGATTCAAGTAAAGTAGATGCAGTGATAGGGTGAGAGCAGCCTAAGAAGTGATACGTGTAAGAAGTTCCTGTAATTGGAAACGTATTATATGAAGTTATAAATGGGTTCTCTAGGCTAGCCTGATTTCTGATCAAGTTGATTAGGAAAGGAAAATATCTTATAAGGAATGAAATTGAAGTTTTTAATGATCATAAGGGCCTTAAATAATTGCTAGGAAAAAAAATAGAATTAAAAATGAGGCAAGGAAGCTGGATGAAATTTTCTTAAGGACTATGAATTTGAGTTGAAGTACAGTTAGAAAAAGCCAATGTAGTGGTAGAGGCTCTAAATAGAAAATCCTTGCATATTGGTGATAGAGATGAATATCTTAGAAGAGTTTATGGACATGAATTTCAATGTAACCTTAAATGCTTTAAACTTGAAATTGAATAGGTTGGAATTCGTAATGACCTTAGAAAACAGATTAACCGAGAGCAGTTTTTAGACTAGGAATTGCAATCTCTTTAGGACCAAAAGAATTATGTGATGATGGTCTATTATAGTTTAAGAATAGGATCGTTGTTTCTAAGGAAAGGAGTCTTAGGAAAAAAAAAAAATATTAGAAGAGGCATACAAAGGAAAGTTACCCATACATACATCCATGAATAACTATGATGTATCAAGATTTAAAGATGATATGAAAAAAAAAAATGGATGTTATATTAAAGAAGGTGTGTGTGTGTGTATATATATATATATATGCTTAAATGTTAATTTATGTTGTAATTTTGTTATATAATTTTTTTTTTTTTTAAAATCGCCTTCCTTGAAATTTCAGATTGCTTCTCCAGTGACCAGATACTAATCGGGATTAATGCAGCCCTTGAACTTGTTTTCCATATAGATTAATGACATATCTAATCGTAACAAACTTATAATTCTTATCAAAAACTAAAAAAAAAAATGTTATTTCTTATTTGTGTATGCCTACTCAAAGATCAAGATGAAATTGGTTTCTAAGTTCTACTATGGTATTTATTGATGAAGTTTATTTTGGAAGACGTATCTGCTCAATAACTGCACGGTTTAATTGTAATTAATTAAATCTTATTCTCCTTTTTGTTACCAAATTTTGTTTTTAGTAAGATCATCTCTTAAGAGAAAATGAAACTATTTCTTTTCTTATGAAATTATCAACTTGGACTAGATAAGACTTAGTATGTGGATGTCTCTACTATTTTTTCTTCTTTGTTTTATTTTATTTGTTTATCTATTTATAAAAAATTCATCTGTGTTGTATGTTAGTTTGTTAATTCAGTTAGTTGAAGTTAGTTGGAATAGTGATAACCAAATTGTGTAACTGTTATTGAGTAGTTTTAAGCAATGTGGGACTAAGACTGCTTTATATAAATCCATGTGATGTGAATAAATAAAAGTGTGTGTGATGTGATTCAGTGATATTATTTTTACGATGATTCTCTCTATATACTTCATCTTCATTCTACCTACAATCTATCTTCTTTCTTTCTTGATTCTTACTGTGAGTGTATTGTATTGTGTGAGTGTGAGTACTTCTTGGTTCCAACAAGGTAAATAATATAATAGTTTTGGAGTGAAATATAAGGGACTATAAGATCTACATATGAATGGTATAAAACTTTAATTTAATTTCTTTTGTAAATGTTATCATTGATTTTCTTTGAAATTATGTTTATACTTAAGGTGCCATGAACTGTACACTTAATATGTGGTGAAATAGTTAATGACAGTATGTATTTTGAAGGTGTGATTACGATATGTAGGTTCTCATTATGTTAGTATATAGTAGGAGAGGAGATCTTGTTATGATCGGATTTAATCCAAGAGACAACAGTTAGGATTTAGAGGGGAAAGATGCACTGCGCGTATTAGGTAAAAGGTGTTGTGCCGACTAGAAAAGAGAGCCTTTAGAATTTGAGGAAGGGGAACATGCATTCCTAAGAGTCACTCCTAAGTTTGGGATGGGGAGGTCAATGTCAATCAGAAAACCAATTCCTTGTTCTTGGATCATTTTCAAATTCTAAAAAAGTGTAGTCGGGCCTATTGTTTACCAATTGGCTTTTTCAATGTCGTTGTCAATCTTCATGATGTCTTCCATATTTCTAAGCTCCAAAAGTACGTACCAGATGTTTCATATGTGATGGCTTCTGAGTCAATACAATTGAAGGATAACTTAATTTTTAAGCCCTGGCCTAGTCAGATCATCGACAAGATTCCAGTGGTGAAGGTGTTTTAGAAGAAGCTACTTGGGAACTTGAGAAGGATATCATGCGCCAGTATCCAGATCTTATACGTCGACGTACTCTAAACGCTTTGCTCTATGCATATGTTAAGTTTTGGAACGAGTGAGTTTGGAGTTAATTTCGGGGACGAAATTCTTAAAGGATGAGAGAAATGTAACATCCTAAAAAAATAAAATAATTAGGGATAATAATATGAGGAATATACAGAGTTTTGGGAGGTTTAGTATATATGTTTTAAGCCTTTGAAGTAAATAAAGGTGATTAAAAATAATTAAAATTGGTTAAGAGTGATTTTCTAAGGGAAATTCACTTCCTGACGCGTGAGCACGCCCGTGCTTGAGAGCGCGGTTTGCGACGTCGGAAAATGCTGATTTCGGCCCTGAGCGCCAGGTCCAGCAGATCGCGTTCTTTTTGGCTCGTGTAAAGAGCACGGCCGTGCTAAACAGGAGCACGCCCGTGCTCGACGTCAGTAACGTCAAAGCGAGGGTTTTAGAGGGGGAAACGCATGTGACCCCTATTTATACCATCTTATAACACCCTAGTGCGGCTAAAAACCCTCTTTGCACCCTAAAACACCTTAGTAACGGCTGTGTAACAACCTCATGCTTGGGAGATGGGATTGCATTAGACAATGAGTTTGGAAGAACAACAACAACAAGAGGTAGAAGAAGAAGAAGGAGGAGATTCAAGTTTGAGGAAGGCGACATATAGGATTCACCATGGGATACGCTTTGCGATTCTTGGAGGTCTTCAAGAGGTGAGTAGAAATACTTTCTCACCCTTTCCATGCTGCAAATCGTTTTGAGGTTTGGGTTATGCTTTCAAAAATATGTTTTTGGAAAATAATCTTGTGTTTGGTCAAATCATGATTTTACAAATTTGGGGGTTTTCCTTCTAAGGTGTTTCTGTTGTCAATTAAAAGTTTATTATTGAGATTGATGCTATGATATGAATGATGTGTACATGATTTAGTTGATTGACATGCTGTATTTGACTATATGATGATATTGGGGTTTATGGCATGAATTAATAACTGTAAATGTGATAATTGTTGTTTGCTGCAATACCGCCTATGATAGGGGTATCGAAAGTAACACTGTCAATGAATTAGGGTGTCAAAATATGAAATACCGCCATAATGGGGTATCGAAAGCAACATCCCCACACGTTGGGATGTCGAAATGAATAATACCACCAGTGTATAATGGTTGGTATCGAAAAGAGTAATGTCACTGAAGAAAAGGTGACATTGAAATACCTTCATAAGTAAGATAGGCAATGGGACATCATTGTTATGTGCAGTTTGAAAGTCATATAGCATATAAGGATGTTGAAATTACTTGATATATGAGACTTTGATATGCTTGAATTATGATGTGTTGATGATGAATGATTATTGCCAATAATAATTTATATTATTATTATTATTATTATTATTATTATCATCATCATCATGTTATTATACATTATTTTGAAAATAGCGGATACCATGGACTGTTTTTCCAGTTACCGCACCGGCTGAGAACAATGCTTTTGTGAAAACCCTTTAAACTGTATTTCTGTTCACTGGAATTTTATATCTCATTAGTAGTATTGTTTTCAGAACCTGAGGACGTCCCTGTTGAGCAGCCAGACGTTTTAAAGACTATCTCTTTAGTTTTAGAGCTTGGTTAGTATTGTATGGTATATGCCAGGAGGACCCTTTATTATCTTTTAGTTATTTCCTTATGCGAGATGTTATAGACGCCCGGTTTTGAAGCTTTGAAACTTATTATGTTATTTCGGTTTTTGAATTTATGTAAACAATTATTTTGGATTAATATTCTATTAAGTATTTATTCAGTAATTATTTAAGAAAATTTTTAATTTCCTTGTATTATTTAAATTATTAATTTGGGTTACTAATGTAACGAAGGACGTTACATCATTAACACTAAATCTATTAAAAACCACAGTCCAAAGGAAGGAGTTGACCTTAGGAGGGAGCTTTGAACTTCCAAAAGGGTTTATCAAGATGGAAAAAGGTTCTCCCTGTTTTCTATTTGCACAACTCGTTACAACAGTTCTCTTTACCCTGTTACATGTGACCTCCAGTCTCTTAAATGTGAATTCATAGGGTAGACCCAAACACAAGGGTACTGTTGTTTCTCTCCTATTTAGTTTCAACAGTTAGCTTCTTTTAACTTGTGCTTTTCTTTCCAGAACATCTCTCCTTCCAGTGGTTTGAGGATAGCTTCCTAGTGTATCATGTGCACCAAAAACTGCAAAGACCTAGTTGACTCCCTTAACCCACTATTACACTCACAGAGTGCAGCAGTATGTTGTGGTTCCCTGTGGCACCTGATTCCCCACAGGCTTCACACCACCTCCACTTGTGGTGACTTCACCTCAACATCCTAACCCCCAATTCTCCTATGCCATACCATTATGTTGACCTCCTAATTGCTCTCTTAAAGGTAAATGATCTTGGTCCTATCTTACTATCTCATTTGATTCATATGATGATGGCTTATCTGCTTCTAAGTGCTTCATGCTAATGCTTCCTTAGATTCTGTACTGGTTCCCAAGTCTGTTAAAGAGGCTGTTGCTCATGGTGGGAGGTGAGAAGCTATTGAGGAGGAAGTGCTGGCTCTGGAGAAGAATTAGAATTAGGATATTGTTTCCCTTTGTGCAAATATAGGTATCATAGTCTACAACGCTAAGATCCTTTATACTTCTGATCAACACACCTAAAAGCATCCCAAATGCTCAGTCCAAGAATCAAAAATGATAGTAATCGACAAACCATCTGTTTCCTCTAGTTTGATCTCCTGAAACATAACTATGTCTATCGAAGCTCTGGATATTAACCCCCTTGACCTTCTTTCACTTCTAAACACTTCTAACTCTTGAGGAGTTATCCTCTTATAAGATAAGAAAATTTCTCATCTACTGAAAAAGGTATAACTGTGTCTTGGTTATTTACCATGGTTAATAGTAATATACTACAAAGTAACTGTTGGAGTCCCACATTGGATAGTGATATGGCCTGAGTAGTGTTTATAGGTGAGGGTCAACCCTCACCCTATGAGCTAGCTTTTGGGATTGAGTTAGGCCCAAACCCAAATTCTAAGATGGTATCAGAGCCTATCCGCGATCCGTTGGCCACCCGCAGATGTCCAATCCTGCAAACTTCACGCTTCAGATATCCAGTCCTGGACGTGAGGTGGGTGTGTTGGAGTCTCACATTGGATAGTGATGTGGCCTGAGTAGTATTTATAAGTGGGGGGAAACCCTCACCCTATGAGCTAGCTTTTGGAGTTGAGTTAGGTCCAAACCCAAATTCTAAGAGTAACAGTAACATATTTATGGTAGATAACAAGTCTGACAAAAGCGGTAAGGCATCAAAAGATTTAGCAAAAAGAAAATGGAAAACTTACTTTACTCTGGTTGAAGTATAAAAGAATGAATAAAGAGATCCCGCAAACCGTATCTGACCATATGTTGGCAAATGCTCTGCGATTCTCCAGTCTCCACTCATCTCTCAATTCCAATCTGTTGGAGCAACAAATAGAAAGGCAATGAGGATAGCAAGTAACACAACAACCAAAGGTCAACAAGGTCATCTTAAATAATGACTCTTACAAAATACCATATCAGCAAACCAACAAGTTCAGGACTAGATTGATTCTCCTTATGCTCAAATCCTTCATCAATTCACAAGGCCTTTTGTAACCCAGAATACAGGAAATGAATACCATGCAGATTTAATGAAGATTAATGAGGGCATGCATTAAAGGACAAGAAGTTATAGTGCACAATCTTCACCATGATTGGATTTTGCTCTTCCACACTAAATTTATAGTTCCATTTAATGCTGATATTCTGCTTAAAGCTACAGTAACAAACGGTACAAGGAAAAGAAAGAGCAACATTCAACATGATCAGGCAAAATAAAGAAGGGTTGATCTTACGCTTTATGCCTTAATTCCCACCAAATTTCATCATCAGAAAGAGGTGGAGATTTACCAATCTCAACCTCAAGCTCAAATCGTCCTCTCTCAGTTCTTAACTCCTCAACTATTTCAAGTTTTTGATATCTTCTCACATCAAGCATTTGTGCTGCAAGTGGTACAGTCTTCACATATCTGTCAATAGCGAAAGTTACTTCACCAGTTATAAGAAAACTTTAAAAAAGTCAAAACTAACAAACAAGTAAAAGAACAACAATCTGAAAAAAATAATACTCTAAAGCAAAGGCAGCAGAAAAAACAAATGATAAAAGTCATAATTTTTCCTAAAATAAGACACACAAAATCAGCTGCATATAAAACCACTAGGCACTGATACTAGAAATTCAAAGTTAAAATGAAAAATATAATTTTTCAGTGGAAGAGTAAGACAGGTTACAATTCAACTTTCTTATTGTTATACCGATCGCCCAAAAGCTTAAGCTGTAAAAAGGAAGCCCACTAATGGTTTTATATCTCTAACATGCCCATCATGCAAGATTGAAGATCCATTGGGCTTGAAATGTGAACCATGCATGAGTCAACTTTAACTTGTTCTAAAATTTATTTGATAATGACAAATGGGGACAGCAAGGATCAAACTCCTAACCACTTAGTTATAGATGCTACAATATCATGTTAAGGACCAACTCAAGTACAAGTTTATAATATTAGGTGAAGGCCCAAGAATGGTATTATTCTCTAACAATGATATCCTCCATGACTAAGTGGTCATGACCTTAATCCTTGTCCCCTTCTTCATAATTAAATTAAATTTCAACACAAGGTAACTAAAATGGGCTTGCACAATATCTATGCTTCAAGCCGAAATGTCTCTTCATGAAGGCTTGACCGGGCACGTTTGAGATATAAAATCATTCTTGGGCCTCCACCTAACACCTTGACCTCTTGGGATAATTGGCCTTCAAAACAAATACATTTGAAAACAAATATTGATAATACTACAACTAGTGCTGCTCTGCTAGTTTAATATGGTTTTTAATTCGATTCCACAATGTTTAAAAGGAAAGAATTAAATTCAGGAAAACCACTAATTCTTGTTGCTGTTGAACTCTTATGGCACTGTATTATGAGATTAGCCATATCTAATATATTGACCTGTTTTTTTCTCCTATTGTACTTACGGGTTCATGCTTGGTGGGTGATTCATGAAGTGAATAAATTAGGAATGTTCGGATTTTATGGTTCTAAATAAGTTAGGAAGATAAAATCCTAGGATTAAGGATAGAATCAGTTAATCCCGATATCATGGGATTTACCTCCTTATTATCTCTCCTTGCTATTTTATGGGATTCTAGTTTCCTATGATTAAGGAATCAGATTCCTTACTCTTTCGATTTAAGTTTTACTACTCTGATAATGTTCAATGAATCAATAAAGAAAATACTTCTACATGGTATCAAGAGCCTTAGGGTTCGATCATGAATTACAAGGCTGCCATGGTAGGTTCTAGTTCGGCCCCTTCCGCTGATAGTAGAAGCGGCGTGATGTCCTCAGAAGGAGGCGACCAGCAACCTACAAGGGAGACTTTGCTCCAAACCAATGCAACCACTCACAACGGTGCAACACCCTCTGACAGCGGTGCTCAGCAAGGAACTCAGCCAGCAACCATGTGCGTCAGCGGCCACTGTCTTCAAATTACCATTCATAATTTGAATGGAAAAACTTATCTTGAGTGGTCCAGGTCTATGCAGTTGGTGATTGATGGCAAGGGAAGCTTGGATACTTGAATGGAGAAGTGACAGCTCCGGCCACCAGTGATCCAAAATACAGGCAATGGCGGTCTGAAAACTCAATGGTTACAGCATGGTTAATCAACTCTATGGACCCGCTGATTGGTAAGCCATTTATGGTCCTACCAACAGCTTGTGATGTATGGGAAGCTGTGATGGAGAGTTGGATTCGAAGCTTTTAGGGCGGGGCAAGGGGCGGCGTTTCCTCTTTTGAGTCACGATTCAAAGAAAGGGAGAGTGGGTCTGGGAGAAGTGCCTCAACAGAGACGTGCAAAGATCATTGGAGGAAGCTGGAGATTCCTCTGTTCTCTGGGGACGACGCATATGGTTGGGTAATGCGGGTTGAGTGCTACTTCCAGCTGAAGGGGGTTTCGGAGGCTGAGAGGCTGCAAGCTATGATGGTAGCTGTCAGAAACCGTGTATATAGCTTAGAATAAATATTTAGGGGAATCTTGTATTTATTTCCTATTATTACAGGTTTAGTAAAATTAGGAAATATCCCATAATTTCAGGGATCTGATTTTAGAATAGGCTGTCATTTTATTTCCTAAATTAGCTTACAAGCCATGTATATATGACTGATGTACTCTCAATATTATAGAAGAAAAATCAATTCCTTCTTCCCTAAATTTCTAGATGGTTTCATAGCTCCCGAAATCTGGGAGGCTCTGACTGCGCGACTCAAACCCTAGACGGCAGCCTTCATTGCTGTTGCAAATCCTTGTGCCTTCATCGCACAAGTACTGTGCTGCCGCTGCACAGTTTTCTTCTTTTCTCTATCTTGTGCCTTCATCGCACAATCTGCCATGGCTGAGATTGTTGACCCAGAGACATAAACAGGGGATAGTAAATCCCAAACTTCTGGAGAGCTGCAGAACATCCACTCAACCTATCGATTGAATGGGAAGAACTACCTAAAATGGTCCCAACTTATTCGCACCATTTTGAAAGGAAAAGGGAAGGTGAGTCACTTGACCGATGCTGCTCCTGATAAGAAGGATCCCAAATTTAAAACATGGGATGAAGAAGACTCTATGATCATGGCATGGCTATGGAACTCAATGATCCCGGAAATCAGTGATACATGTATGTTTCTCGACTCGGCAAAGGAGATTTGGGATGCGGTAGAACAGACGTACTCTAAAGCCAAGGACGCTGCTCAAATTTATGACGTAAAAGTGAAGACTTTGGCGGCAAAACAGGGAAACAAACCTGTTACAGAGTATGCTAATCAACTCAAGTCATTGTGGATGGAGCTGGACCATTACAGGGTCATAAAAGCTAAATGTTCAGAAGATTCAGCAATACTCAAGGAATATATTGAGCAAGGCAGAGTCTACAATTTCCTGGTGGGTCTGAACTCCGAGTTTGATCAGGTCAGAGTTCAAATCTTGGGAAAGGAAAAAGTTCCAGGGTTTAATGAAGTAGTGGCAATTATCCAGAGTGAGGAAAGTAGGAGCTGCCTGATGTTGGAGACCCCAGCTGTTGAAAATTCAGCTATGATAGCTGATGGGACCTTGGCCATGGTTGCTGAACAGAAAAAAGGAGGAATGATCAATCTGGAGAAGAAAAGTGATGGGGTCTGGTGTACCTATTGCAACAAGCCTCATCACACTAGAGAAAAATGCTGGAAGTTGCATGGGAAACCTCAGAACCGACACCAAGACGGAGAATGGGGGCAGAAAGGAGACAGAGAGTGGGGACAAAAAGGAGGTTTCTCAAAAAGAGGGGGACAGGCACATATAGCTGCTGGGACCAGTGAACAAAGTAAAGGAGAATCTATCCAACTCAACCAGGAAGAGATAGAAAGAGTAAGATCCTTCCTCAGTAAACTGGAGAAACCAACAGGTACTTGTTCTTTAGCCTACTCAGGTAAGTTTCCATTTTCTTTTGGACTCAATATCTCAGATACACCCTTTAACCAATATTGGATACTAGATTCTGGAGCCACGGACCACATGACACCCCTACCTAAACACTTCTCTACATATTCCCCATGTCCTAGCAATAAGAAAATTTCCACAGCCGATGGAACCCTCATAACTGCAGCTGGTCAAGGAGATGTCCAAATAAGCCCATCAATAACCCTGAAAAATGTCCTTCATGTCCCCAAACTATCCACCAACCTGATATCTATACAAAAACTTACAAAGGATCTATCATGTAATGTTGTTTTTCATAGCAATGCTTGTATGTTGCAGGACAAGAATTCAGGGAGGGCAATTGGACATGCTAGAGAATGGAATGGCCTTTATTACATGGAAGACCGAAATCTGCCCAGCAAGAGCCACTCCTTCATATCTGAATCAGTGATGACCAACAAGGAAAAAGTTCTGCTATATCATTGCCGCTTGGGGCATCCTTCCTTTCGGGTTATAAAAATGTTGTTCCCTTCCTTTTTAAAAAAATTAAATGTGGAGAGTCTTCATTGTGAGGTGTGTGAGCTTGCTAAGTACAAGCGTGTACCTTTTCCCATTAGCAATAAAATAAGCACTTCTCCTTTTTACTTGATTCATACTGATGTGTGGGGTCCCTCTAATGTTCCAAATGTATCAGGTGCTCAATGGTTTGTAACCTTTATAGATGACTGTACCTGGGTTACTTGGGTTTTCTTACTTAAACAAAAATCTGAAGTCAGCTCTGTTTTCCTACAGTTTTTCTCAATGATAAAAAATCAGTTTGGGGTTAATATTAAGAGGCTTAGGTCGGACAATGCTAAAGATTACTTCAATCATGTACTTAATTCCTTTTGTCAAAAGGAGGGTATAATTCATGAGTCTTCTTGTGTCAAAACACCCCAACAAAACGGGATTGCAGAGAGGAAAAATGGGCACTTATTAGATCAAACTCGAGCTCTTCTTTTTCAAAATAATGTTCCTAAAAATTTTTGGGGGCAAGCCATACTCACTGCCACTCACTTGATTACTAGATTGCCCTCTAGGGTCCTAGCTTCAAGAAGTCCTATGGAAGTACTATCCTCCTTCTACCCAAATGTGGCCACTACAAATAACCTTATACCTAGAATATTTGGGTGTGTGTCCTTTGTTCATGTCCATAGTACTGATCGGGGAAAACTTGATCCTAGGGCCTTAAGATGTGTTTTTGTAGGGTACTCATCCACACAAAAGGGATATAAATGCTATCACCCACCGTCCCAAAAATTCTTTGTGTCAAGGGATGTCACTTTCCATGAGCAGGAAAGCTATTTCAGCCAACCTCATCTTCAGGGGGAGAGTTTAAGAAAGGAAGATGAGCCCCTCATGTTTCCAAACTTGACACTTGGACCAAAAGCTGGAGCTGAATCTGGAAGTGAAGATGGAACTGCGGTTGAACAAAATGAAGCTGGACCGGAACAGGCAATTGAAGTTGCAGCTGAACCCGGACCCGATGTCAGATTTGGGAAGAATAAGGTATACTCAAAAAGATTAAAGGTCATTCCAGAACCTGCTCATGTCCAAGAATCCGACCCGACACTATTACATGAGGTAACATATCCTTTAAATTCTAGTGATTCAATTTCTAGTGAATTCCCAGCTGCACAGGTGGAAACTGAAATACAACAGGACCTAGACCTACCATTTGCCCTTAGAAAAGGAACCAGAAAATGTACCAAACAGCCACTCTACCCTCTATCAAATTACCTATCCTTTAAAAATTTCTCACCTACCCATAAAGCCTTCCTCACAAGCCTAAACACTATAACCACACCTACGTCCCTATCTGAGGCATTGTCTGACAGAAGATGGAAACAAGCCATGGACTTGGAAATGGAGGCATTGGAAAAAAATAGCACTTGGGAGTTGGTAACCCTACCAAATGGAAAAAAACCAGTAGGGTGCAAGTGGGTATATGCTGTAAAATACAGGGCCGATGGGTCTATTAAAAGATACAAGGCGAGTTTGGTGGCCAAGGGATTCACTCAAACCAATGGAGTGGATTACTTGGAGACATTTGCCCCAGTTGCTAAGATGAACACAGTTAGGGTGATATTATCCCTAGCCGCTAATTATGGTTGGGACTTGCAACAATTCAATGTAAAAAATGCCTTCCTACATGGAGAACTTGAAGAGGAAACTTACATGGAATTACCCCTAGATATGGTGGGAGGTTGCTGCCAACACTGTTTGCAAGCTAAAAAGGGCGTTGTATGGGCTGAAACAATCGCGGGCGTGGTTTGGCAGGTTTACTAAAGTTATGACAGGTCTAGGCTTCAAACAAAGCCAAGGGGACCATATTCTATTCATTAAACACTCCAAGTCAGGGGGATTAACAGTGTTATTGGTTTATGTGGATGATATTATAGTGACAGGGGATGATAAGGAGGAGCAGCAAATGTTAAGCCAATGCCTAGCCAAGGAATTTGAGATCAAGACCTTGGGAAAATTGAAGTATTTTTTGGGGATCGAAGTGGCTCATTCCAAGAAAAGGATTTTCATATCCCAACAAAAATATATTACTGATCTACTTAGAGAAACCGGCAAGACAGCTTGCCAACCTGCCAGTACACCAGTTGATACAAGTATTAAACTGGGGAATGCAGAGGAAGATGTTGCAGTTGACAAGGAGATGTATCAAAGACTAGTGGGCAGACTCATATACTTATCTCACACTAGGCCAGATATTGCCTTTGCTGTGAGTTTAATCAGTCAGTTCATGCACCAACCGAAGGAGATTCACTTGCAAACCGCACTTAGAATTGTGCAGTACTTAAAGGGGACTCCAGGAAGGGGAATTTTGTTCAAACGAAATGGAAGTGTGAACCTTGAAGCATATACAGATGCTGACTATGCAGGGTCAGTTGTGGATAGGAGGTCAACTACAGGGTACTGCACCTTTCTTGGGGGGAATCTTGTGACTTGGAAAAGTAAAAAACAAAGTGTGGTAGCTAGATCCAGTGCTGAAGCAAAGTTCCGGGCAATGGCACAAGGGATATGTGAACTTCTTTGGCTGAAGATCATCTTGGAAGATTTGAAGATAAAATGGGATGAACCAATGAGACTTTATTGTGATAATAAATCTGCAATTAGCATAACCCATAATCCAGTGCAGCATGATAGAACCAAGCACATTGAAGTAGATAGGCACTTCATCAAAGAGAAATTAGACAGTGGCCTGATCTACACTCCATATGTGACCTCTCAAGGCCAACTCGCAGACATTCTTACCAAGGGACTGAATAGCAACAACTTTGAGAGGATTGTATCCAAGCTGGGAATGGAAAACACCTATTCACCAGCTTGAGGGGGAGTGTCAGAAACCGTGTATATAGCTTAGAATGAATATTTAGGGGAATCTTGTATTTATTTCCTATTATTACAGGTTTAGTAAAATTAGGAAATATCCCATAATTTCAGGGATCTGATTTTAGAATAGGCTGTCATTTTATTTCCTAAATTAGCTTACAAGCCATGTATATATGACTGATGTACTCTCAATATTATAGAAGAAAAATCAATTCCTTCTTCCCTAAATTTCTAGAGTAGCCATGGAGGGAAAGGCGTTGAGCTGGTTCCAATGGTGGGAGTCTTGTTCATCATGCATAACGTGGGAAGGGCTCAGAACCGATGTGATAAGGAGGTTCCAACCTTCAATGATGCAGAGTGGATTGTAATCAGTTAACCAACTTCACTGTTTATTAGACAGATAGGGGTTAGTCAGGGGAAACTACCTTGAGGTACATGGAATAATAGGAGAAACAGATGGAGGGAGAGGCATTGGGGAATTTAGAAAGGAAGTTGGAGGGGAGAGGGCCGGGTTCTCAAATACCTTGGCAGTTTCTGTAGTTCTTGACATTCACAGTTCTGGATTCAATCAGCATAAAATTCTATTCTTTCTTCTTCATTTTCTGATCCAGTCTAATACATATCTATTTGTGTACATACCTTCAAGCATTTTAGCAAAGAAAAATAAAATTCTGCCGATAGAAAAACATTTCAAGAATACAAAAAAAAAAAAAAAAAAAGTATTAGCTTTGAGTAATAGAGTTGACTTCCGAAAATTACCTGTCTAAAAAAGGCATGAGTATATAGTCATGAACCAGAAAGTCCATTGCCCAAGGTATAATAATCAACACTGCCAAAAATTTAGCCTGTAATAACAAGTTCGGTGCATGGAATTGAGTTACTGATAATGGAATATATTAAACGAGCTCTAGCACAGCATCCACTTGTTATGACAATATTTGGAGGCTGGATCGTGATGTTTGAATAATTCCACTAAAAATTTGACATCAAAGCTTTAAACGCTGCCAAAAAGAATGAGTTCAATATAAAGATTACATATTTCATTTGGAATAATTAAATTTCTCCATCTAATATAAAGAACATACACATAAACGCAGTTCATATCTCTTCAAGGTTTTTATTTTAAGTTTATGCATTCAGACTTGATGATTATGAATTCCAACTCCATTTGCATTCGGACTTCATGATTGTGAATTCCAACTCAAGTTTCCCTCCACCCTTCTTACACAAGGGTAGAATATGTCATTGCCATAGGTGTAAAGCTATTAACTAACGACGACGATTTTCTTTTTATATATAAATGAAGAAAAATTATTGCATAAATAACAACCATTTCATGACAATACAAGAAACAAATGCACTTACTGAATTTGATGAGGCATACTGGAAAACACGGTCTTCATAAAGCATGTCATCATCTTCACCTCCAAAAATCAAGTATCTAACAGACTCTAGCAGCCCCTTTTGGGCGGCGACATCACCGGAATCAGCTCGCACCTTCTCCCTGTAATCCTTCATCCCCTGCTCCCAATCTTGACTCCAAGAAGAACTGTTATCTTCCTTATTAGCTTCATCCAAAAGCCAATCTTCCCATTTCCTATACTCTTCGTTCCTCCTATCTTCTTGGGCTTCCCTCAACTCTATAATTGCTTCAGCTCTCCGCTTCCATGCCTCGAACTTTTCATCTTCGGATAACTCTTCAGTGGTCGATCTCTCTGATTCACCCTCGAGCATATCATCGTCCTTCAAACCAAGCCAATTCCCATCGTCTTCGAAGAAAAATTTCTGCCACCAACTGCTTTTCCTTGAATGCCCACTGTGCTTTTCCGCTTTTGAAATTAACCTATTAAGCCGCCTCGGTTTACTGCCTAACTGAATCATAAAACTCGATGAACCATGCGAGACAAAAGAGTTCCAAAGCAGTTTCTGATTAAACAATATTAAGTTGTCGCATAATACAATTGAAGTGCTCATTAAGAACATGAATACATGCCCACATTTTTCAGTTTCTCAAAGCAAGGGCATTCTGTACCGTGACAGAGAAACTACACATCTGCAATTCATATTATAAAGTCCACCTCACGCCTTACTGCATCTATTCATACGTCTCCCCAAAAGTAGAAGACACAGGCAGAGCAAGGGACTTCCGCAGTATACCTCAGCTTTTCAGGGTAACATTACCCCAGGCCAGACATGGGAATGGCTATTGTTCCGCCACGTTCTACGAACGAATTACACTTTCGGGCTGGGGTTGAGAATGCACACTGAAAACATAATTGGGTTTGTTCTCTCTAGCAAATGCACCAATGTGTAGTTGTCTTCCACAACGAGAAATAATTTACAAAAATAGTTTATAATATTTTAATAAGTTTTTTATAACTTATTTTAATAAATTTGTTAAAGAAATTATAAAAATATATTATTTTTAATTTATTTGAAAAAAAGTTTATTCCATAACTTTTCTTCATAAATTTTTTATTTAATTTATATCTTATTAATTTTTTTCTCATTTTTATCTTATTAATAAAATGAAGTAAACTAAAATTTATATAAAAAAAGTATATAAAATGTCATTTCAAAGACAAGCTGACATGCCCATTGTCAAAGGAAAAGACTCATCTTATTGTGCAAGGTTTAGTACAAGTGAAGTGTGAGGAGGCAACAGACTTCTCCCGAAATAATCAATTTAATCTTATTAGAGTAATACTAAACATACTTAGAATTATGTGGTCGTGAAAATAATCCAAGGTTACAACCAAACCAAAACCCGAAAGATCTCTTCACATGACATCCAAGGCGTCCAAGCAGCTCCAACACAAGAGATACATGACATAGCCAAAAAGGTCCTTTACCTAAACCTACAACATATAAATAAGCATTGAGTGAGTATAAAACTTAGTGAGCCCCCCCCCCCCACACATACCAAACACACATACACTTCTAACTCATCGTATCATTATCAATGCCTTAATCAAGTATACAATTTATAATCAAACAATCATCAAAAAGACATTTTGTTTTTCAAGGGAGTATTTGTGGAATAGCTTGTACTAACCATCTTTTCTCAATATCCGCGTTCTTCTCATAAGAGAAAACAATACATATATCTAACTCGAGTCTTTGGGTCCCACTTCAGATTTTTCACTCAAAGTTCCCCCTAGTTCGTACTCCGAGGATACCTCATCCTCTAGTCAACAGCATCCCTCATCAACTCTAAAGTTGTTCGCTAGGGTCCCTAATCACGACAGTGTTATTTATATCCTGGTGGACCTCCCGCTCCTCCGGTCTGATACCTAAAGTTTCACAAACAAATATTTGTCAATTCATTACACCAAATATCACCCGCACACATGGCAGCATGATATACATATACACAATTCAATATCCATATCAAGGTATAACAAAAATAAAATCCTTCTTATCCAATATCATAAATCATAATTCTAATGAATACATAAGTAGGATACCATGAACATATTCATATTCACAACTCAACCATATAGATGATCCATATTACCTCCAATAAAAATAACACATATTCTATGACCAAGAACGTTGTTCAATATATAGCATAAACATAGTGTAATCATTTAAGTAAATTCAGCCAAGGTAATAATACAAATAATAATATTACGAAACCATGTCCCTTATTTTCCATAACAATTCAAGATCCACGAAAATCCCTAATAATATATATCCACATCATTTGCACTCAATCTATCAACATCTTTACCCAAATTCAACAAAAGAATGAATCACTATTATAACTTCAATAGAATTAAAGCAAATACCAACTATTACATTCAATTTCTGCTAATCAACATGTTAACTCTGGATGTGAAGTTGAGAGAATGATTCCATGTTAACTCCCAAAATTTATGTCGCGACGCATGATTTCAAAACGTGCAGCAGACGTTGCGCTAAACTGATATGCACAGAAAATGCTTTCATCCATTAGATATATAAATCCATTATATATAAAACATTCTTTGGCTGACCACCCAATAGAACAACACCGAGATTCGAACGTGAAATTGTATATTTAACCCACAAAACCAAAAAAAAATATCCAAGTATAAACAGTTATTCATAAAGCCATGGAATCACAAATTCATACTATAGAACAATAAGAATAAGTTGTACCCCATACCATACATAGCACATATTAAAAAAAATGAACACACATCCCTTACTACTTGTAGGTCATTAGCTCGAGCTTTCAATAAAAAACCAAGATGAAATCATTTGAGTGCTTAAATGATTAAAACTAAACATATGTGTTGAAGGGGAGAACATATTCAAAATATTAAGGGGAGCATAAATAAATATTAATGAATTTGATTAAATGGACTTGTGCTTACTGAACTTATCATTTGAGTTTGCTAATGCTTTATATGAGAAATGTACAATAGAAAGGGGGGAGATCCTTTCCACACATACTAGCTACAAATTCGCTCTGATACTAGTTTCTTTATCAAACGCTTACCACTAGGCCAAAAGCTATAGCATTTAGTCTGGGCATAACTTTTTTTCCTTAAGCTTAGCAACAGTCAGCGCCACGTTTCAATTTGATTACGACCCCACCTGTCCTCGCCACTCCTGATTGTGACCCTACTGAAAGTGAAACAGGGAAACACAAGAAGGGGGTTGAATTGTATTTCTTAACCGATTTTCGAAAACCCTTTCTTTTTAAAACAAACGTTTAAAACAGAAAGATGAAAGAACACACTAAAACGATTATAGGTGATTAAGATACGTTGTTTTCAATCCCCAAGTTAGTAATAAAAAAAAACTTAACGAGATAGAGAAAGAGAGATTCACACAAAGATATATCCTGTTTCACTCTTTCAAAACAAAGAGTTACGTCCAGTCCCTTCCTCCAGAAGATTTTTCCACTAAAACTCTTAGCACTTAATACAAGTTGTTTCCAAGTCTCTCCAAGACTACAACTCCAAGTATTCTGCACCTCTCCAGGTAATAAGTATTCTTTTACAGACAAGCCTCTTCAGGCTCAACAAACCCTAAGATTTGATAGAGGTTTTCGGAGCTTTTTACAAACTCACAACAGTGAGAGTATTACACGATATAGCTCTTGACAATCTGTTTACAACTTTACAATGAAAGAATGAGAAGGTTTACAGATCAAAAACTGAGAGTGGAAGCTTTTTGGCTTTTTGCACAATGAAATCTCTTGAATATTTTCTTGCTCGTGTATTCTCCTTTTTTTCTTGCTTCTTCAGAGGAGGGTCTTCTTATAGCTTGTCTTGACCTTCTAATTTCAAAATATAGGGAGAATCTTTTCCTTTTAGACTCAATCAAATATCCATTAGGCACAGATCATTTGCCAGTTATTTTTCGTTGTGTAATTGTTCTTTCAGAATGAGGAGGTAGTAGCAGCTTGAATGGTAGCAGACTGATTTTGCTTTGATGGCCGACAAGCGTTTTGCTATACGTGATTTGCTTTGTACGACGTTCATACTTTCTTTTGTCTTTATGTGAAAAAGATATTTCCTTAAAACCATTTAAGACTTTTGAAAAAGAGCGTGCCACATCATCTACAAAAAGAAGTTAGTGGACGCACAAGTGTTATAGACAATTGGACGCATACGCATTGAAGACAATTGGACGCTTAAGCATTGAAGACAATTGGACGAACAATAATTATAAACAATTGGATGATAAAGCAGTGTAAATATTTGGACGTAAACCTTTACCATTTAGTTTCTTTGGACGAAGATATTGCAGTGAGTTTTCCTTTAAGAGCTAGGTGAAACTTTGGTTTTTGGAGGACTATCTAAAGTCAGAAACATACAAAGGTCTTTTGACCTTATGGATTAGTATAAACTTGACTTCGAGTATTTTCAATAAACATATAATAACTTTGTTAATCATTAAAACTTTTAGGGGTCATTAGTCATTACTGTTTTAGTTCTAACAATCTCCCTTTTTTTTTATGATGACAAACATTATTATGAAGCATGTTTTTGAAACAATATAGACAGTATATCGGGGAAAAAAGGCTCCCCCTGAGATTATGCATTTACATATTGAAGACATAACTCAGATTATGAAAGTATAAAAGACAGGATATATAACCAAGCGTTCAATTCATTTCGTCTATATAACAACTTTACACATTTCATTTCATATATTTTCTCCCCTTGTTTGTCATCAGACAAAAGGAATAAAGGGAGGATACAACATCATTGTCAGCAAAAAGAAATGAAAGATTCTAAGGAGATGGAAGAGGAAAGTCAGGGGAGACGCGATGAAGATAAGAGAACAACTGAGCCATCTTTCGATCTAACTCTTCAGTGACCCCAGCTGAGATCCGATCTACTAAGTAGTCAGCAACGTCAGGAGTCAGACTAGGAGGTAGAGAAGGAGCCGAAGATGGAGCAGGGCGAGCTTCTTCGGCTGTAGAAGAGTTGACATCTTCCTCATCAAGATGTAGTTCCACCGTGTTTCCAGACAGGGTGGAAGTAGCATCAAGACGTTCAGTGTTCTGAACCGAGCTGGCTTCCGTTTGGGAAAAAGGAACAGCAACTGAAGCAGGAGAATTATCCACTGAAACCTCTGAAGATGTGGCCTCTTCATTAGAGTACCGTGGAAGCAGAAGAATAGGAGGAGGAGAAGATGATTCCGGGACCAGTGATGGAGGTACGGAGGGTGGGGCATCTTGAGGTGAGAAAGGTGGAGATGGGGAGGGAGTAAAGGTTGAAGAGTCTGATATGAGGATTTTGGGTCGAGGTGGTCGTTGGGCTACGGTTTTGATGCGCTTTGGTTTTGGTGGAAGAGGGATGGACGCAGAGAGTTTAGGATTGGGGTAGGGGATAGAAGATTGGTCTTCAGAAGGAGTGGATTGTACAAAAGGGTTGGGTAAGGGTGAAGGAGAGACCTTACTTTTCTTTGTAAGAAGATGAGCAATAGGAACATTGTCCTCATCATCTTCTTCGTCGTCTTCATCCACCAGAAGTTTTCTCTTTCTGTATCGAGGTTTAGAGGAACCAGCTTCTAGATCCTCTTGAGAGGAAACATGAGCCTGCTGCTTTGAGCCTAAATCAACCTTAAGCAAAGGTCCATGAATCTCTTCAACAAATGGAAGTACCACACCATTGAGCTTGATGAACTTTTCTCCACAGATGGTGTAAGCAACTCCTTCCATCATTGAGGCAAACTCTAGGCTCAGCTTTTCCTCAAATTCTTCAAACACATTTTGAGACGAAGCCTGAGTGGATGGATCAGGGGAGAAAAGAGGAGGGCTTGCAACGTTTTGAGTTTGATGCTTCCTTCTCTTAAGACTTTGAAGATCGTCCATGCGTGGAGCTTGAGCAGAAGAGGTCTGAGTTTGATCAAAAGCCAGCACAGTTTTGAGTTGCATTTTGGAGAGGTTTGCCTTTCCAAACACAGGGCAGCTCACTGTTTGATAGGAGGTTTTGATTCTAGGATGAACTTTTTGTAGCATCCGATAAACCCCTTGATTTTCAAAGATGCGGGAGAGAAGGATTGCATATGTAATGGTCTTCACAGAGCCGACATCAATGCAGTTTTCTTTGAAACGGTCAAAGAGAAGAGAGGGAAGATTGACCTTTATACCATACAGCAGATGGGTGAGCAGGAAGGAATGCACCTCAGAGATTGAGTATTTGGATCCAGCTTTGTGCAGAACGGCTTTGTTCAAGATTTGATTAAGAGCCCTAGCTTCATCCTTCATGATAGCAGCACGGAACAGTGCATTTGGCTGAGCATCGGGATTTCTAAGGAAGTTAAAGACATTGTCTTTTCCTCCAAACTTGTGGTGCCAAGATTTGAAATAGGTGGCACCGAGAGATAGACACCTAATAACAGAGGCTATAGAGACTTTGGAGACTTCAACTTTGTGTGTCCCCAGAACAAACCCAGAAATAAGACCTTCTTTTTCAAGGTGAGCTGTCTTCCAGAACTCAGTGAGAAATCTTGGATAGACTTCTGCATAGTTGATAAAGAAATGACCCATCCAGCCCCGATGATGTAGACCCGGACGTCTGCTCCCAATCTCGCTAGCATATTCAAGTCAATTTGATGCTCAATATTGATCTGACAGTTATCAGGAATCTCATGAGAGGGATGACCGAGCGGTGAAGAGGTCTCTTGTGGAATGCTGGTTCCTTCTCCAGTTGATCGCAGATTTCTTCCCATGTTTCAGAAGAGTGAAGAGAGAGAAGATAGAGAAGATGAACAGCTGAGAGAGAGAGAAGATTTCAAAGAGAGGACGTTTGGTAAGGTTTGAGCTCATGTGTTGAGGTTTTCTATAGAGAGGCGAAAAGTAACCGTGGTTTAAAAAAAATGATGACTAGCGGTTACCGAGGGAGGCTACTTAAGAGTGAAGTAGCAGACGCACGCCGCTTGACGTGACCCAAGAGTGCCGACTCAGCAGTATTTATGTGGAGGACAGATGCAGAAAAGACAATAAATAAATATCAAGGAATAACGACGTTAGCAGAAAATGGACGCAACCATTTTATGCACATGCTTTTCTGACACAAGCGTTTATCGGACGCAAGGTCATTCAACACAAAGCATGTTGAGCTGTTTTCTTATTAAAGAAAATCTATCCTTTGCAAGAGGTTTTGTGAAGATATCTGTCCACTGGTGGTCAGTATCCACAAATTTTACATCAAACACACCTTTTTGAATGTAATATCTAGTAAAGTGATGTTTGATTTCTATATGCTTAGCCCTCGAGTGCAATATAATATTTTTCGATAAATTAATTGCAGCAGTATTATCACAATAAATTGGAATCTTACTTTCATGAATATTGTAATCTTCCAGTTAATGTTTAATCCATAAAAGTTGTGAACAACAACTAGCCGCAGAGATATATTCAGCTTCAGCAGTTGATAAGGCTATGGTGCTTTGTCTTTTACTGGACCATGAGATAAGATTTGATCCAAGAAAATAACAGCCACCACTTGTACTTTTTCGTTCAATTCTATCTCCAGCATAGTCAGCATCACAATATCCCATTAATCTGTACTCAATGGTTTTTTCATAAAATAAACCCAGATTAGAAGTACATTTTAGATATCTAAAAATACTCTTGACAACAGTTAAATGATTTTCACATGGATCAACTTGAAAACGTGCACAAAGACATACACTAAACATAATATCTGGTCTGGACGCGGTGAGATATAAAAGGGATCCGAACATACCTCTGTAAACCTTTTGATCTACCTTTTTATCTTTGTTGTCTTTGGTCAGAATGGACGTTGGATGCATAGGTGTACTCATTGGCTTGCTATCGTCCATTTGAAATTTCTTCAAGAGATCTTTAGTGTACTTGGTCTGGTGAATGTACACACCTTTTGAGGTTTGTCTTACTTGCAGACCCAGAAAGAATTTGAGCTCTCCCATCATGCTCATTTCGAATTCTTTTGTCATAAGATCAGAAAATTCCTTACAAAGAGAATCATTAGTAGATTCAAAAATAATGTCATCAACATAGATTTGAATTATTATAAAATTATCTTTATTAGTTTTCTTAAACAAAGTCGTATATACCTTTTCCATACAAAAACCATTTTTCATGAGGAAGGAGTTGAGTTTCTCATACCAAACTCTAGGAGCTTGTTTGAGTCCAGATAAAGCTTTCTGAGGCTTGTATACATACTCAGAATGGGAATGATCCTCAAACCCAGGGGGTTGCATTACATAGACTTCTTCGTTAATTAGTCCATTCAGAAAAGCACTTTTAACATCCATTTGATATAAGGTTATGTTATGATGAGCAGCAAAGGATAGTAAGATACATATAGCTTTTATTCTAGCAACAGGAGCGAAGGTTTCAGTGTAATCAATACCTTCTTCTTGAGAATAACCTTATGCTACTAACCTTGCTTTGTTTCTCACAACCTTTCCATTTTCATCCATCTTGTTTCTAAATATCCACTTAGTTTCAATAATGGATTTATCTTTGGGTTCTTGAACTAAGGTCCAAACTTTGTTTCTCTCGAACTGATTTAGTTCTTCTTGCATGGCCAAGATCCATCCATCGTCCGAGAGAGCTTCATCCACAGTTTTTGGTTTGAAAGCTGAATCAGCTTGATTTCTGAAGGTTGACCTTGTTCTTACTTTGTCACTAGGTTGACCACGGATTTGATCTTCAGGATGGTAAACTTTAAATTGCCAAGATTTCTGGCTATCACTAGACAAGTGTGGATCAGCAGTTTTGACATCATGGAAGATTTCCTTTTCATTGTTGGCTGGACGATGATCATTCAAATCCAGATCTGCAAGAGATTCGTCCAGCTCTGGTAGTGTTTTATCAGGCTTCTTGTCATCAAATTTAACATGAATGGATTCTTCGACAATTAATGATCTACAATTATAAATTCTAAAGGCTTTAGATGTTTCAGAATATCCTAAGAAAATACCATTATCAACTTTGGCATTAAAATTTCCTAGATTGTCTTTAGTGTTTAATATAAAACAGGCACATCCAAAAGTATGAAAATATGATATGTTGGGTTTTCGTCCTTTCCACAATTTATATGGAGTCTTTTTCAATATTGGTCTTATGTATACTCTATTTTGAATATAGCATGCTGTGTTAACAACCTCAGCCCAAAAGTTCTTAGAGACAGAGTTATCATTGAGTAATGTTCTTGCCATCTCTTGAAGAGACTTATTCTTTCTCTCAACGACCCCATTTTGTTGAGGTGTTCTAGGGGCAGAGAAATTATGAACAATGCCATTTTCTTCACAGAATAGTTGGAAGTTTACATTCTCAAACTCTCCTCCATGATCACTTCGGATTGAATTGATACATATACCTTTCTCATTTTGAATCCTTTTATAGAATATTGAGAACACCTCGAAAGACTCGTCTTTGTGAGCTAGGAACATTACCCATGTCCATCTAAAGTAATCATCAATAATGACAAGTCCATATTTCTTTCCACTTAGGGAGGCAGTCCTTGTTGGACAAAACAAATCTAAATGTAGCAATTCTAAAGGTCTAGATGTTGAAACAATATACTTTAAATGAAAAGAATTTTTGACAGGCATCACAGAGAGCATCCGATTTATAGGGCAGCTTTGGTAATCCTTTTACTAGGTTATGCTTTTGTAGCTTTGAGATTAATCTCAGGCTTGCATGACCAAGTTTCTTGTGCCAAATCCATTGCTCATCATTCACAGACATTAGACATGATACATTTTGATTAGAGAGGTCCTCCAAGTCAATTTTATAAACATTGTTTTGCCTCTTACCAGTAAATAGAGTGGACTCATCAGCATATTTGACTATACACTTATCTTTGTTGAAAGACACTACAAACCCACTGTCACATAATTGGCTTATGCTAAGCAGATTGTGTTTTAGCCCTTCAACTTGCAACACAATATTTATAAAGGGAGAATTATTCTTACCAATCTTACCAATGCCTATAATCTTTCCCTTTTGATTGCCACCGAAAACAACTGATCCTTCAGACTTTGGCTTTAGCTCTAGGAACATAGACTTTTCTCCCATCATGTGTCGTGAACATCCACTATCCAGGTACCAAGATTGGTGTTTTCTTTCTGTTGTCAAGCAAGTCTGCAACAGAGATTATTTTACTTTTAGGTACCCAGATAGACTTGGGTCCTTTTTGGTTAGTTGCAGGTAACTTATAAGTTTTTCTGTTGTGTAAGCATCTAGACGCAGAGTGTCCATTTTTACCACAGATAGAGCAATACATTACTTTTTTTGTCTCAGAAAATTTTGGGTTTTCTTTTTCATACCCAATGCCAGATTTATCATAAGGAGATCTATATCAAAGAATTAAATTAAGATTTTTAGATCCATCTGTGAATTTTGACAAGCTATCGGTTAAGTAAGTAATTTGATGCTCAAGTTTCTCAACTTCACAGGATGTACTGGACTTAGAGCTTGAGATTTCAGTTAGGCTGATTATCTCATCTCTTAGTTCTCCATTCTCAACTTTGACTTTGTTAAAGTCTTTATTGATTTTGGCAAATTTTCTTTTACGGGCTTTATATTTAGAATAAATAGTGCATGATTCATTTAATAGCTCTTCATATGCATCTTTTGAGTAGTTAGATATATTTACCTCATCTTCTTCTATGTCTGTCTCAGAGGAAATACTTGCCATGAGACACATATCTACTGTTGGGGATGCAGGTGGAGATCTTTCAAGAATATCCATTAGATTCATCATTCCCCAAGCAGTTGTCTCTTCAGCCAGGACATCTCTCCTTGCTCCATGTATACTATGAAACAGAAAGGCCCTTGCCTCACAGTCAAGATCAACTCTTCTTCTTTCCTCAAAGGTGCAGTGATCTAGAGGTTTCATCATGTATTCTCCATTGATGATGATGATGGGACAGAAGGTTTCATCAGTGAGAGTTTTCCAGTGTTCTTCTGATCCTTGAGTTACAACAAAGGATCTGAAGTTCTCTTTCCAAGCTTCAGATTCTGATTCTGAAGATTGATAAATAGGTGGTCCTTCAGAATGAGCAGGTCTCCTTCTCATAAAAAGGGCATCTAGCATATCAAGCACTCTTTTAGCGATATCACAATACATCACAATGTTAACAGTCCTTGCTTCCAAGGCACATGTAAGAATGTAGACATCTCTAGCATTAATTCTCACTCTTCTTTGTTCTTCTTTAGAACATTCAGCCCTTGGTTTGACTATACGTTCACCATTGATAACAGTGGTAGGACAAAAGTTATCATCGGTGTAAGCTCTCCATAGGTCATCAACATTTTGTTCCAAGCTGAATCTCATGAATAGTTCTCTCCACATGGCATAGTCACCAGTTATATAGAACATAGGTGGTCCATTTGTAGAGAGGTTACTGAATTCTCTCAATGACTCAGGATTTGAAGAGGTAGACTGTTCCTCTTCTTCTGAAGAATCTTCAGGGAGATGATTTTCAGACCAAAGACATAGGTTGGCTTCTTCTTCGTTTTCTTCTTCTTCAGAGGAGTCAAGATCTTCCCATATTGCCATGCGATTCGTGCTTTTCTTTTTGAAAAACCTTTTCTTATGTTTCAGTTAAGGGCACTTAGCTTTGAAATGGCCTGGTTTCTTGCACTCATAGCAAACCATTGGATTTTTGTCCTTGGTTTCACCATGGTCTTTGACAATTTTCTTTATAAATGGCCTTCTTCTCATATTTTTATGTTTCAGAATACGTTCAAGTTTCTTTGATATGAGAGACAGTTCATCATCGGATTCTTCTTCTTCATTTTGATCATTGTCATCGCTGGAATCATCAGCTTTGCTAGATTTTTGACTTTTCAAGGTAATAGTCTTGCCTTTCTTTGTAGGATTGTCCTGGTTGAGCTCCTGCTCATGAACTTGAAGGGTTCCCACAAGATCATCTAAGGTCAAGGTTGACAAATCCTTAGCTTGCGCGATTGCAGTGATGAGTGGTCTCCATTTCTTATGTAAGCTCCTGAGGATCTTCATAACATTCTCTTTTGTAGTGTAGACCTTTCCAAGAGACTTGAGATTGTTGATAATAGTTTGGAAATAACCAATCATATCAACGATGGTTTCTCCATTTTCCATATTGAACATTTCATATTGACTCATAAGAATAATGATCTTTGAGTCCTTTACCTTGGAAGTTCCTTCATGTACATTGGATAGAGTATCCCAGATTTGTTTTGCTGATTCACATGCATGAATTTTTTGGAACTCGTCTGGACTAAGAGCACACATCAGTGTGTATCTAGCTTTGTAGTTCTGCTCCATCCTTCTTCTCTCATCATCACTCCACTGAGACTCATCTTTCTCAATGCCATCAGGATTGTTGACGATGTGAGGACCGTTCATGATCAAAGGCCAGAGCGCAGAGCTGGTACTCAAGATGAATCCTTTGAATCTTTCCTTCCAGTAGAGGTAGTGAGTGCCATAGAAAAAAGGCAGTCTGGTCAATGAGGTACCTTCAAGAATAGGTTGACTCCCACTGGGCATCTCTTGTCCTGCCATCGAGCTTTGGATCTTTTCCTCAAGCACGGCTAAATGCTCAACCCAGGGGCTGAGCTCTGATGCCAACTGAAAGTGAAACAGGGAAACACAAGAAGGGGGTTGAATTGTGTTTCTTAACCGATTTTCGAAAACCCTTTCTTTTTAAAACAAACGTTTAAAGCAAGAAGATAAAAGAACACACTAAAACGATTATAAGTGATTAAGATACTTTGTTTTCAATCCCCAATTAGTAATAAAAAAAAACTTAACGAGATAGAGAAAGAGAAATTCACACAAAGATATATCCTGGTTCACTTTTTCAAAACAAAGAGCTACATCCAATCCCTTCCTCCAGAAGGTTTTTCCACTAAAACTCTTAGCACTTAATACAAGCTGTTTCCAAGTCTCTCCAAGACTACAACACCAAGTATTCTGCATCTCTCCAGGCAACAAATATTCTTTTACAGACAAGCCTCTTCAGGCTCAACAAATCCTAAGATTTGAGAGGGGTTTTCAGAGATTTCTACAAACTCACAACAGTGAGAGTATTACACGATATAGCTCTTGACAATCTGTTTACAACTTTACAACAAAAGAATGAGAAGGTTTACAGATCAAAAACTGAGAGTGGAAGCTTTTTGGCTTTTTGCACAATGAAATCTCTTGAATATTTTCTTGCTCGTGTATTCTCCTTTTTTTTTTTTTTTGCTTCTTCAGAGGAGGGTCTTCTTATAGCTTGTCTTGACCTTCTGATTTCAAAATATAGGGAGAATCTTTTCCGTTTAGACTCAATCAAATATCCATTAGGCACAGATCATTTGCCAGTTATTTTTCGTTGTGTAATTGTTCTTTCAGAATGAGGAGGTAGTAGCAGCTTGAATTGTAGCAGACTGATTTTGCTTTGATGGCCGACAAGCGTTTTACTCTACGTGATTTGCTTTTTACGACGTTCGTACCTTCTTTTGTCTTTATGTGAAAAAGATATTTCCTTAAAACCATTTAAGATTTTTGAAAAAGAGCGTGCCACGTCATCTACAAAAATAAGTTAGTGGACGCACAGGCAAATATATAATTGGACGCACAAGTGTTGTAGACAATTGGACGCATACGCATTGAAGACAATTGGACGCATAAGCATTGAAGACAATTGGACGCATAAGCATTGAAGACAATTGGACGCACAATAATTATAAACAATTGGACGATAAAGCAGTGTAAATATTTGGACGTAAACCTTTACCATTTAGTTTCTTTGGACGAAGATATTGCAGTGAGTTGTCCTTTAAGAGCTAGGTGAAACTTTGGTTTTTGGAGAACTATCTGCAGTCAGAAACATACAAAGGTCTTTTAACCTTATGGATTAGCATAAACTTGACTTCGAGTATGTTCAATAAACATATAATAACTTTGTTAATCATTAAAACTTTTAGGGGTCATTAGTCATTACTGTTTTGGTTCTAACACCTACTTGAGTCTCGCTAAGGCAAGATGTTGGCCCACTGCCAACAATCCCCACAACACATGCCACACCTTATTGGGAATCGACCTCGATTTGACTCCGACCACGCTAGGCCTTGCCAAGGCGGGATGTTGGCCCACTAGCAACACACCCCCCACCCCCACTCCCACGCGTGCCAGTAGTGCCTCTACTGGGAATGGAACTGGTGACACACTCTAATACCAGTTTTAGGATCAAACGTTTATCACTTGGCCAAAAACTATAGCTTTTAATTAGGGCGCAACTTTATTTTCTTAAAGCTAGCAGCAGCTAGCGCCACGTTTTCATCTGGTTACGGCCCCACCTGGCCTCGCAACACCTCACTGCGAGTCTGCGACCCCACCTGGGTCTCGCCAAGCCAGAATGCTTGTCCACCGCCAATAGGAGAGAGGAATCTAGCGGCTCCTCCATATGCTTCTTCCTCTCAGCTTTCTTACCCTCTCCTTAGGGTTTCAGAGAAAAGGCAAAAATAAAAGGAAGTAGAGAGCCTTTCCGTCTTTTAAATAAAAATCATAAGGCTTGGAAGTTTGAACAATAACGCCCCTCAATAAATGGGCATTATGTGCAAGTCCAACAAGATGATTAATAGCTTATTGGTCAAATTTATTTAATTAGCTCGTTTAAGATAATATTGTTGCTTCCAATTTTAGAAAATGAAAACAGAAAATGAAAATAAAAAATTGCTTTCTCAAATCAAACGCACATAATTTTAGGATAATATAGATGCAGGGATTGCTTTTTGCACCCCTATTTTTACTCGTACACCCTCCTTCTATTTTTTTTATTTTAAATTTCCCCCAATAAATACCCATTTCTATCACAATTCCATAAATATAATTCCGAAATACAATAAAAGATAAAACTAAGGATTGAAGAACACTTGTACGCTTATGCTTCATCATCTTTCTGGGCATTCCCCCAAGGTTTCTCTGACAGAAGAAGATTTAGTGGGAAAGTTAGAGAAAACACAAGTTAACATAAGAGCTAGGCCACTTTCTTTCATATTCAACCATTGTGTTCGTTTGGTCCTTCTTCCCTTGCATTTCTTTGTGCCCTTTCTTTCCCTTTCTCTTTCTCTTTCTCCCTCTCTCACCAATCACAAAACTAAATGGTGGTCAACATTGATCTTAGTGGGTCCAATCAAATCAAAATACTTCCTTCGCCTCTTTCTCTCTCTCTCTCACTTTGCTCCCCATGACGAAAAATCGATCCTTTCTCTTTAACCTTACCGTTAAATTCTGCTTTGTTTGAGATCTCAACCTTTCTTGTTTGAACTTGCCATTGTTTTATTTGGTATTCTTGTTTGTTTATTTGGTATTCTTTTGAACCTTACTGTTAAATTCTTTTTTTGCGTAGCACCGCCGTAAAGTACCAAAGTCGCCTTGGGAATGGAAACACGTTGAAGATCTAGAAGAGAGTGACTCCTCTATATATGACGATATCACTGTGCCTTATTTATTTAGCTGTGAGCGCTTTGTGTATCATAATAAGGCTAAGATAAAAAAAAAAAAAAGAGAGAGCTTCTTGCTCAGCATAGTAAGCATCGAAATTGACCTTCTGATAATTAAATTCTGGAAATATGCATAAAATGACTTCTAGAATTTAATTTCGGAAGTTCATTTTATGTATACTTTCGAAATTTAATTTCCGGAACGATCTTTTGATGTATTCTAAACTTATATTTTCGGAACACCGTTCCGAAAGTGTCCTGAAATTATAATTTCTGAAAGGAGTGTTTATGAAAAAAATTTTAAAAAAATGAGGAGGGTGTATGAGTAAAAATGGGGTGTAAAAAGCAATTCTCTATAGTGACTTCGAATTTTGTTTGCATTTCAATTCCAACGGGCTTTCATGTGAGGATACGTCAGCTATACAAAAATAATTTTCTGGGCTATTGTTTAACGAGTTTTGGAGCATGCTCTTAGCGTAAGCGGAAGAACATTTTGTATTAAGGCAACCAATCACCGGAAGATCACGAAATTACGAGAACGGGGCTGATGTATAAAGGTTATTTTTGGGAATAAATAATTAAAATTAAGATGTGATGGTGGATGGAGTAAATGAGGTAGTGCTTATTCTCAGTTTAAAAAGAATTTTTAATTTACTTCAACAATTAATTTTATCAAACGCTTTAAATTCAATGAGCTAGCTTTTTCAGCTATTAAATATAAGATATCAATGAAAAATTAATTTATCAGCTATAAGCTAACTTATTTATCATAAGCTAGCTTATCAACTATTTTTTTTTTTTTTGTTGTTGTTGTTGCTGCTGCTGCAAATAGAGCCTTTGTTTCTCATGAGTCTCGCAGGCCCATTTGTGAGCTGATGTGGGTCACTCAGCTCGCGCACTCAAATGAATATTCTCAGGATATTGCTACCTACACCCCACTTTTTCGTTTTTATAGATGAAAAGATCAAAAACCCCCTTCCAAATGTGTTTCGGCAATTAGTTGTCGGAATACAAAAAAAATTGTGCTTCGAAAATTAGTTGTCGGAATACATACATGTTTTTTTTGTATTCCGGAAATTAGTTACCGGAATACAATTTTTTTGTATTTCGGAAACTAAATGCCGGTAGATAAAAAAACTTAAAAAATTTCGGAATTCCGGAAACTAGTTGCCGAAATATAATTTTTTTGTATTCCAAAAATTAATTGCTGGAACACAATCGAAAAGACGTGTATTCCAGATAGAAATATCTTGGGAATAAAAATTTTGAAAAAAAAAAAATGTCCTGTTGGCTGAGTATAAGGTGGGGGTGTACTTAGCAAAAGCCATATTCCCATTGCATAGACATTGCTTTTTATTCTTGGACGAACATTTTTCTTCTTCATAATCGGTAGTTTCTGAAAGGAAAGAAAGGAAAATGGATCTTCGCAAGTTTAGCGTCAAACGTCATTGTCTACCATGGCAGCTCCAGCTCGCCGTCGTCATTACTCTTCTGGTAATAACGACTTGTTTGTTTATTACTTATCCGAAAGCCTCTCGCTGTAAACTTTCTGTGCATTGATTCCACTAATTGCCGATCGCTAGTTTTTGCTTTCTTACCGTTACTCGGATGTTTTATTGTTCTTTATGATTACTTTTAGGTGGGTTTTGGGTTATGCAATTTTCACGAGAAGACATTTTAACGGGTTGGGAGGGTTAATTGGTGGGATAATGGAGGCATAGTGGACTAGACTAGTGAGAGCGGAGTGTAACTGTTTACTCTTAGGCATTTGAGATTTCAATTTAAATTTATAATACGTCCATGTCTTAATGCTTATCTATTCTTACCTTTTGCTTCTAACTAGTACATAAGGAGGCAGAATGTGTTTTACAAGATCTGAAAATACATGATGGACGTTATCTGTCGTCGCAATTCTCTTCTTTTTCGGAAAAATGATATTAAGATTAAGTTAATCCAATGTTACTGGTCAGGGCGCGTGGCATGACTGGTATCCCAAAAGGGGATCTCCTAGAGGATTACGGAGGCCACAGCTCACTCGCCCAGGGGATTTACTTGGGGAGGGATGGCCACCAACGGGACTGCTTGTTGAAGAAAGATTTTGTTCATTCTAAATATCATTTGAAAGAATTTTCTTTCCCTCCCCTGTCTCCTATTTGACACTCTAGGAGAATCCAAAGATGCTAAAACTTTTGTAAATATGATTTGTTCATAAAAATTCCTAACTTAAAAGCTAAAAGGAATCCAAAATCTTCATCTCTTTTAGTTTTAAAAATTGTATTAGGCCAATTGTGATTTTATGACCTTTACATACATGTGTCAAAGGTGAATGTGCCCTTAAGGCACTAGGGCGGTCATGCGCCTAGGGAATAAACAATCATGTGCTGTATTAATTCTAACTCAACCTTAGAGGTCCTTTACTGATGTCATAATAGGTATGCCTTTTGCTGTGGTACAGATTCTACAATGATGCAGAACACTTTGTTTTGTTTTTGCCATGTAACTATGTAGGCCTTGTGGAGTTTCATTGTAATAGAAATATTGGGGAGGAGGACATGACTTATACTTCTATACTACCATGTGCCTAAGTAACAAGATTAAGGATTATAGGCCCACTAGCTTGGTTTGCTGCGTTTATAAGGCTATAAGCTTATTACAATCGTTGTGTTTCCCTGCTTGAATGAGTTTTTTTTGTCAAATACCATTGCAAAGAACCGAGGTTCGATTGTAGGTAGACAAATTTTGGATGTTGCTCTTGTTGCAATTGAGATGTTAGACAATGTTAGAAGGCGGGTTAAACAAGATTACAAGAATTAGTCTTAAAAATGGATTACATGAATTCTATGACCATGCGATTTGGATTTCCGAGACAAAATGCTTGAGAGAAAGTGTTTTGGTTTTGGATGGATTTCAGTTTGCCTCTCTATTGTTACAATTTCTGTACTTGTGAATGGACAAGCAACAGTTTAATTGTTGAATTTTTTGGTTAAAAAACACATTTGGTTAGGAACTGAAGAGTTGAATGTTTTTTAGCCATATGTGGGGTTAAGGGGTGAGTTGTAGAGTTACACACACTAGGATGTACTTTCATGTCCATTTTGGAACTGTATTTGTTTTGATGTTAGACAATTTACAAACTTTTGTTGAAACTGGGCTAAAGCTGCAACTTACATTCAAAAGGGTCGTGTTTGCATTTTGGTTTGAGAAATAAAGCACTCCAGTAAATTTTCTTTATACTATTTTGATTGCTGTGAATAGTTTATTATGCTTTACATATTCATGGTTTCACTATGTATGGGTACATGGCATTGTCATATCCTTTGTCAAGAGGTTAAGGGTCCTAGTGAAATATAGTGCTAAAACTGTGAAATGAAGAAAATATATTATATCAATAAAGGACAAGACTTAAGTACAATTCCATGGTACAATAGGTGCTGTTTTCCAATTAGAATAAGACATGTGTAAAGGTACATTAATGAAAAGATAACATGTGTAACAGCTATTACACATGTCATATTCTCATTGGAAAATGACACCTAATGTACCTATGGAATTATACCTAAGTTTTGTCCATCAATAAAAACGACTAAATTTTAACTGTTGTAATTGTAACATGATTTAACATATAAATTAACTGTTTAAGCATAATATTCAGATAAAACTGTAAAATGATCCTGATTAAGTATGATATCAGCGTATTGACTGCAATAAGTTACTCTATGGCCCTTTAATGTGTGCTCACTGATGTCTAATTTTCTTGATAATGATAATGATACATATGCTGTTTGCTTTATTGAGATGGTTATTTATGCATTTATCTGTCATTTGTACGTATATTTAAATTAAATTTATTAGATCCTTTTGGATGTTGATTCTTTCATTTTTTTACTTTGTGATTTGTAGTTCATGTTTCCTCTTGCAGTCTTGCCTTCCTTTTGATAAGTTTGTTATTTATGTAAAGAAAGACATTCATTACATTAATGCTGTTGTGATTTTTATCAGTTCTCAGCAGTTAGTACACTTGGATCTTCCATTGAAACTCACAAAAGTGGCCGATCATCTGTGTTCTCCCTATTTAACCTCAAAGAAAAGAGTCGATTTTGGAGTGAGGATGTTATACATAATGGTAAGTCTACGCCATGTTCGCTGAATGAAAACATCAATTTGCATTCTCTAGTATAGCTTTCTTTTGATTCTCTTAATATGTTGCTTCTTTAGATTTTGATGACTTAAAGTTTTCAAGCCATGGCAAAGTAAGCGCATTTAATTACACCAATGCAGGTATACATTTTGTTTTAATTTTTTTTTTCTCAAACTTCGTTTCGTTGGTATATCTGGTTTTTTTCTTTCAGTTTGATAGCTTAATGAGGCTTTGGAGAAGAAAGGAGCCTGCATCGTTTATATTTGAACGATGAAAGATATGTATGATGGGGTTAAGACTAGTTTGCGAACACATTGTGGAGTCATAGAAGATATCTCTATAACTATAGGGGTACACATAGTGATGTAGAATGTAACCCAAGAGTGCTCCTCTTGGCAGGGTGTCCCTTTACTAAACCTAGAGTACTCCTCTAGGACGGAGTGCTCCTTTCACTCAAGTTTCAAATACTCTCTGAATTGGGAGAATCAATATTCATTAATCATAAAAAACTGTCTAGTTGTTTACACTGAAGGCTTATTTATAGACCCTATAAAGACAAACATCATAAAATGTTAATCCTATTCTAAGTTGAAATAAGATAATTCAATACAGAATAAAATCCCTAAATAACAAAATAAGCCCAAATTAAAAACTCCAACTATAAAATAAAATCTCTAAATCTAAAAATAAATAAGTAGCCATTCTGCAACATTCCCCCTGGTGAGAATAACTCTCTTCCGGAGAGTAAAAAAAGATAGATAATGATCTAAAAAGGCACAATTAAACAGTCGAGGAGCAATAGGTACTTTGGGAATCTGAGGAGACCTTGTAGAAACAACTGAAGATAACAAGCGGGTTGAAATGTGCCTCTATATGATGTTTGATTTTCCAGATTAACTAATAGTCATATCACCAGGAAGATCAAGTAAATAAGCATTAGACCCATGTGATTCTAAGATAGGAAAAGGCCCAACAGTTTTAGGGTCATGTTTAGGACTAATGCATACCTTAACATAGTCGCCCACATCAAAATTTTGAGTTTTACAATGCACATTGACAGTAGGTGTATAAATATCACTACTCAAAGCAAGCTTACGTATAATGTCGGTATGCAAATAATGAATATGGGCAAAAAAAGACTCGGCAAAGTCTAAGGGTCGAAAAGAAACAGGCAAAGACACAAGTGTGAGATATTTGTCAGGGTTAGTAGCGTTGTTCAATGCTCAGTAGTTCACACAAAACCTCGTACTACCTTCTTTTTTCTTCAACAAAACTAGATTGGAATAGGGGCTATTGCTAGGTCTTATTATCCCTGCATGCAACATCTCGTCCACCAACTTTTCAATTACATTTTTATGTGAACGTGCATATCTGTATGGTCGCTCGTTGACTGGACTAGTACTTGACTAAATCACTCAACCAAGTGGGAAGATGAATGCTGTCCTAATTGTGTGAATATTGGTTGACCTGACTCGTTTTTCTCAGGTAGTAATTGTACCCCATGAAAATCGCGAGATAGCACAAGCAAAATCCCTTGAAAAATTACCTCTTTTTCCTTCATTAAAGATTTTGAAGATACCAGAGTCTTGTTTAAAGAAGGATCCCCTCTCAGCTGCACTTGTCGAGCTTGCTGATCAAAAATCATTGTAAGCCTTCCAACTTACCTTTGTATCTCCCAAAGTCTCTTGTATGATGTCCACGCCCACAAGAAACAGGTGAAATTCTTCAACCATCGAAACTCCCTCCAATTGCAAGGTCAATTGCTTGCAAACACCACTTGACTTCATCTGATGTCCATTCCTCTATCTGGGGTTGTAAACTCAAGAGTCTCCTTGACCCGAAGTTTCAACACCATTGCTAAGTCATTTGAAATGAAGCTATGACTGCCTCCACCATCAACCATAACTACCACAACTTGATTTGCCACCACTCCTCTCAACTTCATGGTTTTGGCCCGCTTAAAGCCTCCGTTGAGTGCAGAGGTAAATCCAAAAGGTTACACTGCTTAGCAACTAACTCCGATTCTGTGGCCTCCTTCTGTTCTTTTGCCCCTTCACCCCCTATACCCTCCTTGTCTTTAACCTCTTCTCCTTCAGCCAAAATAGGGACTCTCAAGTGCCACTCTGGACACCGATGTAGGGATCCAAACTATTGGCCACATTGGAAACACCTGCTTTCGTCTTTCCGTTAGATGTACTCCTGGTATGGTAGATGTCGCACTCCCCGATTTCATTGGACGAGTGGTCTACTATTCCCCACGCTGCTATTCACGATTGTCAGGATGGTTTTAGACCCACGGGTCACTGGAGGAACCCGCTCTGTGTTGGACCGGGTCATGCTGCTGGATGGATTGTGAGTCTCGAGTTGGTTGGGCCCACCCCAAGTCTATCGATTTGGCCGGCGCAGAATACCCATAACTCTGCTCATAGTTCCTATTACCGAATACAACGTATCGCCATATATCTCCTCTTTAATGTCCTTGGCTAAGTTGATTTGTCTTGGATATGTCCTGAGGGTTATGTGTACACACTCTCCGACGTGTTACCTCGCTAAGGCCATTCATGAAATAGTTTAGCACTTGTTCCTCCGACGGTTTTAGGACTTGCGCCATAAGCACTTTGAAGCATTGGATATAATCATCTACCCATAAAGTTTGCTTGATCAGAATGAGCTGTTTAAACGGGTTTGCAGCCTTCTGACCACAATAGTGCTTTATCATCTCCTATGTGAGGATTTCTCGAGTCATTTCAAGAATCCTTTTGTGTAGACATCGAAACAAGTGAACGAGACCTTCCTTGCTTACAAATGCCAACCAGACTTTGTGCTGCCTCCTAGCCCAGTTCTGGATCTCAAAGTACTTTTCCGCCCTAGCAATCCTCCCCGCATGATTTGTGCCATCAAAAGTAGGGACCTTAATCTTTTTAATAGCTATGTGGAATTCATCCCATGTCAGAGCCAAACTCAGGGTCCGTGCTCCCTGGGCGATAACCAGACCCACTCGCATTGCCCATTCCTTTACACACTTCTTGTAAGATGGAGTTTTGATGTTGTATCATCTCTACCATGGAATGTGATGGGGACTTGGGTATTATGGGGTGCCTAAGTCCCACATCGAGTATGGGATGCTCGGTGGAGTACTTAAGTGGCTTGGTTCTCCCCCCTTGATAGCTAGCTTTTAAGGGAGGGTTCCCCAAGTGCTTGGATGCTTATCAGAATGATTGAACATCGCAACTCCCGCATGTGAGTGACTACATTTGCGACCTAAGCTTCAAACTCGATTAGACATTTTTGGAGGCATTTACTCCTTACAATACACTGATCCCTCCCTTCAGCTCCCCTCGAAATCGGATCTGGTAGGTCGGACCAAATGTTAGAGACCCAAAATTAGAGAAGGAAATTGTTAGGAACCTTAGAACAGGGGACTGAATATAGAAGAAAAGAACAGGAAAAGAAAAGGAAAGAATGGTACAGCAATGTACCCCAAAGGAGCACTCTCCTTTCACACTAGGAAAATCCCACTCTAAACTCAACAATTACCAAAAAACAGCCCTGTTACACTTTACAGGAATTATTTATAGGCAACTCACTAACAACCTACCAACTGCTAGCTAACTGCCTACTAACTAACTAATCCCCTCCAATTACGTATTACCTAATTGGGCTGGGCCCTAACAGAAATGTATGTATTATTTAAGATTATTTGGATTTTTAGTAATTTATGATTGATTGCATATTTGAGGGTAGCTATGTACCGAGACTTGGACTTGAATTGAGTTTTGAAATTGTTCCTAAACAGCTGAAGTTATGTTTCTTTCTCCATTCTCCATGTTCTTTTCTATTCCCCCTTCTTTCAGTCTTTCTCTTTTAATTTCTTCTTTCCTTCCCTTTCTTGCTAACCTGTTACACATCATTGGGTAGCAATACTTAGTTCATAGAATTAACACAGATGAACTTTTTAAAGCTTTCTCCTAATTTGTGTTAAGTTCTAGTCATTTGTTTCTATGCTGTCCAGCTACTTGGGTGGTGTTTGGTTTGTTTTATGTTCTCATTTTCAGTTGATATGTTTTCACTTTTAATTACAAAATGCCTCATTGTTTTTCACTTTGTTTCCCATTTTCTAACTTTTGCAAAGGAAATGGTGAAATCGAGAAAAGTTCACTTTTCACATTTCCTTCACAAAAGCTTAAAATCAAGAAACAAAGTGAAAACAAAGTGACTTTTTTTTATAATTATGAGTGAAAAAATACCAATTGAAAATGAAAACAGAAAACAAACAAAACGCCCCATTAGTATCTTTGGTAGACTATTCAGAACTATGATATGTCCTTCAAATTGATTTTTTTCCAGTATTGCCAAATCCGCCAGTAGATATTTTCCCTGTTTAAAAGAATTTTAATAATGGCCAGCAGCTATGAGCGTGAATTAGCTAAACTTTGCAGTTTATTTTGAAATTGTCAATATTGAGCTCCCATACTTATTTTAATTTTTTATTTTTTATCGTATTTAAGGTAATATTGCAAACTATCTAAAGCTTCAGGAAGTTGATTCCATCCACCTTCCAGTTCCTGTGAATTTTATATTTATAGGATTCGAAGGGAAAGGGCACCAAGGTACATAGTTAGAAGGCTAACTCGTATTTTTTTTTTGGTTATTTCATTTACTGGTATTGTGGATTCTGTAGTGCTTTTTATGTACCACAGAATTCAAGCTTCTTCCGGAAGAAATTGAGCGCTGGTTTACAAAAATTGATCACATCTTTGAACATACACGGATCCAACATGAAGAAGTTCTAACCCCATTTTACAGAACCAGTGAAGGCAAAATGCGATGGCACCACCTTCCTGTTGTCAGCCACATAAATTACAAGTAAAGCTTTCTATCTGAAGTCTAACCCCCCCCCCCCCCCCAACACAGACACGCAAGTAAATAAATTACAAATTAGTCTTTCATTTTCTCTTAATCTGTCAGTTCTAATATCACTTGCAAGTTTCATTGGGATCGGACTTTTGATAGATAACTAAGTTTGCGCAGAAACAAATACTGATTTGGCATCAAATTTGGAAGATTTACATCATCATAAAACCGTTGAGCCAAATGGAGGGATGAAAAGAAAAATGGCTATATTGAATTTTGAAAATCCACAACCTGTGCTAGATTTTTTTTCTGAAGAGAAGTAGCAGGGCCTTCAATTGGCTTCATTAGTTATCTGTTGGCTATGATTCGTCAGTTTATAACTAAACCTTCTTATCTCAAGTGATTCTTGTATAATGACACGCCCATTGGGCACAACACAACCAATTAAAATTTTAAAATAACTTTAAAATAATTGTAGTAAGGGCTTTGATGCCTTTTTAAACTACTACTTTAATGACTAATGAGTATTTGATTGGTTGCGCTGAATAGCCACTGCACACATACAAAGATTTTTTTCTCTTATCTTACCATTTTGATTATCAAGTTGATTGTGCTTTTGTCTTTCATTTGATTTGGCGATTAATCTTCTATTTATTTCAGCTAAAACTGTAAGAGTTTAGACAAACATTTTGAAATGCTTGAGCGTATAACACACTCAGCAGAACATCTATTTATACATAGGATAAGAACAATTTACAAGAAGAGGAATTAAAGCTAGCATTAACTCCTAAGATACAATGAATCCTATGATAGCTAACATTATATCCTATGTGTTGGAAAGCCACCTTAATTGCGGTTCGCTTTTAACCGGCTTGATTGCGGCAACTTTGGGCTGCCCCCATTGCACCCTCCAGCACCTTCATTATGCTAGGTGTGACCTAAGTAGTGCTTATAAGGCTTGGGCAATTCTCACCTTACAAGCCGATTTTGTGGGGTTGAGTTAGGCCTAAGCCCAATTTCTAAGATGATATCAGAGTCTATCCTAGATCTGTTGTTGGGCCATTCGCATCGTCCAAAGCCACCTTAATTGCAGTTCGCCCCTAGCCACATTGATTCCAGTATCTTTGGGCTGTCTTCATTGTAGCCTCCAACACCTTCATTGTGCTGGGTGTGAGGGGGTGTGTATAGTCACACATCGCCTAGAGATATGACGTAAGTAGTGCTTATAAGGTTTGGGCAGTCCTCACCTTACAAGCCGATTTTGTGGGGTTGAGTTAGGTCCAAATCCAAATTCTAAGACAATTAGTTCTAATGAGTGGATCGTTAATTATATTCTATTTCTAGCACCCCTCTCAAGCTGGAGCGTGGAGATCAAAAGCATCCAACTTGTAATAGATATAAGAAATCCTTGGTACCCGAAGAGCTTTGGTAAATAAATCAGCCAATTGATCATTTGAGTTGACAAAGGATTGATGATTTCTTTAGAAACAATCTTCTCACGAATAAAATAGCAACCAATCTCAAAATTTTGACAACTGCATTCCAATGGTCCATATGAGGAGAATTAAGGAATTCACTCACCTCACTGACAGCAAAAGAGATGTCGGGTCTGGTTATAGTTGAATAATTCAGCTTTCCTACTAATCTTCGATATCTGTTGGATCTGAGAATAATTCTCCCTCATTTGGAAGAAGCTTAACATTTGGACGCATGAGAGTATCTACTACTTTACAATTCAACATTATAGTTTCATCAAGAATTTCTTTCTGAGATAGAAATTCCAAACTTTAACTAAGCAACTTCAATTCCCAGAAAATATCTCAATCGACCCAAGTCTTTTGATTCAAAGTGGTGAAATAGATGCTCCTTTAACTACCGAATTCCAATATGATCCTGTTATGGCAATATCATATGCATAAACCACAAGATAGATCCACAAATTAGATGGATACTTATAAAATACTGAATGGTACATTTTACTTCGAATCATTCCAAATTTTTGTAAAACCAATCTGAATCGCCTAAACCAACATCTCGGAGATTGTTTGAGACTATATAATGATATGTGATGTTTAGAAACCAATCCTGACTCCCCCGCAGCAACAAACCTAGGAGGTTACTCCATATATATATATATCCTCAGTCAAGTCACCATGCAAGAAGACAGTTTTGACATCTAATTGATGTAAAGGCCATTTATTCATGGCTGCCATGGATTGAAAGACCCGGACACAAGCCATTTTTGCAGTATGAGAAAATGTCTCTATAATCTTGCCCAAAAATTTGAGTAAAACCTTTCGCCACAAGACAAGCTTTAAGACGATCCACAGTATCAATAGGTCCTACTTTTACAGTGAAGACTCATCACCATCCCACAATTTTTATGTGGAGGTAAAGAAACCAGAGACAAAGTATGGTTGGATTCCAAAGCTTATATTGACTCAATCATTGCCTGCCGCCATCCTGGATGGAAAAGAGCTTCCTGGACAGTTTTAGGAATAGACACAGACAACAAGGAAGAGATGAAAGCATATTGAATAGGAGAAAGACGATTATAACTTTCAAAATTATAAATAGGACGAGGATTACGAGTGGAACGAATACCTTTACGAATAACAGTCGAGAAGTTTGAGGTAGATGAAGGCGTGTCCGGAGAAGTTTGAGAAGCTTGATCAAGCATTTAAACACTGGGCTGAGGATCGAATTGAGATGTTGCAGCTTCATGAGGACGACGATGATAAGTGTTACAAGGGCGAGCACTATCTTCGTGAGGAGTGGAGGTTGAAGGATTGAGAAAATGAATCTGTAAAATTGTAGATGGAGCGACTGTTTCATCCTTTGAAGTGAACAATGGAGAATCTTCAAAAAAGTCACATCTCCAAAAGTAAAGAAACAATGTAATGGAGAGTAATATCGGTAACCTTTTTTGTACTATGGAATATCCAAGGAAAATACATTTGATTGCGCAAGTAGTGAATTTGTCTTTTCCTGGAGAAAGATCATGAACAGAACAAGTACAACCAAAAACACGTAGAGGAAGCTTATATGTAGGTTCATCGGGAAATAAGATGGAATGGAATGAGGAATTTGGTTTATTTAACACTGAACACATACGATTGATTAAATAACCAGCAGTAAGGACTGCATCTGCCCAAAATTTTAAAGGGGCATTTGCTTGAATTTACATGGTACGAGTAATATAAAAAAGATGGGGATGTTTTCTTTTTGCAATACCATTTTGCTGGGGTGTGTGTGGAAAACAACACTCATGAATCATACCTTTAGATGACATAAAAGTCTTGAGTGATGCAAAAAAATACTCCTTAGCTTTTGTGAAAAAAAGGAGAAGTCAAGTAGACAAAGGGACACAATATTTCTGAATGTATTTGCTTGAGTAATGCACTCAGCAGAAGATTTATTTATACATGTGATTTACATAGGAACTAACATTCTAAATACAATTTACAATGTAAAACTATTAATGTGGACGGTGCACCTATTCCACTTCTATACAATGAATCTAACTCTTAGGGAAGAGAAGTCATTAACTAATAATGTTATTTCCAACAGCTTTATCACTTCTTAAGATGTGAATTGAATGACCAAATTTAGTGGAAATCTCTGAATAAAAATTCTGAAAAATTTCAAACTATTCAGAATGATCTTTCATTGAAGTTAACCAAGTGCATATTAAGAACTCATTAATGAAAGTTTCAAAATAACGAAAGCCTAGAATTGAGCTAACACGATGAGTCCCCCAGATATCTGAATGGACCAATTCAAACAGAAACATGGGCTGACTTGTTTCTTTTTTCTTTTTTTTGGAAAAGAAGAACGAATATGTTTGCCAAGTTGACAAGATTCACATTGAAGAGACCAAAAAGGAGAAAGACTAGGAACTGTTCTCTTTACTTATTTAAAGTTGGATGACCCAAACGGTTATGAAGGATACTTGGAGAATCAGCCGCAACACAAATGGTTTAGGAATAATCTAAATTAAAGGACTGCCAGAAATGAGAAGGACATAATCTAAATTTAAAGGAAGAAGAGGAGAGATTTTGCTAATGCTAGTAGCCTGAACTTTCGAACCATTTGCAGGGGTTATGAAATGAGGAACTTTTGTAGAGGATAAGTTTGAGAATAATGAATGATTACCAGCAATATGATCTGATGCACCAAAGTCCATAATGCAGGATCCATAAGGCAAAGATTGAGAAAAGCAAACGGAGGAATTACTAGATTGAAGCACTGAGGATGAGACTTTGCTAGAAGAGGCAGTCTTTAACTTGAGGTACTCCTTGTACTCATTATCCGATAAGGCAAATGAAAAGGGACTTTTCTGTTCCTTGTCAGAACCTGCAGATGATGCCATCCTAGACAAGTGGAGGAGAGGCTGACGAATGGTTCTGAACCAACGTTGAGACTTTCTGGCAGCAGGAGGATGGCACGTGGTGCATGGCTTACGCGCACCGAGGAGTCCGCTCATCCGCTGTTAGCGGCGGCGTGTGGAGCATTTTCCGATGATGAAACTTGGTGGGTTGGCCGGTCGACGACTTCTAAGGTGATTTCCGGTGGCGATGGTGACTTTCTTAAAAGGACAGAATATGAGACTTAGGGTTTTGGAGGATACTGCTGGACCATATGGCAGAAAAACTCCGAGGAGTAGGACAAAAGTAGGACCTAACCTGCTTTGATACCAAGTTGAAACTACAAGAGTTTAGGCAAAGTGATTTCTGAAATGCTTGAGTGAATAACATACTAAGCAGAACATCTATTTATACATAGGATAAGAGCAATTCACAAGAAGAGGAATTAAAGCTTGAATTAACCCCTAAGATACAATGAATCCTATTATACAATGAATTCTAATGAGTGAGTCATTAATTATATTCTATTTCCAACAAATTCTTTATTTTTTTATTAAAGAATTATTATGAGAATGAAGAGAAGTACATGGAAGGAGGGCAACCAATTCGTCTAAATCAACTAAAACAAATAAAATCAGAATATTGGCTCAAAGCTGCTTTCCATCCCTTTCCAAACCCTTAACAGAAACCTTCTTAAAATGACATTTTTCTCTAGTCTCTATGTCATTTTCTTTAGGTAATCTTGGTTCAAGGTGTATAATGTGGCACCTCCAAAGTATATCTGATATAAAAAATTTCTTGTTTATTCTTTAAGTTTTCTTTCATTCATAAATTTGTGTTATCATTTCTTGCTTTGATGGTGGACACTCTGGTGCAGCTTTTCTGTCCATGCTATTGAAATGGGAGATAAGGTTACTTCCATATTTGAACATGCCATAAATGTATTTGGTCGCAAGGATGATCCGGTTGGCAGCGGGTAATTATGCTTAATCTTTTATTCACTTTGCTTAGTAGAACCCTTGTGATTTCTCTTTGAACATTTATGCTAACATTTATTAGAGTATGTAGCATTATATTAGCTTTTAAGCTTGATGATGTGTCACCACAGCTGTCACCAGTTGTTAGTTAGTTAGTTAGGTCTCTACAGTGTTGTAGAAGTTCTAGACACAACTTTATGTACCTGAACCTTAACTGATTCAGTTGCAAAAATAACAGTTACAGTTTTCTATTCCTTTTTCCATCAATTTGTGGCTACTTTCCCTCATTTTCTCAGATATCATGAATTCTAAAATGGTACCAAGAGCTTGTTCGATCAAAACATGCCATAACTGCTTTATTATTTTATTTGCTTCATCTAAACTCCAAGAAGTCACTTCAATTTTTCTATTTGATCCATCGATGTTCTTTGGTTCAATCTAGTTCGCTGACTAGATCCTCTTTGTTTGATAAGAGTTTGATCCAGGTGTTCTTAGTTCGATCCAACATCTTAGGGTCTGTTGCTTTGTTTCTAGTTTCCTATTTGCATTTCCTGTTTTCGTTATAATTGCAAAAGTGCCACTTTGCTTTCATTTTGTTTTTTGTACAAATTTTTGAAGTTTGGAAACATAATGAAAACAATGTGACATTTTGCAATTATTAACGAAAACAGGAAATGAAAATAGAAAACTGGAAACAAAGAAAACATGCCCCTAGTGTTTCTTTATTTTTCTTTTGATTCAAACATAACTGAATTTCAGTACGATCCAGTTCCTTGAGTCGATCCTCTTTGTTCGATTAGAGTTTGTATTCTCAGTTCGATCCAACATCAAAGTGTTGCTTTGTTTTTCTTTCGATCCAAACACCAGTGAGTTTCGATTGGGTCCAATTTTTCTCAGTTTAATCCTAAATCTCAATGTTTCTTAGTTTTTCTTTCGATCCAAGCACCACTGAATTTCTTCATTTTCGCTGTATTTCTCTTTGTCCGATCGCAATCCATCACTAATACTTCAAATCCCTCCCACACCTCTATCGTGGCCCCCTCTAATCCATGTTCAGGTCCTGTCACATTTTCTCGTTCTATTTTCTTTAAACTTGATGAGAAGAATTTTTTCATTTGGAAGCAGCAAATTGAAGCTATCGTCAATGCCTCAATGGACATCACTAGCAACATGTTTTCGTGTTTTACTTCAGTTGAAGATCGTGATTTCGATTAAGTCAACTTTGATTACCTCAACTAGGCACCAGTATCATATTCCGTTCTTATGGCTTCTTTCCTCGCTTTCTGATGCACGCCTCACATGTGTGGTTGCCTATGTTCATTCTTGGCAATTGTGGGATGATATCCTCAGTTTCTTCTGTTGTCAGACACATTCTACCTTGGACAGGAAGGACATTATCTCAAAGCCCTTTTGGCAGCTTAGCGCCTTACTTGATGGTCCGGTTAGCCATTGATAGACCACTGGACATGGGTGGATCAGCTGGTGGGCTCAAATCATTGGAAGCCCAGGATTTGGATTATACCATGGTTCTTTTTTGTGTTTTATTTTTCTCTCTACAAGTTTGGAAACATAACGTTGCTTCTTTTGTTTGTCTTTTGCATTTCTTACTTTCTCTTATTCTTTAAAATTCTTTGCAGGGATAGCGTTGGTGGTTGGCAAGTCGATATGGACATGATAGATAGTCTTTTGGCTAGCCTGGTTGAATACCTTCAACTTGAAAATGCATATAATATTTTCATTTTGAATCCCAAGCGTGGTGAGAAGAGGCCTAAATATGGGTATCGGTGAGTATTTTTGTTAAATATTTTCATTTACTATGAACTCCTAGAATGCCATCTCTTTTACATGATATATATTAATTTATTATATATGTTGTATGTATATAATTCTATGTTTTAATTGCATTATATTTGTTATAATACTGCTGTGGCTTTCTGTGAGTACAAGATTGTGACTACGATTCTATTGGGTTGGTTGAATGAGGCTTTGTGGCACATGATACTTAGTCGCAAAGTGCTTTATACCTACAAGACAGTTTTTGCGTTTTTACGTGTCTTTTTTGTTTTTTTTGGGGGGGTGGGGGGGGGGGGTGGGGTATTCTTGTTGAAGTCAATTACTCCGACTTTTTGGGGATGGGGATTATCTGTCTTTAAAGTTTTCTTTAAGACATGGTTGCTTTCATGGCTTCTCTCATGTTCAACACAGGGTTTCCTTCAGGTGCTCTCCTTGGTATACATGCCAAGAGATTGAGAGCTCCTCACTGTCGGTGTCCTTGCTTGTTGCTTTGTCTACTTTTGTTGATTTCAACTGTGAGGTTATTTTATCCTCCCTCATTTTGCCTAAACTCTAAGCTTGTCCTCCTAAGAAAACAAAAAGAAGCACTTAGGAGTTAAGATATTGCGTCTTATCACAAGTCATGTCAATCTCTCTGCATATCTATCAAGGAAACACCTCTAAAGAAATCGTGGGCTGAAAACCACAAACAGCCCAACAAAATACCCTACAGATGAAGAAGTTCTCGTTTTCCGAACTAGAGCAGCACATCACACACATTCGAGGACAAGGCAGTGAAATGTCTTCACTCTTGTAACATGTTATTAGTATTAATTCTGTTGAGAATTGTTGATATGTTTTGATATGCTTTAGATTAAGTGTAGATAGGATTTGATTTAGTTTCCTAGTTTTCCTGATTTAGTTGTAAATGGTAATTCCCTAAAATCAAGGGATTTGATATTGTGTGCTTGTAATCATTCATTCTATATATTCATGAGCTCTCAAGTAGGGATGGCAATGGGTACTTTACCCAATGGATACCCGAAAAAATTACCCATGATGGGTAGGGTAATTACCCGCATAATGGGTATGGGTACAGGTACGGGGACGGGTAATTACCGGCAAGATTTGATGGGTATGGGTGCGGGTATGGGCACCTTGGTACCCACCCCGCCCCATACCCGCATACCTATATATTAATATTTATTTAATTATTATATATATATATATATATATATATATATATATATATATATATAACTATTAATATATTAAATTAAAAAAATTTAAATGAAAGTTAATATTTAGGTATGCTGGTTGTAATAATATATTAAAAAACTCAGGTTGTTACTATTTTCCTATTCTGCTTGAGTTTCTACTCCTAGCGTCCTTTTGTTCGTTTATCACTCCACCTTAACTTGCTGCTTCCTATTCTTCCTATTTAATTGTAATATTTGTTGTTTGTTTGAGAACATGCTAGAATAGTATGTCTTGTTATATACTCTCATGATATTTTAGACTTTAATAATGCTCTTTTTTTATTTATTGATTTTTCATAGTTTATAAAAGTGCGGGTAATGAGTGCGGATATGGGTACTTAGGTACCCAACGGGTAAAGGTACGGATACATAAGTTGCTACCCATGCGGGTAAGGGTCCGGGTATTTTTTTAAAACGCGGGTATGAGGACGGGTACTATAGTACCCTACGCATTGCCATTCCTACTCTCAAGCTATTCCATCCTCTTAGGTTTGTATCTATAGCTAGGGTTCGATCTAGTCAAGAATCTTCTTTTTGGTGATCGTTTTCCGGGGACCGTCTCTGATCACCAAAATAAGGTGACCAGACACCTTAGAAACGACTGGCGACTCTATCCCAAGAAGACGGGTCATTGTTCTCTTCCGCATCTGCCGTCACGCGCCGTCGTTCTTTGTTGGATTTCACCCGCATGAGGAACACGCACCACCCTCTATGAACCTATTCATCTTCCTGTGAGTTCCGGCCTACTTTCCAGCTTCATTTGGCTCTGTTCTGAATTTCAAAAGTCGTGTCCGAACAATCTCCATCATTTCTCAGTCGATCGATTTGTCCACTGCTACTTCTCAAAGTTCTGGGTCTACCATGAAGGGCCTCATCTCATTTGTTTTCTTTGGCATCCATACTATTACACCAAAAAAACTCATTGGTAAGAATTTTATGGATTGGTATCTCTACTATGGTAGTCAATTGATCCGAAGTTACTGGTGCACTTTCTCCCTTATAAAACTTATTATGACATATGGTAGAAGGCTCAAAATGTCTATTCTAATGACATGCAACGTCTCTAGCCTTCTCTCCATAATTTGGCTACATTTCAAATGACAAACCATGACCTTCCTTCTTATCTAAACATAGCATAATCAGTCATCGAAGACATCAAACTCATCTTGTCAGGAGAGATCTTACAGAGGTACTAGAGAAACTTCATAATATATATATATATATATATATATATATATATATATATATATATATATATATATATATATATATATATATGTAGTTTTCATTCATCACGTTTTGCATAAAGACTTTGAATCTGTCTGAAATCAATCTCTGGCAAATCCCAATATCCCTATAGTGGAGGAACTCATTGATCGTTTACTACGAGTTCTGTGACCAGTGGAGACATCTGGGATTGGTTCTCAGACAGCTTCAAAGTCTCCAGCTTTTCTCTCTAATTTAGTAGATCGTGGAGGATATGGTCGTGGCGGAAGAGGTTGTCGTGGTAGATGTGATCATCTTCAATGTTCTTATTGCAAGCGCTTGGCCATACTCTAGACAAGTGTTATTCTCTGCATGGTTTCCCAAAAACGACAACCAATGTAACAGTCTCAAGCACTAATGTCCGTTGATAAGAAAATTGATGTTGGGAATCACAGTCCGAAGAGTGACAATCAAAACCTATTTTCAGTTGATGAATAAAAGGAGTATCTTCAACTTAAGGCAGCCCAACAAGTCTCATCATCAGCAACTATAACTCATACTGGTAATTCTATGGGTTGTCTCTCTCATTCATCTCTTGTTGGTTCTTGGATTTTGGATTCTAGTGTTTTTGATCATATAGCCGTTATCTTTTCTCTCCTTTCCCCTTTATCCTTTGCAAAATACCACATCACATCACCGTTGCTAATGGCTCTAAAGCACAAGCCACTTGTATTGGTCAAGCTTCACCTCTTCCCTCTCTATCTTAAAATTAAGTCTTATTTATACCTGAATGTCCTTTTAGTTTATTTTCTATTAGTCAACTTACTCGGTCTCTCAATAGTTCCATAACCTTCACCTCTACTTCCTTTTGTATCCAGGTTCAAAGTAGGGGGCAAACGATTGGACCAGGATCCGAGTCACGTGGTCTTTACTATCTACAACCTCCATCCTTCACCATATGTGCTGCCACATAGTTGTCTAGTCTTCTTCACCATCGTTTGGGTCATCCGATTTTGAATAAGTTAACGAAAATGGCTCCTCATCTCTCTTATCTACAATCATTTGAGTTTGAGGCAAACATGTTCAGGCATCCTTTCCAAGCAAGGTTACTGGTCATGCAGAGTCTTCTTTTAGTCTTCTTCATTATGATGTTTGAGGTCCTAGTCATATTTTATTCTTCCTTAGGATATAGGTGTTTTGTTACCTTCATTGATGATTTCTCCTGATGTACTTCGTTGTTTTTTAATGAAAGAACATTCTGAGTTGTTTACCGTCTTTCATTATTTTTGTATTTTTGTATTGAAATACACAGTCAATTTGGTCAAACTATTCGTATCTTACGCAACAATAACTCAAAATATTTTTCTGCCCACTTTAATTCTTGCATGGCATCTCATGGTATAGTTCATCAATTGAGTTGTCCTCACACACCTCAACAAAATGGTGTGGCTGAGCGCAAACATCGTCATCTCATTGAAACAACTCATACTCTCTTGTTACATTTTAATTTACCTCTAGGTTTTGAGAAAAAATATTTTATTTCTCAATAATCGTAAGTGATCAGTACATAGGATATTTATTAATTGGTTTACAAATAAGGAAAGAAACAGAAAAACAAACTTCTACAAATCAGGAGATAAAACAGGAAACAAACAAAATGATAAAAACAAACTTCCTAAACATATCTGAATTGATTTGATTCAGATTTATTTCTCCTAAAATGGTACCAATGAATCTGGATAGATTCCTCTACCAGATTGGACCCCCCCTCAAGTTGGTGCATAGATATTTATCATGCCCAACTTGCTCACAAGAAGTTCATACTTAGGTCGAGAGATCCCTTAAGTGAGAATATCAGCCACTTGTTGTGCAGTTGGAACAAATGGCATGCAAATAACTTTCTCATCAACCTTTTCTTTAATGAAGTGTCTATCAATTTCCACATGCTTAGTGCGGTCATGCTGAACTGGGTTTTGTGCTATGCTTATAACGGCCTTATTGTCACAGTATAGCTTCAATCGTAGACTAACAGGTGTTCCCAATTCTTCAAGAATTCTCTTCAGCCATAACATTTTGCAAACTCCTTGAGCCATGGCCCTATATTCAGCATTAACACTGCTCCTTGCCACAACATTTTTCTTTTTGCTGCATCATGTGACTATGTTACCCCAAACAATGTGCAATAGCCTGATGTAGATCTCCTATCCGTGACTGATCCTGCCCAGTCAGCATCAGTATAGGCCTCTATAGTCTGCTGTGTAGTCTTCTTAAAGAATAGACCTTTACCAGGAGCACTCTTCAAGTATCTTAGGATCCGGTAGAAATCTTCAAGGTGTTCCTCATAGGGTGAATGCATGAATTGGTTAACAAGACTAATTGCAAATGCAATGTCTGGCCGTGTATGAGATAGATAAATCAATTTCCCTACTAACCTTTGATACCGAGAAGTGTCAACCGATGTTCCTTCTTTGTTGTCCCCAAGTTTCTGATTTGGATCAATAGGAGTATTTGCTGGTCTACGTCCATTCATACCTGTCTCTTTTAGAAGGTCAAGGACATACTTCATTTGTGAGAGGATAATCCCCCTTTTTGATCGTGCTATTTCCATTCCCAGGAAGTATCTTAAGGATCCGAGATCCTTAATCTCAAATTCTGATGCAAGTGCCTCTTTCAACCTGTTTATATATGTCCAATCATCTCCTTTGATGCACTTGGGATAGATCCAATTCCGGCTATGGCAGAGAGAGTTCCATCAGCAATTCTGATTTTTTTATTCCTTGCACTTGGACTATAGGAGGCAAACAGTTTTGAGCAATCAGTCATGTGATCAGTTGCTCTAGAGTCAATAACCCAAGGAATTTGTGGTTTTTGGGTAAAAAGAGCAGTAGTAAAATAAGTACCTTTTTGGGTCAAAGAACAAGAAGGATTGATTGTCATTTTTGGAGAAAAAAGTTTGTACAAGTGCTCTAGTTGTTTCTTTGTGAACGGGTTTGTCTCTGAAGTAGGTGGAGGCTCTTAAATCTCCTCAGCAGTGGTCTGGAAGGCACGCCCACCTTTGTTGGATTTCTTCTTCCAAATAGGTGGCTTTCCATGAATCAGCCAGCAAGTCTCCCTAGTGTGTCATGGTTTTTTGCAATGATCACACCAGGGTTTCTTGTCTTTATTACCTTCTGAAGAAATTCCTCCAGTCACAAGTGCTGAACTTTCATGTTCCTGAGTTGTGGATGATTCATGAGTGTTCAACATTATCCTCCTCCTCGATTCTTCCCGTCGAACTTCAGAAAAGACCTCCCTAATAGAAGGTACGGGCTTTCTGCCGAGGATTCTTCCTCTTACTTCATCTAGACTTCGGTTAAGTCCAACAAGGAACATGTACACACGATCATTCTCCTCTCTCTTCTTAAATCGAGCAGCATCTTTGGGATTTTTCCAATCATCTTCATAGCACTGGTCTAACTCTTGCCAAAGAGTCATCATCAAGTTGTAATATGATGTGACATCTTGATCACCTTGTTTGAACTGCCAAAGTTGTGTCTTTAAGTCAAAAATCTGAGAGGAATTTTCCAAATCTGAGTAGCAATCATGAACTGCATCCCAAAGATCTTTGGCAGTAGGTAGAAACAAATAGGGCTTTCCTATTGCTGGTTCCATGGAGTTGATTAACCAGGCAATGATGAGAGAATTTTCTGACTTCCACTTTGTAAAAGAAGGATCATCCTTAGAGGGCTGCTTGATCTCTCCAGTAAGGTACCCCAATTTGCCTTTCCCACTATGGCCAACTTCAGACTAAGTCCACTCAATGTAGTTTTTTCCATTGAGTCGATGCACTGTGAGTTGTAGGCTTGGGTTTTGTGAGAAAGTATCAAATGGGGCTGTGGAAGATCCTGATTGAGCAGTCCTTGGACCCTCTGTTGAGGTGCTCGACACATCCGTTGGAGCCCCTATTGGGTTGCTAGACGTGTTTGTGGAAGCATCGGTCATCGCCGTCTTCACCATGGTTGAAAGAGGTCAGAGCCGAAGCTCTGATACCATCTAGGTTTTGAGAAAAAATATTTTATTTCTCAATAATCATATGTGATCAATACATGGGTATTTATTCAGAATTGGTTTACAAATAAGGAAAGAAACAGAAAAACAAACTCCTACAAATCATGAGAGAAAACAGGAAACAAACAAAAAGATAAAAACAAACTTCCTAAACAAATCTGAATTGATTTGATTCAGATTTATTTCTCCTAATCTGGTACCAATGAATCTGGACAGATTCCTCTACCAGATTCGACAGTACCTTCAGAATTTTGGAGTGTTGTTGTTCTCACTGCAGGTTATTTAATCAATCGTATGCTGTCTTCTGTTCTCAATAACTAGGTTCCTTACTCTCTACTATATCCTCAGGCACCTCTTTATAATGTTCCCCTTTGTGTTTTTGTTCCACTTGTTTTGGCCATAATGTTGCTCTTGGTCTAGATAAACTTGCTGCCCATGCAGTTAAGTGTGTCTTTCTTGGCTGTTCTCGAGTTCAAAAGGGGTACATGTGTTATTTTCCATGCACAAATCGTTCTTACATTTTCACAGATGTCACCTTTTTCGAAGATACACCTTATATCCATAGAAAAAACTAGGAAGATTTTTCACTTTGTGAAGTTTCATGTATCCATCTATACAATTTCAACAAAAAACGTAAATATTTTCATTTATGGCCTTTTTCCTCTCATTTTTGGAGGATTCCAGATCCTCCTTCATTTCTTCCTATTTTCTTTTGATGAACTTTTCTTTTATTAGAATGAAAGGCCATTAATAAGTGTGTAAAAGTTTTTAGGTTACCATAGTGAGTATGTATATTTTATAATGTTAATTAGGCCATAGAATAACTTTTTTCTTTGCTTATCTGAGTCAATTTTATACGTTTTGAGTCAGATTTATTTTCTATTGTAATCAAATTATTCACAATATGATTTGGTCATTTTGCTTCTGTATTTTGTATGTCTATGTGTGCATATCTGGTTTAGTTCTCTTAATTTTATTTATTTGCAACATATTTCAGGAGAGGTTTATCCCAGCCCGAAATAAACTTGCTAAAGGAGGTATATGAAACTTTCCGTCTTTTCTCCATAATGGTTACTTTCTGAATTTGATATGGTTGCTCCATTTGTAAAATGTGTGTCATGCTATGTGTGGTGTTCTTCTAAAGTTTTTCTGGAAATTTGCTTGCAAAAACTAATTGTTAAAGATTTCTCTGTTCGAATGATGCCTTAAATGCCAGCACTAACAGCAGACATATAATGCAGAATAAGAGTTTGCAAATGAAACTTCTTCAGTCGGAGGGCAATCCTGAAAATATTCTTGGTATGAAATTCGTAACTGAGAGGAAAGTATAAGTTCAAGTATATCATGTCCACAAAATGTCCTATGTTCCAAACTCAGTATTTAAATTCAACAACACAATTGCCACATTTTTTTTTTTTCTTTCCATAAAAGAAATCTATCTTAATAAACTGATGCTTTTTCAATTTTTTATTTCTTCTGATTTTCTTCCTTAGTCGATGTTGGAAGTCCCCATTCATTTCTATTTTCTTTTAACCCCTCATTCAGTACTTAAATTGTTTTACAGCTCTTTCTAAGATTCAGCGACCATTATATGTAAAACATCCAATGATGAAATTTGCATGGACAAGAGCTGAGGACACTGATATTGTAAGTATTACTTTCCCTTGTATGGTGAACTGGATTTTTTTTTGTCTGGTTCATGGTGAGGCATATTGGTTTACAAGTGCTTATTCTGCATCATAAGCGCTCTTGAAATCTTTCACATGATTGTATGAGCTTATGAAAATGGTATCTGTTGGAAATAGCAACTTTTAAGGCTTAGGTTCATATATCTTTAGATTCATATACGATGATTTAATTCATTCATGTACTTGGAAGCTTAGGGGGCTGCACTAGCATTTATTTCCCTTGTAATCATAACATGTAAATTGATTATGAAATGTATACAAATACCAAGTCTGCTGAGTGTTGATCACTCAAGCATATTTATAAATTCTTCAAATATGGTATTAGAGCTCTCGACCCTGGGAGTCTCTGTTTTTCCGTTGTTCCAACCTTCATAGCCGGTGGTGCTTGCCTTCATTGCTGGACATTTTTTCAGGTAAACACCTTCATCGTGAGGGATGTGTTATCAATTGTCATAATTGGGCATAACTCCGCTCCAAAAGGTAGCTCTTAGAGGGAGGGATGCCCAAGTTATTATAAATGGTTCTCGGCTCATATATTCAATCGATATAGGACTTTGATACTAAATGTACAAGGTTTTCTACAATATATAGACTGAGTACATTAACTACTTTCCTAAGAATACGGCTGAAATAAGGAAACTAAATAATCTATTTGAATTGTCATATTTGTCCTAATTATCATACAATCTACAAATCTACAAATAATTACAAAGTAATATTGTAAAGTTATATTCCAATGTTCCAATGAAAACTATTTGTCATATTTGTCCTAATTATCATACAATCTACAAATCTACAAATAATTACGAAGTAATATTGTAAGGTTATATTCCAATGTTCCAATGAAAACTATTCTCACTTTGCTAGCGTTTATCTCTTAGTGCAATAAATCTGAGTGCCGATAGAGCTTTGGTCAGTATATCTGCTGTCTGCTCATGTGCTGGAATTAAGAACAGGGTTGTGAACCAAAACTACTGAACTCAAGATGAGCTTGCAGCGTGGGTAATGCACAGGCCCGTCTTTACCATGTGCTGAAATTCAACTTTTAATTTGGAGAACCATAGAAGCTCTAATACCATGTAGAATTAATTCTCCCAAAAACCTTAAGCTGTTAGGTGAAGGAATATGAACAGCTTTATTATATCTCTAATATTGAGTGATAGTGCGGTACTCTGTTTGCAGTATGTGCCCTTCACTTTGGTCAGTTTTCTCCAAATTTGTTTTTGATAGAGCCTTGATCCTCCTTTATAATATTAAGGGGTTGGGCTGATAAGAATGGGCCCGGTGATTTTGTTTTCTTTTGAAAGGGGTGGTGGGGGAGGGTTGCGTGTTTATGAATGGAGGAAGAATAGAGGAAATGAAGAATCTGGAGGGAGCCTGTTAACTGTAGAGAATGAGCCAAAATAGAAGTCGGTTAGTGAGGAGTGTAATGTCAGTAATATCATTGACAGCTGGCACATGTTGAGTGGGAAGGAGATTTGGGGTATCATACCAGAGGTGGAATGTCAGTAATAGCCTTTCTGCATTTTTTATTCTTTTTTTCAGTTTATCTGTTTTGGATGGTACCTTCTCCTCCAACAGCTTATACCCTCCCTTGTTTCTTTCTCATGACATATTTCTTTCTGTTCTAAAAACAAAGAAGACAAGGCTTCGGAGAAGCCAAAGAGAACTTTGAAGCATTTCTGTCATAGTTGTTCTGCTTATTTATATTTTGGGTCTGGTGACTTTTCTGGATTTCGTGACGGAGGAGGTGTAAATTTTTATGAAGTGCTTGCTGTTTTGGTACAACTATCAAAATCAGGTGGAGTGGTATAATATTTGGATTGATGCGCTAGATAATTTTGGAAGGCTGTATCAAGGGAGAGACACAGCTAATATCATTGAGGTCAAAGCTTTACAGGTATATACTCGTTAGATGAGTTTCTGGATAAAAGATCAAAGAAATTAAGTGTTAACAGAATTTTTACTCCGCTTTCCCCCCCCTGAAAATTTGTTGTTTCTGTGTATTCCAGTTACTGAAAGGGAAGGATCAAGACTTGAGGCTCCTTTTGGAAAGAGTATTGAAGTCTGGGGACTATAGTGGTCTTCAAGAAGAATGTCTCACAGACACATGGATTGGAAAGGACAGGTTCAGTTTCTTTCATGCAATGCTAAATTTTAAGGCATTTACATTTCTTTCTTTCTGTTTACTTTTATTCACATTTTGTACCAGATGGGCATTTATTGATTTAAGTGCAGGTCCTTTTTCATGGGGACCTGCTGTTGGTGGAGAAGGTGTGCGTACAGAAGCAAGTTTACCAAATGTGGAAAAGACAATTGGTTCAACTTCAGGTAGTAATGATGTGTGCGGGCTCGCCTGTGCAAGTGCATGTGTATGTCACAGAAGTTGTAATGATATTTTTGACAATTGCAGTTGATAAAGTGCTGAGGATTGCAACTTGCAACCCACATATAGAAAATAAAAATGTATAAGAGGATATACAATTACAAAATTTCAATCTAAATTATGTATAATTGTAGAGATCCAGAAATAAAGATGTAGTAATGACACAAAAATCTCGGTAGTCCAGTTAAAATGACATTTGATATATTCCTCTTAATTCTGATAATGATGCTATTTTATTTGGAATGGTAGAAAAAATAACAAGTTGGAAATGGTTAATAAAATTGGAAACTATTTGTTTAGTACCCATCATTTTATTCCATGCTGCTGCAAGTGCCATCTTGAGCATATGACCATTGGATTCCAATTGATTAAAACTGTAAAGGAAGCAGAGAACCTTTCCGTGAATGCGTAAGTGATTATCATTATACACTACTGGTCTTATTTATAATACAGTTAAAAGATCTAGTACAATGTGCAGCTTTAGCGAATTTTATTTACTATTTACTACCTAGAGCTACTATTTCTACACTCCTTCTCAAGCTGGTGCATGTAAATCATATGCACCATGCTTGTTCCAATTTAATTAATTGGATAAATTCTGCACAAGCTAACTTTATCTTGTGCTGAAAACCTGAAATTTAATAAAATTGTGAAGAATGGGTGTGGTAAGGATTGAACTCCAACCACATAGTTAAAGAAGTTCTAATAGATTGATAATCTGATACCATGCTAAGGATCAACTATTCAAAGGCTTAAGGTATTAGGTTGAGGCCTTCTTTAGGAATACTCATGACTTACAATCTCTCCTTCTAGAAAATGTCAATCTTCTGTCCATTCCAGATAGGAGAATTTGGACTGTTGACCTTGTAGTGGTTAATCTTGTAAGTCTCTCTTTTATTTCTTAACTCATTATCCTAATAGACAGAAGTTTGCCTTTGACAAATATATCTAAAGCCAAAGGTCCTACTAAGGTGAAGTCTTTTGTCTGGGCTGTGTTACTGGATAGCATTAACAGCTATGATTTGTTGCAGATTTGGAGACCTAAAACTGTAATTTCAAATAATATTTGTGTTATGTGCTTGCACAACTCTGAATAAGCTCCTAAGTGTTTTTATTCTTTGGAGGATCTGCATAGAGTTTGGGCTCCCTTAGCATTGTTTTTGAGTTTATTGGTTGCTTTCTCTGTATTTTATCTCTCTGTAGTCTTTTGTGGAAGATAATTCTAATTTGATGTGGAACATATTGGTGTCCGTGGGGAACATTGGGTGTGTTTTATCTCTTTGGCAACCTTTTGACAAAAAGGTTTAAAGGCTTTGGAAGAAGAGAAGAGGTCAAGATTTTGTGGGACTACTCTGTGGTGCCTCTGGAAATAATCGGATTTCTCAAGGCATTTTGGTGTCAATAGAAATGTTGTGGGATAGAATAAGGTTTTCGGCTTCTCCTTGGTGTTCTGCTCATGGTCTTTTTAAGGAGATTTCTGTTTTAGATATACATAGAGATTGGGCTGCAATTGTGCAATATTACTCTTTAACTTTCTTCTGTTTTGTTTTCTTTTTGTAGTTTTCTGGTGGAGGATCCTCCTATCTTTGCAATCCTCTTCTTTCTTAATGAAATTCTTTTTCTAAACAAAAAAAAGGTGTTAGGTCGAGGCACTTAAATGGTTTTATGTCTCTAACTACTCTCAATTTGCCAAAGAAAAATAAAAACGTTGGCAACCTCTGATATAGAATTTGCTTTTCAATTGAGTTATCTAATGATTGTTGTTGCAGTGTCTTAATCAACTGATTAAGCTCTTCAATTAATGAATCTGGGCCGAAAAAAGGCTTATGTGGCTAGCAAAATTGAATCTTATTTGCTTGGCTCATCTTGCATGGTTTAACTAATGACACTATATTTTTATTTATTTATTTCTATTTTGATTTTTTTCTTCTTTCTGGTTACAGAAATTTCAGAAGAAGAAGCTGAAGACAGACTACAAGATGCTATTCAGGAGAAATTTGCTGTATTTGGTGATGTATGTGTCATGTTGGGCCTAACAATAGATTGCATATTCCATATTCAATTTTGTGCTTCTAAGAACAAGGCTTCAAAAAGTTACAGCAATAGTAAACATGTCAGAGTCCTTCCTCATGCACTGTCAACGCAAATTTTTTTTTTTTCTTCACACTTCACGACTGTTGTGGGAGCTGCTGTTTTCTTTGATTTAATTCCTGATCTATGGGTTTATTGGGTTCTTGAGGGAAGGAGATAGGTTGAGTCTGGCCAGGGTTGTTTGGTTGGAAACTGGAGAATAATTCCATCTTTGTTGTAGAATTTGAGGATCATGAGAAATAATTGAGGATGGGGAACAATTTGTGATAGAAATAAAGATAATTTTTATGCCAGATTTATTTAGAAGTTGACAGGACTTTTATGTAGTATTGGGTTAGGGCCCAACCAAGTAATGTCAAGACTTGGAAGGTGTACAGACATAATAGTTAGTTGAATTGGATTGGTTAGTTTGAGTTGAAATATGCGGAATATTATTATTAAGTACAGGGATTCCTCTTTTTATAGAGGTAATTACAATAAGTGATTTGCTGCAATCACTAAAATCAGGGAATCATTTACTCTAATCATTTACTCTACACTAAATAAGAATAATGAATAATAAATAGGATAGCTGTACAATCAGGAATAAAATAGAGACAAATCAGGGCATTAAATAGAGCATTAAATCTCTATTTACACCCTGTCAACACTCCCCCTCAAGCTGGCTTGAAGATATCTTCCATGGACAGCTTGCTGGTTATGTTGTCAAAGAGCTTCGTAGGTAATCCTTTGGTTAAAATGTCTGCTGATTGTTGTGCAGTGGGAACATATGTGATACAGTTTTGTCCCCTTTCTATCTTCTTCCTGATGAAGTGCTTGTCAACTTCCACATGCTTGGTCCTGTCATGTAGGACAGGATTGTGTGCAATAGATATTGCAGATTTGTTGTCACAGTAGAGTTTTATTGGTTGGGAATTGTAAACCTTCAACTCTTGTAGAAGTTTTTTTACCCACAACACTTCACAAATTCCATGAGCTACTGCTCTAAATTCAGCTTCTGCACTACTTCTTGCTACAACACTTTGTTTCTTGCTTCTCCAACTAACCAGATTTCCCCCAACAAAGGCACAATAACCTGAGGTTGATCTTCGGTCTGTTATACTTCCAGCCCAATCTGCATTTGTGTAGGCTTCTACCTGAAGATGTCCAAGGTTTTTGTAGAGTAGTCCTTTCCCAGGTGACCCTTTCAAGTATCTTAGGATCCTGAAAACTGCCTCGAGATGTTCTGGTCCTGGTGCATGCATAAATTGGCTTACCATGCTTACAGCAAAGGCTATGTCAGGACGTGTGTGAGATAAGTATATTAGCCTCCCCACCAATCGTTGATACCTTTCTTTGTCCACCATATTTTCAGTTTCAGCTGGTTGTAATTTTATGTGGGACTCCATAGGTGTTTCAGCAGCCTTGCATCCAAGCAATCCTGTTTCTTTTAACAGGTCCAGAATGTACTTTCGCTGGTTCATAAAAATACCTTCCTTAGATCTTGCAAATTCAATTCCAAGGAAGTATTTTAATGGTCCAAGGTCCTTGATTTCAAAGGCTTTGGCAAGTTTCTCCTTCAAACCTTTGAGTTCCAAGCTATTATCACCTGTCAAGATAATATCATCCACGTATACAATTAAGATAGCAATCTTATTATTTGAATGTTTATAGAACATTGTATGATCAGCTTGGCTTTGGATATAACCAAGTCCTTTTACCACGGTTCCAAACCTCTCAAACCATGCTCTTGGAGATTGTTTCAGCCCATATAGTGACTTTTTTAGTCTACACACCTTATTTCTTCCAAGTTTTTCCTCAAATCCGGGAGGAAGACTCATAAACACTTCTTCTTCTAGTTCCCCATTCAGAAAGGCATTCTTTACATCTAATTGATGTAAAGGCCAGTTTAAATTTGCTGCCAGGGATAGAAGAATTCTAACAGAGTTAAGTTTAGCAACCGGAGCAAAAGTCTCCTGATAATCTACTCCGTAGGTTTGGGTAAATCCCTTTGCTACCAATCTAGCCTTGTACCTTTCTACACTTCCATCCGCCTTGCACTTAATGGTAAAGACCCACTTACAGCCCACCTGTTTTTTATCATGTGGCAGGTTTACAATCTCCCAAGTCTCATTCTTCTTAAGTGCATTTAACTCTTCTAAGACTGCTAATTTCCAGTTGGTATCATCTAGTGCTTCCTCAATGTTTCTAGGCACAAACAAATTTGTAATTTTAGATGTAAAGGCTCAGTGATTTTGGGAAAGATTTTGGTAGGAAACAGATTTGGAAATGGGATGGTTTGTGCTGGTTTTGGATGATTTTTTGGTACAGGCTCTGGTTCCTTTCCTAAGAGCTACAGGCAGATCAATATTAGGGATAGGAATTTCAGTGTTACCTGGAAGTTCTTGAGGCATTTCTGCAGAGCCGTCTTCTGGGATTTCTGACTGGCTTGGTGCAGAGATGATGGACTTGTTTCTAGTCCTTTTAGGATACTTCCGAGCATAAACACGAAGCTCATCTTTTGATTGTTGTATTTCTTCCCTTGTTTGGGCTCCATTTAGGTCTGGGTCAGGATTTCCCTCAACAATTTCAGGACTTGTTTCCACATGTTCTTCTTTATTATCAATTAAATCAATCAAAACAGGTTTGGGCAGTGGTGCATGCAAAAAATTGCCTTCATTTATATTCACATTCTCCCCCTGAAGGGAATTTTCTTGAAAAAAAAGGTTGGTGTTCCAAGAATGCAACATCCATGCTAACATGAAGCTTTTTTGTGTTAGGATTGAAACATTTATAGCCCTTTTGGTTAGGAGAATATCCCACAAAAATGCACTTTTCTGCTCTTGGGTCTAGTTTAGACCGAGAGATAGAAGGTGTATGCATAAAAACAGTACAACCAAACACTTTTAAAGGTAGATCAGTGTGCAATCGACATCCTGGAAAAAAAGTTTTAAAATTGTCCAAAGGTGTGCTATAATTTAACACACGAGTGGGCATTCTATTTATGAGATAGGTTGCTGTTAGGACAGCATCCCCCCACAAGTACTTTGGAACCTTACTCTCAAACATGATGGCACGAGCTACTTCATGTCAATAATTTCTGGCTTGATGATCTTCTTCATTGTATTTCTACTATAAATAGTACAGGAGCCATTATAGGCACTTACAACTAATAATTACAAATATTGTGTTGAAATCGTATACAATTAAAGGAGCCTGATTTGCTAGCCTAAATTAGGGAAACTAAATATATACAATTAAAGGGTTGACCAACATATAATAGGAAACGATTAACCCCTCATTAACATCCCCCCTCAAATTGATGCGGTTGGTCAAGGAGCATCAATTTGCTAACAAGAAAGTGATGCCGCGGGCGAGGAACAGCCTTAGTAAGAATATCCGCAACCTGCAATTGAGTGTTGACGTGAGGAAGTGAAATAACATGATTATCATAGGCCTCCCTAATAGAATGACAATCCACTTCAATATGCTTTGTGCGCTCATGAAAAACTGGATTGGCACAAATCTGAATGGCACTTGTGTTGTCAGCATAGAGAGGTGTTGTCTCTGTCTGAGGAAATCCAAGTTCAGCCAAAAGACCCCTAAGCCAAATTATTTCAGAGCATGCAGTAGACATGGCTCGGTACTCAGATTCAGTGGAGGACTTAGAGACTCGTGCTTGCTTCTTACTCTTCCAAGAAATCAATGCAGAACCAAGAAACATGCACCAACCTGTGACAGAACGACGAGTATCAGGGCAACCTGCCCAATCAGCATCACTGTAAGCAATCAGTTTAGGAGTCGTCCCAGAGGGAAAGAAGAGACCTCGTTGAGAGGTGCCTTTCAAGTAACGAATTATGCGACGAACAACAGCTAAATGAAGATGACGAGGCGAGTGCATGAATTGACTTACTTGCTGAACTGCAAATGAGATGTCAGGGCGTGTAATAGTGAGGTAATTAAGACTACCCACTAGCTGACGATACAACAATGGGTCAGGCAAAAGATCTCCTTCATCACGGCGATATTTAACATTAACCTCGAGAGGAGTATCTACCGGATTAGCTGAATGTAGTCCGGCCAGAGCAATTAAATCCTTGGTGTACTTGTGCTGATCTAGAAATAAGCCCTCGGAGGTAGAATGAACCTCAAGACCAAGGAAATAGTGCAGATTACCAAGATCTTTCATATGAAAGGAGGCCTGTAACTGTTGTTTCAGTTGTTGGATGGATGCTCGATCAGAACCCGTAATGACCATATCATCAACATAGAGATGTAGAAGAACAATGCCAGTCGGTGTGCGATGAATGAACAGAGATGAGTCAGATTGACTTGGAGTAAAGGAAAACCCAAGAAGGGTAGAACGAAATTTTTCATACCATGCTCTGGGAGCCTGCTTCAAACCATATAATGAGCGTCTGAGCTTGCACACACCTTTAGATGATGAAAATAGACCTGGAGGAGGAGTCATATAAATGTCTTCTGTCAGATCACCATGAAGAAATGCATTCTTTACATCCATTTGATGGAGGGACCAGCCATTAGAAGCAGCAATAGAGAGCACTGTTCTGACAGTTGTCATCTTTGCCACAGGTGCAAACGTTTCATCATTATCAATCCCATATTCTTGCTTATTCCCTAAGGCAACCAGGCGAGCCTTGTAACGGTCTAGGGAATCATCAGAATGCAGTTTCACCGAGTACACCCATTTGCAGCCTATGGGTTTGATATTAGATGGGCAAGGGACAATATCCCATGTAAAATTGTCTTGCAGAGCCTGAAGTTCATCTTGCATTGCTTTCATCCAACACACATCCTTAACTGCCTGTGAGTAACATGTAGGAATAGATATACCAGAGAGAGTAGCAGTGAGGGAAGTATTTGAGGAATCATACCTTTCCGGTGAATATCTATCAGGTGGTCGGGACACTCTGCCAGAGCGCCGTGGTACCACTGGCACAGGTTCAGGTGGCGGATCAGCATCGGGAAGGGGTGTGGGAGCCTGCTGTCTAGGTCGTCTGACATATATGTGACCTGGTTTAAAACGTTCTATAGATGAAGACACAATAGAAAAGTTGGGAAGAGAAGCAACATCATTAGAATCAAAAGAAAGACAAGGAAACACAAACTGATTATCAAAGAATGTCACGTTCCTGGAAGTACGAAAGCGATGGTTAGTAGTATCATAACACAAAAAACCTTTTTGCACATTACTATAACCCATAAATGCACATTGAACAGATTGTGCTCCAAGCTTATGTCGTTCAATCTGAGGTAAGTGAACAAAACATACACACCCAAAGGTATGTAAATCAAGATAATCTGGATGAGTCTTAAAAAGACGAAAGAAAGGGGAGTCAAGATCAAGAACCGTAGATGGAAGACGATTGATCAAGAAGACAGCCGTGGACAAAGCTTCAACCCAGAATCTAGGTGAAACAGATGCTTGAAGAAGCAATGAGCGCGTCACATCAAGCAAGTGACGATTCTTTCGCTCTGCAATCCCATTTTGTTGGGGTGTATGTGGACAGGAACGTTGAGATACAATGCCTTTTTGCTGCAAGTACCCCTGAAACTCATGGGACATGTACTCACCACCAGAATCAGAGCGAAAGATTTTAACGCGGGTTTGGAATTGATTTTCAACATATGCCAAAAATTTCTTAAACATTGAAAAGACTTCAGCCTTAGATCGAAGAAAATATATCCAAGTAAAACAACTGTAATCATCGATAAATGTGACAAAATATTTATAGTGAGCAGGAGAAGCTACAGGAGACATACCCCAGACATCACTATGAATCATTTCAAAACAAGTGGAAGCACGATGAGCACTAGATGGAAAAGGAAGTGTTTTACTTTTGGCCAATTTGCAAACAGAACATGAAACACAGGAAGTAGAAACAACATGTTTATTACCCAATAAACCAGTTTTAAATAAATGAGACAAAATAGCAGAGTTTGGATGGCCCAATTTTCTATGCCAATCGTCATAGGAAGTCAAAACATCATTACAAGCAAGAGATAAATGACTGGAAATAAACTGGAGTGGAAACAAGCGTCCCACTTTAGGCCCCTTCGCGATCACCTTCCCCGACACCTGCTCCTGCACAAGACAACCAGCCCGAGAAAAATTAACATTACAATTTTTGTCCACCAATTGACCAACAGATAATAGATTAGAGGCAAGTTCAGGCGATACTAGCACATTCCGAAAATCAGAGTTGATGTCACCAACATTAGTGATAGATAGAGAATTACCATCAGCAATTTGAATTTTCTGATTACCATGATAAGAATGTAAATTGTGCAAGTATGCAGAGGAACCCGTCATGTGATTCGATGCACCACAATCAAGAAACCATGGACGAGAAATATTAGAAGACTTACCCTGAATGCCCAAGGCTGAAAGGGCAGAAAGTACCATTTGTTGAATCATTTCAGGCTGGAGAGCACCACCATCAGATGCACCAGTGGTGGAAGGACCAGCTGCGGAGTTGGTAGTGGCATGGAATGCCTGCACCGGACGCTGTGTTGGTCGTGGAGGACGCGTGGGACAGTCAGAGATGATATGACCCTGCTGCTTGCAGTAATTGCAAAATTTCTTAGTGCAACTACGAGCAACATGCCCAAATTGTTTACAAGAGAAGCATTGGACCTGTCGCATATCACGGCCTTTGCCTCTACTTTGAGCAGCATATGCAACCGTCACAGGTTCAGAAAGGATAGCATCATGAGACATGGTTCCTTGGGTGAGGAGACGTTGCTCCTCCCTGAGAAGTTCGCCAACACATATATCCAAAGAAGGAACAGGATTCCTATTCAGCAAAGCACCTCTCACAGTCTCAAATTCCGGGCGAAGTTTCATGAGAAATTGATCCCGCTTACTGATGTCGTAGACATCTCGGACAGCCGAGAGTGAAGTTTTGGGAACAACAGCATATATAATAGCAGAGTGTTCGGTCCACAAATTCAAAAAACCAGAATAATATTCTTGAATGGACGAATTACCTTGTTTGTAATTGGCTATCTCTAGCTCCAACTGGAAGCGTTTGGCCGTATTGTCCTGGTTATAAATACGCTTCAAATAAGACCACATTTCTTTAGCAGTTGTAAAAGAGCGCAAATTATTGATCATCTGGGGATCAATAGAGCTGAGAATCCAAGAAATAATTTGCGCGTCTTTTACTTCCCACGCATCTAGAGCAGCTTTATCTGTCGGTGCCGTGGAGAGCTCATCCAGGTGATCCCATAATCCTTTCCTTTTAACGTACATCTTGAATTGAAATTCCCAGGCAGCATAGTTCTTACCGGTGAAACGAACACAAAAATTATCTCTTTCCTTTTCGGAGGCCATTAAGTAATGTTGCTGTAGCAAAAAAATGAAGCAAAGAGCGAACAGCAAAATCACAACAAAGAGCGAACCACAAAATCACAGCATCAGAAACTGAAGCAACCAAACAGAACTTGTGAACACTGTGTGTGACAGCACCAGGAATCACGCAGATCTTGCGAAATGAGAACAAGCAGAAGGGCGAACAGGACTCGCAAGCAGGAGCTGGATTTGCGATCGGAAAGCACAGCAGGGCGTGCGAACAGAAGCACGCGAACGAACGCCAAGCAAGAACGCGAACAGGACTCGCGTACGGAACTAGCGAGCAGGAGCAGAACTTGCGCACGGAGAAGACGAAGTGGAGCAGAAGCGCACGGAGAAGACGAACTGGAGAACCAAACGACAGAAGCACGATCTCGCAGGTCAGCGAGAACCAAACGACGGCGAGAAAACTAGGGTTGCAACTAAGATTGCACAGGTTTGATCGACCAAGCTGATACCATGTCAATAATTTCTGGCTTGATGATCCTCTTCATTGTATTTCTACTATAAATAGTACAGGAGCCATTATAGGCATTTACAACTAATAATTACAAATATTGTGTTGAAATCGTATACAATTAAAGGAGCCTGATTTGCTAGCCTAAATTAGGGAAACCAAATATATACAATTAAAGGGTTGACCAACATATAATAGGAAACGATTAACCCCTCATTAACACTTCAAGGAGATGTTTGTTTTTCCTTTCACTAGTGCCATTCTGTTGAGGAGTATTTGGGCATGTCGATTGGTGCTGGATACCTTTATTTTGGAGAAACTCATTGAGATTCTTATTAAAATATTCAGTACCATTGTCACTTCTCAAAATGGAGATTTTTGTGTCAAATTGTGTTTCAACCATTTGTGAAAAACATTTAAATATATTAGGTACTTCAGATTTTTCATGCATAATCCAACACAATCGGGTGTGATCATCAATAAAGGTTACAAACCACCTTTTTCCAAATTGGGTTCTAATCTTGGATGGACCCCATACATCACTATGGATTAAATGAAAAGGTTTAGATGCATGATATGGTTGAGAGGAATAAGAGATTCTATGACTTTTAGCAAGAACACAACTTTCACATTCAAAAGAAGAACAATCAACATTTTTGAATAAATCTGGAAACAAATACGTAAGATATTGAAAATTAGGGTGACCAAGTCTATTATGCCAGAGCATTATTTGATCCCTCACAGGGGTAGAACTTATACCACTAAGACCCTGAGCTATTTTATTCTCGAAAGCATCCTCAAAGTAGTAGAGACCATCCATCATTTTAGCATTGCCAATCATCCTCCCCGAAGTCCGGTCCTGAAAAATACAATGAGTGTCAAAAAACTTTACAATGCAATTAGAGTCCTTGCAGATTTTACTAATAGAGAGAAGGTTACAGGAAAGTTTTGGTACATGCAGTACTTTTTTTAGGTCAATGTGTTTAGATAAAGTAATTCTTCCTACTCCTGCAATAGATGAAAAACTACCATCTGCAACTCTAATTTTATTACTTCCAGAACAAGGAGAATAAGTTTTAAATAAAGGGGAAAGGCTGGTCATGTGATCAGAAGCACCTGAATCAATGATCCATGGTACACACATGTTAGAGGTACAGTTAAGGGAGCTGAAGGTACTAAAATTACCTGTTTGTGCCACAGAACCACTAGGAATACCAGATAAAGAACTAGATTTTAACAACCTTATGAGTTCTTCAACTTGTTCCTTGCTTAACGAGGTCTTTTCTGCCTCATGGGCCGTAGAAAAAGACCTTGGTGCTTTGGGACCAGATTTGCTGCCCTTTAGGTGGGCTGGTCTTCCATGAATTTTCCAGCAAGTTTCTCGGGTGTGACGTGGTTTGTTGCAGTGGTCACACCAGAGATTCGAGGAGTTTTTCTGGTTTGTTGAACTCTTAAAAGCAGTAGTTTCAACAAGTGCATTGGTCTCAAGAGGAGGTGGATCAACTTTCATCTTTCCCATCATCACACTTCTGCGAGTTTCCTCTCTTCTAACCTCTGCAAAGATCTCACCTAGTGAAGGTAAGGTTGCTTTCCCAATGATTCTGCCACGAACTTCATCCAGCTCCTCATTTAGGCCAGCAAGAAATTGGAATATTCTTCCTTCTTCCACTGTTTTCTGATGGTGTTTAGCATCCTCGGTTGACTTCCACTTGTAAGTGTTGAAGAGATCAAGGTCCTGCAACACTCGCTTCAAGGAGTGGAAGTATCTGGTCATATTATTATCACCCTGCCGAATTTCTCGAGCTTGTAAGGTGAGTTCATAGATCTGAGATTTATTTTCCAGATCAGAATACATTTCCGTGACACTGTCCCACCATTCTTTGGCTGTGGAGTAGCACATATAATTGCTACTGATGTCTTCCTCCATGGAATTCACCAACCATGTCATTACCATGGAGTTTTCAGCATCCCACACAGCATGTTGTGGGTCAGTAATTTCTGGCTTGGGCCTATCACCAGTGAGGAATCCAAGCTTTCCTCTGCCACGGATATACATCTGAACGGATTGAGACCACCGGAGATAGTTCGACCCATTGAGCCGAAAGGAGGTGATTTGGACAGAATGGGAGTCGCCGAAAGTAACCCTCTGCTCCTGTTTTGGAGGCAGCGAGTCTTTGGAAGTGGCGTCCTCCTTGTGATGATCACCGCTGGTGGTTGAAGAATTGTCAGCCATGGCTGCAAATCAGAGGCGCAGAGACAAGATCGTGCTCTGATGCCAAGTTGAAATATGCGGAATATTATTATTAAGTAAGTACAGGGATTCCTCTTTTTATAGAGGTAATTACAATAAGTGATTTGCTACAATCACTAAAATCAGGGAATCATTTACTCTAATCATTTACTCTACACTAAATAAGAATAATGAATAATAAATAGGATAGCTGTACAATCAGGAATAAAATAGAGACAAATCAGGGCATTAAATAGAGCATTAAATCTCTATTTACACCCTGTCAACAGTTTGGCAGTTATGCCATTCTTTCATTGGAGATCTCTATAGAAGCAATGAAGAAGACAACCAGCAACCATGGTAACAAACTACGATTGTTGTGTTCCAGTCCTTCCGAGATCAAGAAAAGCGTGGAAGGAATTGAGGGGATTAAACACGTTAGGTCGAAGGATGAGGAAACAAGGAATTGATATGGAAGGGGAAGACGTGATAGCCGTCAAACGAATAAGAGATTAGGGGAGAATTACCCAGTTTTGAAAGGAAAGATCCCCTAGGCTGGATTGCAAGGGCTGAAAAGTTCTTTGAGGTACATCAAACGAAACCAACAAGAGAAGGTGCAGCTTGCCTTCATTAGCATGGACGGTGTTGCGATACCACATTGACTAGAGATATGGCCAAAGTAGTCCTTATAAGGTTTGAGCAATACTCACCTCTTAAGGTAGTTTTTGGAGTTGAGTTAGGCCTAAAGCCCAAATTCTAAGATGGTATCGGAGCCTATCCTGGATCTGTTATTGGGCCAGTTATTCCACCCGCGTTTGTCCATGCTCCAGATGTTCAGTCTTGGGCATGAGGGAGTGTGTTGAGATACCACATTGACTAGAGATATGGCCAAAGTAGTCCTTATAAAGTTTGGGCAATCGTCACCTCTTGAGCTAGCTTTTGGGTTGAGTTAGGCCTAAAGCCTAAATTCTAAGAGACGGCATGACAGTGCACTGGTTTTGGTTCTCACGGAAGAAGATGCAGGAGTTAATGTGGGAAGGTTTGACTGAGGCTTTGATTAAGAGACTTGGGGGAAGAAGCCTGGTTAATGTGTACAGAAGGCTTACAACCTTGCGCCAATCAACAACTGTGGAGGAATATGTCCAAGAGTTCGAAGTATTGGTGGCGCAGACAACAAAGATTACCCAGGAGAAACTCTTGGGATATTTTATAGGAGGGTTGAGGGAAGAGATCAAGTTAGGTGCATACCCATGACCCGAAGAATATCACTATAGCTATCAATTTGAATCGAGATGTTGAGGAGGAATTTCAATCTAGTCGTGGGTTTGTCGGATCTCAGTTTTGTCCCCTTGGTTCGATTTCCCGTCATGTTTCAAATGGTGCTATTTAGCACGAGTTGGTTCCTCCTAAGTGGGATTACCTAGCCTGTTACAAGGGCAAGCTTCCATTGGATCAACAAGTCAGTGCCTGGGCCGAAGAGAAGTGTTCAAGGAGGAGGTTGTGAACCTTTAAATGTCAGGACAAGTTAGTTTAACTCCTGTAATAGAGGAGCTAGTCAGCTTCCTTATCATGAGTATCTTAGGTGAAGAGAGGAAGGAAGGTGTTTCCAGTGTGGCCTTCCGTTTAGTCCCTCCGTTAAGTGTCTAGAGAAGAGCATGAGGGTGACAATTCTAGCTGAAGATGGACAATTAGATGAACACAGTGAGATAGTAGTAATGGAGGCATAGGATGGTTGGAATTCAGTGGAGGAGATGTGGACAATCTGGCTTGCCAAATCTTAGATTTGTCTCTATTCTCAGCCGGTGGTACGACACAACCCAAAATTATGAATTTTATGGTGCAGTGGGCAACACTCCGGTTTTGGTGTTGATAGATAGTGGGGCTAGTCACAACTTTGTTGCACAGGAATTTGTAACTCAGCTGGGATTTCAGGTAATGTCTACTCCAACGTCTGGGGGAAGGTTGTACGAGAATGTCCCAAAGGTGATGTAAAGACCTGCAATTATCTTTGGCTGATCATATGTTTGCTGGTGGTTTTTGTTTGTTTAAACTTGGAGGGTTAGATATTAACTTGGGTGTGGCCTGGTTAGAAACCTTAGGTAGCGTTTGGTATCTAGAATGTTTTCATATTACCGGAAAAGTGAGGTAGGGAATAAAACTTTCCCATGTTTGGTATGAGGGATAAAACATCATTCCTAGGCATAAAAGATGTCCGGGCATAAAATTTGTGAATTAAAGTGGAAAACTTCCCATATGTGAGGGTGGAAAAGAAGTATTCATGGGAATGAGATTCTCGGGAATGTGTTTTACCTGGGAATAAAATATTCCAGAAACGAAATGTCCCCGTAGGAGATGTCAAGGTCAATCGGCGAACTTTGACTACGTCTTCTATTCGTCAAGATAAGGTTGTTATTTGTTAGCATTAAGGGGGACCCAAGTTTGTCTAAAGCAATGGTATCTTGTAAGGCTTTGTTGAAGGTTTTCGAGGTTGAATATACTTTTGTGCTGTTTACTTCAGAATGTCAGGTTTCGGTTAATGGAGATTAGGGATGACAATTGGTAATGGACCTCTAGGGTACCCACAAAAATTACCCATCACGGGTAGGGCAATTACCCGCTTAATGGGTATGGGTATGGGGGCGGGTAATTACCCACAAAATTTTATGGGTATGGATGCGGCTACAGGTAGTCTAGTACCCACAAAATTTTATGGGTATGAGTGTGTGTGTGCGTGCGTGTGTGTGCGTGTGCGTGTGTGAAATTTAAGAGGGAACAATAATTATTGATAGAAAAAGGAAAAACTGTTTTATGGAAAGTGAGAGGCAAGAATATATATTACAAATTAGGGGATCACACTGCAAAGCATGTGCACTGATGGAGCTAGTATTAGCCGATAAAATGAAGTAGTAAGTTAATGGCAAACAGATCCATAATCTATCTATAAACTATACAATTGAAACACACTACACACTAACACCTCTTCTTTTTGGTTACATAATACAAAGATTTGTTTTTTCCCTATTTAATTTTTGCTTTCTAGTTACGCATTTTTGGGATTAGCTTCAGCTACACAAAATCATGGAATTTAATAAGCATCTCGTATTTAAGTAAAATAAACATACATTTATAGACATTTCTGTTTGCTTTAATTCCTTTCAATTTAGACTTGATGCTACTAAATTTAATAATGCTACGGATACGCATTTACTTAATGTTTTGGAGAATATTGGATGTTTTGTATCAAAGACTTTTGTATTTCAGTCTTAGATATACTATGATGTGTATATGTAATGTGAGAATATAATAGAATGACCTAATTTGTATTAAATATTTATGTTCTCCTCTTTTGATAGTACAAATTTATTATCCTGTTTTCAACATTCACAATTTTCTTATATTGAAGTGTGGGTAATGGATGCGGGTATGAGTACTTAAGCACTCAATGGGTAAGGGTACGAGTATTAAAGTTGCTACCCACGCGGGTGTGGGTCTGGATACGGGTATATTTTATTAAAACGAGGGGATGGGGTCAGGTACTATATTACCCTACCCATTGCCATTCCTAATGGAGATAAGGTGGTCGATGCAGACAATGAGTGCCAGTCTGTTACTACTACTACTCTGCAGAAGTCTCACTTGCAACACCTATTGGATCAATTTCCTATGGTTTTTTCTGTTCCTGAGGGGCTATCTCAACCCCGTGATAGTGAGCATAAAATCCCTCTTACGGTGGGGGCACATCCCATTATTGTGTGGCCGTATCGTTACCCTCACTTACAGAAGAATGAAGTGGAGAAATAGGTAGCCGGAATGTTTTCTGGTATTATTCGCCCTAACACCAGTCCATTTTCTAGTCCGGTAATTTGGGTTAAGAAGGATGGAAGTTGGTATTTTTCTGTTTATTACTGTGCTATGAATAAAGCCACAGTACCAGATAAATTTCCCATCCCTGTCATAGATGAACTATTGTATGAATTAAATGGGGCTGCCTATTTTTCAAAAATTGACCTGTGAGTAGGGTCTAATTAAATGGGTCTCTCAGCCATTAGAGGAAGCCACTTGGGAATATGTGCAGTTAATTTGCTCAGTTTCCTGCGTTTAACCTTGAGGACAAGATTCAGCTTTATCAGGGAGGTATTGTTATGGGACCCAACCAGGTGAAGTTAGGACTCGCCGACTCGGAAGGTGTACACAGAGAAATAAAATGAGTTAGTTGTGTTGGTTAGTTAGGAAGTTAAACCATCACATGCGGTTAGAGAGTTAAGATAAGGAATTTGTAATAGGAAGCAGCCTGTATTCATTCTTTCAGTAATAACAGAGCCAAAGCTCAGTTGTAAGGGGAGACCCCTTGGAGGAGAGCATCTCCTTGTTGTTCATCAGTTTCTAATACAGATACACCGTTCTTTCCCTTTATCCTCTTTTCTCAACATACCTACATCTATGTATCTTTCTATTTTCCTGTTCTATGACTTTTGGGACCCTAACATATTCTTAGATTTCAATGTGGTTGGAATGCTAACTAGGATGTTGAGAGGAATGTAGGCCTCCAACTTGTTTAAATCCCTCTTGTCCCACTAATTTTTTTATTGAAGTTTCAATTGTGATTTTCAATGCTGCAGAAGGATCACCAGGCCATTGATATTCTTCTAGCTGAGATTGATATATATGAGCTTTTTGCTTTTAAACATTGCAAGGGAAGGAAAGTTAAGCTTGCTCTTTGCGAAGGTAATGTCATCCTATTTACTATGCTCAGTTTTTTAGCTTTTGGACATTGTTTTCTGAATTGAACTAGAAATTTCTCTACAATCTTGCTTTCAATCAGGATATTAAAGCTAAAAGCATAGCTTATTTTACATCCATTGACATGTGAGATGTTCTCATGAAGCTGTCTCTTTTTATTTTGTTTTTTGATAGAGAGTTTTATTTTTTTATTAATTTTTTAATCATCAAGCCTATCAGATTTTGCAGCTTAGTGCTTCAAAAAGTTTAAAATCCACATTATGTTTATTGTAGTTTTTCATATAGCTTTTAACATATAATACTTTCAGAACTTGATGAGAGGATGCGGGATTTAAGAAATGAGCTGCAGTCGTTTGAAGGTGAAGAATATGATGAAAGTCATAAGAAAAAGGCCATAGAGGCATTAAAGCGGATGGAGAGTTGGAATTTGTTCAGTGACAAACATGAGGTAAGCCAATTGGTCTGTTATTATTAATTTAGTAGGTTGTTCTAACGAATTGTACACCTACCTTTTTTATTTAGCTTAAATTCTGGTTAGACCACAATATTAGCTTCATTAATGGCTTTGCCCCTGTGCAGGATTTCCAGAATTACACAGTTGCACGTGATACTTTTCTTGCACATCTAGGTGCAACACTGTGGGGGTCTATGAGACATATTGTATCACCTTCGGTTGCTGATGGGGCCTACCATTATTATGAGAAGATATCCTTTCAGTTGTTTTTCATCACACAGGAGGTAAGATGTATGTTCGATCATTTTAAATGGCTTGCAATAAGGGAATATTCATGTTGCCCTTGCAATTATTTTTGCAGAAAGTTAGAGATATTAAACACCTTCCTGTGGATATGAAGGCTATAATGGAAGGACTTTCTTCATTGATGGTTCCTTCTCAGAAACCAATGTTCAGTCCACACATGTATGCAGTCACAATGTTAACTTTGCTCTTTTCTTTGCCATAGGTTTCTCTTTTTTGTTGAACCTCTAACCAGATATTTGGTTGGTGATTTTTTTTTTTGCAATGACATCACTCTGTGCCTGATTTGTCATGTTTCTTTTTAAAACGTGCCTTTTTTCTAGTTTTCTACTGATATAACTAAGGTTTTCAGGTTACCTCTATCAGAGGATCCTGCTTTAGCAATGGCCTTCTCAGTCGCACGACGAGCAGCTGCTGTCCCTCTATTACTTGTCAATGGAACCTATAGAAAGACAATCCGTACCTATCTGGATTCTTCAATTCTTCAGTATCAGTTGCAAAGGCTGAATGAACATGGTTCTCTCAAAGGTCTTTCTTATAACCTCACACTCCTCATGTTTTAGAATGCTGTATGTATGTACAGGGAAAAAGAAGAGTAGGTTGGGTGATCCTCTTAATATGAAAGCAAACCATAAGGGAAAATTGAATGGAAATATTTATTTTGTCGATATGAATGTAAGCTGCTCATTCTGTTTTCATCCATCCCACATTTTTGTTCTGTTGGAGAGTAGTTATTTTGGGTATTTCATTATTGGGCCGGGCATATTTTGCTTGTACTGCCTGGTCGCTCTCTCTCTCTCTCTCTCTATGTGTGTGTGTGTGTGTGTGCAGGGAGACTAACAAATTTAGTCATTCCCATTCCTTAATTCCTCTAGCGTTGTATCAAGAGCTAGATTAGAGAAATCCTAAAACAAAAACCAGCTTCTGAAAAAAACCTTGTCTTTCCTTTCCCTACTCGGAATCATCCGATCTACCCTTCCCGGGGGTAAAAGAATCGTGCACTGCACCCACAATTGTGACGTTTTTTGGTGGTTTGGGCATGATTTTTTCACGCCAGATGATCTGAGTTGCAGCCCAGGGTGCCGCAGATGGTGTTTCCGGCGACCAGGGGTGTCGTCGCCGGCCAGAGATGTGCGACCAGGTGTGTGGCAGCCCTGGGTGACAGGTTTGTTTTAGATTAATGTGTTTTTAGCCAGCTTGGTGCTGTTTGGTGCATTGTGGCTGCTGTTCTGGTGTTTTCTTGACAGTCCAGATGCTGGATGGTGCCATTTTGGTGCCATTCTGATGATTCCTTTGAAGCCTTTTAATGTCTCCAAGTTTTCAGAGCTGGATTGAGCCTGGAGAGTCGATATTCACTGTTCTGCAGCATTTTTTTGTTGTGGTTTGTTGACTTCGGTTGGTTTAGGTTGCTGCTTTTGGAGTTTTGAAGGTGAAGGCACTTGATTCTTTGGTTGATATACTTAAGATGCTGAAATAGCTTGAGAGAAACCCTGTCAGCTTCATGAATATATGTGAAAAAGGTACAAGGTAGAGAGGTTAACACAAGAATTTCTGACTGTGCTAGAGTGAGTTTTTCACTCAGCTGAATAATCTATTTATACACATTAAATGTACATTGGAAATAAATGCTAAATAAAATTTACAAGGAAGATAATTTACTAACATCATTCCCTAAGGTGCATTGCTTCTATCCTATCCTATCCTTGTACAATGATTCTAAGCTACTTGGAAACTGGAATAATTAATTCTATTCTGATTCCAACACTCCCCCTCAAGTTGGTGAATAGGTGTTTTTTATTCCCAGCTTGGAGACAATTCTTTCAAAGGCTGGGCTGCTCAGTCCTTTAGTTAGAATATCTACGAATTGTTCCTTTGAAGGTACATACAGAGTACAAATCAAACCACCATCGAGTTTTTCCTTGATAAAATGTCTATCCACCTCGATATATTTAGTTAGATCATGCTGAACAGGATTATATGCAATGCTGATTGCAGATTTATTATCGCAATAGAGTTTCATAGGTCCTTCCCATTTAATCTTGAAGTCTTCTAGGATAATTTTGAGCCAAAGTAACTCACAAATATCTTTTGCCATTGCCCGAAACTCAGCTTCAGCACTAGATCGTTCCACCACATTCTGTTTTTTACTCATCCAAGTCACTAGATTTCCTCCGAGGAATGTACAATATGCCTCAAATGTCATACTCCCATAGTTAGCATCAGAATATGCCTCAAGAGTCATACTCCCATTCCTTTTGAATAAAATTCCTGTTCTTGGAGTTCCCTTGAGTACAGAATGCTATTAGCAGCCAGTAAATGGACCTCTTTTGGGCTGTGCAAAAAAATTGACTAACTACACTTACATCATACGCAATGTCTGGTCTTGTATGGGACAAATAAATTAATTTCCCAACTAGACGCGGATACATCTCCTTATCTACTGTTGCATCTTCTTCTACATTATCCAATTTTACACTCGGGTCTGTCGGTGTAATCACAGGTTTACATGCTATCTTTCTTGTTCTTTGAGCAAATCCGTGACATACTTCTGTTGGGATATGAAAATACCTTTTCTGGAGTGAGCTACTTCAATTCCCAAAAAATATTTTATCTTCCTAAGAGTTTTTATCTCAAATTCCTTTATCAAACATTGACTCAATACTTGTTGCTGCCTCCAATCATTTCCGGTTACAATGATATCCACATACACTAACAATATTGTCATTCCCCCTGAAGTTGAATGCTTAATGAACAATGTCTGATCACCTTGACTTTGTATCTCAAGGTTGTCATAACTTTAGTGAACCTCCCAAACCATGCTCGAGGTGATTGTTTCAACCCGTATAATGCTTTTCTGATCTGCAAACAGTATTGATATATTTTCCATATCCATTGGCACTTCCATATAAATTTCCTACTCAAGGTCCCCATGTAAGAAGGCATTTTTTACATCAAATTGTTGCAATTCCCAGCCATAATTGGCAGCAAGAGATAATATTACACGAACTGTATTCATTTTTGCAACCGGGGCAAAGGTCTCTTAAGTAATCGATCCCATAGGTTTGTGTAAAACCCTTGGCAACCGATCTTGCTTTGTATCTCTCAATTGATCCATCGGCCTTATATTTCACTGTATACACTGACTTGCATCCAATTGGTTTCTTCCCTTCCGGCAAAGCAACAAACTCCCAGGTTTTATTCTTCTCTAATGCCTCTATCTCTATATCCATGGTTTGCTTCCATATTCTATCAGATAATGCCTCAAAAACATTAGTTGGTATAGAAGTAGAGTTTAGGTTTGCAAGGAAGGTTTTGTGGGTTGGTGCGAATTTCTTAACTTGAGAGATAATTTGAGAGAGGGTATAATGGTTGTTTGGTAAACTTCCAGGTTCCTTTTCTGATTGCAATTGGGAGGTCTATAGGCCTTCAACTGTTTGGGTTTCTGTTTCATCCTGTAAAGCTGGGAAATTATTTTTTAAAGATGGAAGATAAGAATTTATTATTTGAGTCGAAGGAATTGGGGTTGGCTCTTTGACGTGCGTTGATTCAGGAATGACCTTTAGCCTTCTTCTAAGCACCAAATCTCACAATAGTTGTAGGACCAGATTCATCAATTGGAGGTAAAGGAGATTCAGCAGTTGATGGAGAAGGTTGTTGTGCTAGTTCAATCTCAGCTTTAGGAGTGGGTTGAGGCACATTTGTACTTGACTCAAGGCTAGGAAAAACAGGAGTTTCCAAATGAATTCCTATATCCTCCTTTCTTCCATAAGGCCATTCCCCAAAAGATAAGGTTGGAGGAAATAGATTTGCTCCTCATGAAAGGTGACATCTCGTGACACAGAATTATTTTGATGGAGGATGGTAACACTTATATCCTTTCTAAGTGGAGGAATAACCAACAAAAACACACTTTAGAGCTCTAGGATCAATTTTTCCCCTTTCTTGACTATGAACATGAACAAATGAGACACACCCAAAAACCCTTGGTTTAAGTTTATTAGTAGGAGATACATTAGGATATGTGAAAAGAGGAGAGGTCAAGTAGACAAAGGGACACTATATTTCTGAATGTAATTGCTTGAGTAATGTACTCAGCAGAAGATATATTTATATATCTGATTTACATAGGAACTAACATTCTAAATACAATTTACAATATAAAAAACTATTAATGTGGGCGGTGCACCTATTCCACTTCTATACAATGAATTTGACTCCTAGGGAAGAGAAGTCATTAACTATACTTCTATTTCCAACACTCCCTCTCAAGCTGGAGAATAGGTGTTTTCTATACCCAGCTTGCAAATAATTCTCTCAAAATCTACACTGCATCATCCTTTGGTAAGGATGTCTGCAAGTTGGCCTTGTGAAGGTACAAATGGAGTGCAAATTAGACCACAATCAAACTTCTCCTTGATAAAATGCCTATCCACCTCAGTGTGTTTTGTTCGATCATGCTGAACGGGATTATGAGCGATGCTGATTGCTGACTTGTTATCACACTAGAGTTTCATAGGATCGCCCATTTGATCTGTAACTCTTCTAAAATTATTATGAGCCAAAGTAGCTCACAAATACCTTGAGCCATAGCTTGGAACTCACCTCCAGCACTAGAACGGGCCACAACATTCTGTTTTTTGCTCCTCCAAGTTACTAAATTTCCTCCAAGAAACGTACAATATCCAATAGTGGACCTCCTGTCGGTTACTGATCCTGCATAGTCAGCACCAGTGTAGGCTTCAAGAATTGCATTCCCATTCCTTCTATATAAAATTCCTCTCCCTGGAGTTCCTTTTAGGTACTGCAGGATTCTATTAGCTGCCTGCAAATGAACTTCTCTTGGGCAATGCATAAATTGACTAACCAAACTTACAAAAAATGCAATATTTGGCCTTGTGTGAGACAAATAAATTAATTTACCAACCAGACGTAGTACGTCTCTTTATCCACCATTGCACTCCTCTTCATTTCCCAATTTAAGGTTCGGTTCTATGGGAGTACTTACAGGTTTACAAGCTGCCTTTCCTGTCTCTTTGAGCATATCTGTGATATATTTTTGTTGAGATGTGAAAATACCTTTCTTGGAGTGAGCCACCTCAATTCCCAGAAGGTATTTTAGTCTCCCAAGAGTTTTTATCTCAAATTCCTTAGCTGGATGTTGACTCAAGACTTGTTGTTCTTTCCAATCATCTCTAGCGACAATGATCTCATCCACATAGACCAACAACTGAGTTACTCCCCCTGAAGTCGAGTGTTTGATGAACAATGTATGATCTCCTTGACTTTATTTGTATCCTAAGGCAGTCATAACCTTTGTGAATCTTCCAAACCATGCTCGGGGTGATTGTTTCAACCCGTATAATGCCTTTTTTAGGCTGCAAATAGTATTGGCACTAATATTTTTCCCGTATCTTGGTGGTACCTCCATATAAATCTCCTCCTCGAGCTCGCCATGCAAGAATAGCTATTTTGGGTATTATGTCTTATTGGGCTAGGCCTATTTTGATTGGACTAACTGATCTCTATTTCTTAGAGAATAGTTCTTTTGGGTTGTATATATGTATGGAGCACATGAAAGCTGCACTATAAGAAACTGCTTTCCACAATCTCTATTTGAGTGGATTAATGACAAGCTAATATCCCATTGGATTTGGTTCCTCTAAAGTGAGTGACTCTCTAAAGTGAGAAAGTAAGAGGCTATCCACCTTAGATCATTTAGCGGGTTCATATCTCTATGCACATTATCAAATAAAGAGTGGATAGTTCCTTACTTTCTCACTTTAGAGAGTCAGTCACTTTAGAGGAGCCAAATCTTATCTTATCCCATTACCTTTCTCGATTAAATACTTAAATTAGACAATTAGAGATGGTTTATGGTAACCCTTGTGCACAGCTTAGAATATGCTCGACATTATGTGTCGAGATGTAAATAGGTGTAATTAGGTGCTGTAAGTACTGTAATTAAGTGCTGTGAATAACAGTGGTAAGTGTGATTTCCGATCCCTTAATTTGAGGGATTGGAATAGGTTGTTTCCTATTCTATTGGAAGGAATTACCTTCCTTTATTGTTGACGTAATCTGCTATATATGCAGACTTATTACTATTATACCCAATTACCTACTTACAGCTGTAACAAACAATCTTTCCTAACTGGCCCACTATTTTTAGTATCTCTTCTACTGACTACTTAATCGCTTGATGACCTCACTTCCTTCCCTAATAAACTTTCAATTTTGGAGCTTCTAGGTTCCTAACTGATTTCCAGTGGTTGGAGACTTGGAGCATAATAACATAACATATTGTAGAAGTGTTCCATGTTTACTGTACTTTGCTGAGGATTAACAAGGATTTTCCACATCAAGCATGTGGGGATTGCCTATCGTTCTTGGACATCATTTGATGACATCCATTCTCTCACATCCTTGCATTTTCAAATCCATTTGACAAATTTTCTCGTCTTATGTTGCTTGATACTCTTGGCATTGACTAAGATAATAATCTTTGTGAAAGATGCAGGTAGGCATGCACATTCCAGGTCCACGCTAGAGGTTCCAATCTTTTGGTTCATTTACAGTGAACCACTATTACTAGACAAACATTTTCAGGCGAAAGCACTTTCTGACATGGTTATTGTCGTTCAGTCAGAGCCTTCTTCCTGGGAAAGCCATCTACATTGTAATGGGCACTCACTTTTACTGAACTTGAGGTTAGATTCAGAAATCTATTTTTCAGTTTTTAAAATGTCTTATTCATCAAGCGTGCAAAGCAGTAATTATTGAGTTAGATCTTGGGCAAATATCTTGACAATGGAGCTAAAAGATTCAGTATGTTAAGGGATATATCTTCATCTATATCATAGCCTTACATTTTCAATTTTTTTTAGTGTAGTATTTAGTATTTTATTATTTGACAGGGGAAGGGGAAGAAGTGAACTTCTGGATGAAATTTAAATCATCCTCAAGTCATATTCTGTTACAATATTAATCAAGAGATAACTGGGATGAAGATGTTCATCAATATTCAATAGTTGAACATTTATATTCAACAATTGTGATATGACCTTTATTTATTGAACAAAAGGCCATTTACCATATATTTATGTACTTTTTCCATGATCTCATCCTTTATCTGGACAATAAAGGCGGCCTATAAAAGCTGCAGTGGCTGCTACTGCTGAGCATCTTGCGGGTTTGCTTCCCCTTCATCTTGTTTATAGTCAGGCCCATGAGACTGCAGTTGAGGTACACTTTATGTCCAATCTAGTTATGTAATGCATATAGTGTTTTAGGTCTAATGCAATTCAGATATATGTCCTTTGTTGAGGGATTTCAATTCTTGTGTAGTATGTGACTTTGTCTTAGAATTTGGATTTGGGCCTAACTCAACCCCACAAAACCGGCTTGTAAGGTGAGGACCGCTCAAACCTTATAAGCACTATTTAAACCATATCTCTAGGCAATGCGGGACTAAACACACCCCTCACACCAAGCACAATGAAGGTGCTGGAGGTTGCAATGAAGGCAGCCCAAAGTTGCCGCAATTAAGGTGGCTAGGGGCGAACTGCAATTAAGACGACTTTTCCATCACACCCCCTCCCGCCCAGAGCTATGCACCTGGAGCGTGGACAATGCGGGCGACCCAACAACTAATTTAGGATAGGCTTTGATACCATCTTAGAATTTGGGTTTGGGCCTAACTCAACCCCACAAAACCAGCTTGTAAGGTGAGGGCTGCGCAAGCCTTATAAGCATTACTTAGGTCATATCTCTAGGCGATGTGGGACTCAACACACCCCCTCACATCCAACACAATGAAGGTGCTGGAGTCTGCAATGAAGGCAGCTCAAAGTTGCCGCAATTAAGACGGCTAGGGGGGACCACAATTAAGGCGGCTTTACAACACAACCCTTCACGCCCAGGGCTATACACCTGGAGCGTGGCCGATGCGCGCGACCCAACAACGAATCTAGGATAGGTTCTGATACCATCTTAGAATTTGGGTTTGGGCCTAACTTAACCCCACAAAACCGGCTTGTAAGGTGAGGGCTGCGCAAGCCTTATAAGCACTACTTAGGCCATATCTCTAGACGATGTGGGACTAAACACCCCCTCACATCCAACACAATGAAGGTGCTGGAGTCTACAATGAAGGCAGCAAAAATTTGCCGCAATTAAGATGGCTAGGGGCGACCGCAATTAAGACGGCTTTCCAACAGATGGCATTCGATTAAGTAACCTGTAGTAAGAACTGCATTTGCCCAAAAATTTAAAAGAACATTAGCTTGAAGTAACAAGGTACGGGGAGTTCCAAGCAGATGCCAATGTTTTTCTTTCTCTAATGCCCCATTCTGTTGTGGTGTGTGTGGACAACTAGACTGATGAATCATACCTTTAGATAACATAAAGGACTTGAATGAGGCAAAAAAATAATCCTTAGCATTATCACTTCTTAAGATGTGAATTGAACGACCAAGTTGAGTAGAAATCCCTACATAAAAATTCTGAAAAATTTCAAACAATTCAGACCAATCTTTCATTGAAAATAACCAAGTGCACCTTGAGAAGTCATCAATGAAAGTTACGAAATAACGAAAGCCTCGAATTGAGCTAACACGACTAGGCCCCCAGACATCTGAATGAACTAATTCAAATGGAAACTTGGACTGACATGTTTCTCCGTTTTGAAAAGAAGAATGAGTATGTTTACCAAGTTCACAAGACTCACATTGAAGAGACTGTAAATGAGAAAGACTAGGAACCATTTTCTTTAATTTATTTAAACTTGGATGACCCAAACGATTATGATGGATACTTGGAGTGTCAGCCGCCACACAAATGGTTGAGGATGAAGGTTGAAGGTAATAGAGCCCACATGATGAAGATCCTATACCAATTATCTGTCTCAAACTCAAGTCTTGAATATAGAAAGAATCAAAGAGAAAAGTTACTGAACAATTAAGAGTGTGAGTCAATTTACTAATTGATAGTAAATTAAAAGGACTTTCAAGAATGAGAAGGACAAAATCTAAATTTAAAGAAGGAAGAGGAAAGAGAGACTTTGCCAACGTTGGTGGCCTGAACTTTCGAACCACTTGTAAGGGTTATGAAATGAGGAATTTTTGTAGAGGATAAGCTTGAAAATAATAAAGGATTACCAGCAATATGATCTAATGCACCTGAGTCCAGGATCCAGAAGGTAAAAATTGAGAAAAATTAACTGAGGACTTACCAGATTGAAGTAGTAAGGATGAGACTTTGCTAGAAGAAGCATCCTTTAACCCGAGGTACTCCTTGTACTCACACTATCAGATATGGCAAATGAAATAACACTCTTCTGACCCTTGTCAAAAACTGCAAATGATGCCATTCTGTAGAGGTAAAGGGTATGACGAAAAACTTCAAGCAACAGATGACAGAGGCTACAAGAACATTAGACCCACTATCCAAACAACAAAGAATCGGGGATGTGACCACCTATATAGGTAGAGGAGAGGCTGACGAACGGTTCTAGACTAGCGGCGAAAATTTCTTGGAGCCGGAAAGTGTCGCATGGCTTAAACGCATTGGGAAGCCTTCGACACGTGGCTGCGCCTGGAGCGTTTTCCGGCGACGGCGCTTGGTGGTCAGGCAGATCGGAGACTATTGAGGTTGTTTCCGGCGGCTGTGAGGACTGGGTTGACCGGCGACAGTGACTTTCTTAAGAAGGACAAGGAAGAGGACTTGGGTTATGGAAGTTTCTGCTGGACCAGATGGTAGAAAATCTCCTAGGACAAAACAAAACCAAGACTGCAGGACCTAATCTGCTCTGATGCCAACTTAAGACTGAAGAGTTGCTGAAATGCTTTAAGTGATCATCCACTTAGCAGCTAATCTATTTATACACATGATAATTACAATTTAAAAGAAGAGGAATTAATTCTAGCTTAATTCCCAAGATACAATGAATCTAAGAGTACAATGATTCTTAAGATACAATGAACTCTAATTAGTGAGATAAGAATTATATTCTTTTTTTTTTTTTGTTTCCCACAGGTATCCTCCACTGGAGGCAATCCTATTCGAGGACTGTGGGGCACTAAATGTGGGCGCCGCTCCCATTCTATTTAATGCCAATAAAAGTTGTTGGTTATTTAATGCGGTCAGAGATGTGGCTGGGTGCACCACCACACATTTGAAATGACAATGCATGGGGTGAAGCACAAAGTGGATGGGAGGTGCGTTTCAGAGCGAGCTGGAACCAGTGTGGGGTGAATGATCGGCAGGAGATAAGGTCGATGGTGGCGTCTCTGGATGGAGAAGTCGTCAAAAAATGATTAGTCGAATGACAACAGAAATATGCAAGGATAGGCGACAAACAAACACTGACAGTAGCGTGAGACAATGACTTCAAGGTAGGTTTGGCAGACAACGACTGAGGTTGAAAAAAGGTGCCAGGAAGGCGTCCCAGTAAGGAGAAGTGACTAATCAAAGTTCCGGATTTTTGACAACTCGAGCTGGTCATTGAGGATGGTACCTTTCTGATGTCATATTGAATTTGAGGGTTTTAGGTAGAGAATGAGAAAAAAAGAGAATAGAGACTCATAATAATATGAGAACAATATTAATCTGATTTGATGATGTAATTACGAAGACAATGCTACTAGTCCTATTTATACTAATAGTAGAATCCTTGTCCTAATTAAATAAGGAAAAAAATCATTGGATAATAAATTGGATATAACTTCTAAGAGATCTTCTAAGATACATTAAAATAATTTAAGATGGGTAAAATATGTTTAGGATCTTTGTATTTATCGTATAGGCATATCATATCGTATCATGTTATGTAAATAAGAATAGAATCTCCTATTTTTATTTTGTAATTATTTCATTAAGCCTATATGAAAAAGACTTCGCTATGTAGTTTAGACACACGGTTTCAGCATCTTATTCCTCTGCTTTCTCTTTTTTTACATGGTATCTAGAGCCAGACAGAGTTAATCCTAAAGTCGTGCTTACCTTGTCGTCTCATTGTTCTTCGGTGAGAAATTTTCTTGCGAACCGTGTTCCTCCTCGGTTTGCCCCTTCCCCATGCCATGACCTTTTTCCCGCACCTTACTAGCTATTTTTTGCCCTATGTCGCCACCTCTTCCGGCGACCTTTGCAGTCGTCCACCCCATCACAAAAGCACACTGTCCTGCGCAGCCCAACACCCAAGATCCACCGTCACCCGCTGTGTCACACGCCCACATGGGCGTCCCGACATCTCAGCACGTGGCTGCTCCGTTCCCGCCGTTTCTTTTGGCGCAGTGGTCGCCGGCCTCTAGCTGTTCCATCTTAGGCCCTCCCAGCCCCAATCAAGCACCTCGGAGGCGCCGCCTGAGCGCGTGTTCTTCCAGGTATCGTGTGGTTGTCGTTTTGTCCTATTGTCACTGATCCACGGCTTCCTCCGGTCCACCTCAGCTCTTAGATCCTGCTAAGGCATCTTTGACTCATTGTGAAGATTTTCTCAAGTGGTTTGAGCATCGCCAGTCTTCAGGATCTATTGCTTTAGTTGCACATACTCATAATTGTTTACTTGCATTTCTTAGTCACCATCCCTTGATCCATGGGTTCTTGATTCCGGTGCTTCTGATCATATCTCTGGCAATAAGGCTCTTTTCTCCACTCTTTCTACCTTTGGTTATTTACCTATAGGAGACTTCGCTTGTGGATCCCCCCCACCTGCTCGTCCATTCCAGATATATCATCGCCGCCCACCAACCTCCTTGGTGAATATCCCTGCAGCTACTCCTGTTGTTGAGGCCATGATGGACTCTTCCATGACACCACCTCCTTTACCAGATTCGGCCCCGCCATCTGACTCCAATCTTTCCATTGCTCTCCGCAAAGGTATACATTCTACTCGTAACTCGTCTCCTTATTATATTGCTTTGAGTTATCATCACCTTCCTCATTTGCATTATGCTTGCCTTTTTTTGTCGTATATCTCTATTCCTAGAACTCTAGGTGAAGCTCTATCCCCCCTGGGTGGAGGCAAGCAGTGCTTGATAAGATGTGTGCTCTTCAAAGCAGTGGTACCTGAGAATAGGTCCCTCTACCTCCAAGGAAGTTTTTGGTTGATTGTCGATGGCTTTATACAGTTAAAGTTGGTCCTAATGGTAAAATTGATCGGCTTAAGGCTCGTTTGGTGGTCAAAGTTACATTCAAATATTTGGGCTTGATTATGGTGAAACTTTCTCTCGTGGACAAAATGGCTTCTTTTCGGCTTCTCCTTTCTATTGTTGCAATCCGCTACTGGCCTCTTCATCAACTTGATATTAAGAACGTCTTCTTGCATGGTGATCTATAAGAGGAAGTGTATATGGAGTAACCACCTAGGTTTGTTGCTCAGGGGGAGTTCTCTACCATGGTCTGTCGCCTTAACATGTCTCTTTATGGTCCCAAATAGTCACCTCGGGCTTGGTTCAATAGATTCAACACTGTAGTGCAACAATTTGGTATGATTTCAAGCGAAGCCGACCACTCTGTGTTCTATCGCCATTCAGCCCAAGGATGTATTTATCTGATTGTTTATGCGAACGATATTGTTATAAGTGGTGGTGATCAGCATGGCATCTCTCTCATCAGTTTCAGACTAAAGACCTTGGTAAACTCCGTTATTTCTTGGGAATCGAGGTAGCTCAATCTAAGAATGATCTAGTGATTTCACAAAGAAAATATGTAATGGATATTCTTGAAGAGACATGATTATTAAATGCTAAACCAATTGACACTCCTATGGATCCAAACATCAAACTTTACCTGATCAGGGGGAGCCATTGTCAGATCCTGGGAGATACAGGAGTTTGAGTTAACTACCTTACAGTCACTCGTCCAGTCCAGATATTTCTTTTGCAGCCAGTGTGGTAAGCCAATTCTTAAGTTCTCATTGTCAGGACCATTGGGATGCTGCGATACGAATCCTAAAATACATTAAAAGTGCTCCAGGAAAAGATCTCGTTTATAAAGACAAAGGACATACTCGGATATTTGGTTACTCAAGTGCCGATTAGGCAGGCTCGCCCATTGATAGGCGATCCACTTCTGGGTATTGTGTACTCATTGGAGAAAACTTGATATCCTGAAAAAATATGAAACAAAATGTAGTAGCAAGATCCAATGCAGAAACAGAATACAAGGCCATGACATTAGCAACTTGCGAACTCATTTGGTTGAAACATTTACTTAATGAAGTTCAATTTGAAGAGACTATGCTAATGACGCTACTCTGTGATAATCAAGTTGTATTGCATATTCCTTCTAATCCAGTTTTCCATGAGAGGACCAAATATATTGAGGTAGATTGTCATTTTATCAGGGACAAGATCTACATCACAACTAGCTTTCTCAATTCTAATGATCAACTGGCATATGCTTTTACCAAATCCCTGAGAGGTCCTCATATTAGTTATCTATATAACAAACTCGGTGCATATGATTTATATGCTCTAGCTTGAGGGGGAGTGTTGAAAATATGTTCAGGATCTTTGTATTTATTGTATAGGCATATCGCGTTGTATCATATCATGTAAATAGAAATATAATCTCCTATATTTATTTTGTAATTATTTCATCTAGCCTATATAAAGGAGACTCCATTGTGTAGTTTAGACACACGGTTTTAGCATTTTATGCCTATGTTTTCTCTCTTTATACATAAGATATAGAAAAGGTATTACTAGATATTTCAAATTTTCTAACAAAGGATATCTTATACTCCTATCTTGTTACTCTTCTTTCTTTTTGAATTTCTTTTTCTATATAAACAATAAAAATAAGAAAAAAATTTAGAGATTACCATGCTTTCATACTGTGTGCCCCAGGTTCCTAAAATACTCGGTTTACTGAATGGAACTTCATTATCAAGTGTAATTGAACCACTGTGTCTTGAGATTTATTACTGAACTTGACAGGACTGGATATGGTCAGTGGGATGCAACCCATTCTCAGTTACATCACAAGGTTGGCACGTTTCACGGTTCCAATCTGATTCAATTGCTCGGAGTTACGTCATCACAAGTCTTGAAGAGTCAATACAACTGGTTAATTCAGCCATTAATCTTCTACTAATGGAGCGTACTAGTATCCTTGCTTTGTAATATTGCAGCCATTTAATGATAGTGAAATTACCATGTTCTGAAGACATTAACGAGGTCATTCTTGGAATGTGCCTAATCCTCTGTTTCTGTGATCTCCTATCTTCCTCTCTAATGAGTTATTCCTTTTTCAGCATCAAAACACACACAGAAAGTTAAGACATCAATGAGATCTCACAGACTTGTGTAAGCTTATTGAAAAATGGTTCTATCTTAAGGGGCAATATATTAGGTCTTTCCATGAATTGTCTTCCTTGCATTAGAGCGCTGATTGAAGTTACAATTATTCTTGCCCCTTCCCTAAATTTGTAAGCTCATAGGATGATGGGTTCCTTAACAAACATGATATGAGAGCCTTCCGTGACCAAGTGGTTATGAGTTCAACCCTTGTTGCTCTCTCCACTCTTCAAGGTGGTTGTTGGATAAATAAGACAGTGATAGGAATACTTTTTCATCCAAGAGTCAACTCATTCTGGTTGCGTAGCATTTTCCTTTGTGTAATATCTTAATGGTTTAGACTTTAGATTGATTCGTTTAATAGGAAGTGTTTTTTGTGGGTGCTCAATATCAACTCAATGAATGACAGAATACAAAATGGTGACACTGAAGCATGAGAGTACCTGTCGACACATAAATAAATGGGCATCGCTTTGGTGCCCACTCATTTTCAAGGACATCGTGCACCAGTAAAATTTTGACACATGTAAAATTGTCAGGTCATTTGTTATAAGTGGGTGCAACATCCCACCACGGACCTGCCTTCCATCACTATTACTCAATATAACATACTTACATCAATGGAGCATGTATGTTTATGTACAGACCAAGTGAAAACGAGATGAGAGGTTGCTTGTGTCTGTCTTAGGAAGCTACACGAGAAGTTAGGAAATATTCCATTTCACATGCAAGAAAAATTTCTCTTCAGAATGGAAAGCTCGAGAAAATTTTCAACTAGTTTAGAGTGGTCAGAATAAGATTTAAAGAAGTATGGATGTATGAAAATGGTTGTTGTATCAATATGAGACCATATAAACATCGATCATCGGAGATCTTAACCTGCATCCTTGCTACTGACACAGATAGGATCAATTCACAAAAAGACGGACATTTTTTGGGAGGTGAAGAAGTATGAGCAATTGCCATCTACAAAGTAGAATTAGTAAAATACTTAAAACAAATGACTTGACAAATTTACATATCTATTAAAATTTTACTGGTGCAAATAGTAAAGGTATCGGTGCCCTTCAAAATGAGTGGACACTGAAGCAATGCCCTAAATAAATATAAATATCATAAACAATCGGAGGAAAAAAAACATTATGTATCTTGAAGAATTAAATGAGTATTTTATATAGTCAATGTGACATGCTCATTTGCCGTAAGAGAAACATAATATTAATGCAGATGTTGTTATTGAATTCAATAACGGGTATCCAAGGATGCCATTTTCTTCTCGGGAATATTGTAGTGCCTCCATTTTCCTCATACGAGATGAATTATCTGTCTATGATTACTTAACAAAATAAAGCTGAAAAAACATTCAAGATCTTCCACTCCCAGGAGCATGAGCTTGTAAACAAGTACAATTATGTTGTTAGCATTTGGAGAAGGGTGAGTGCTTGTAATTAATATCTTCTATTGAATTTATAGTTTTATTTTTAAACAGTTGCCATGAATGGTTTATGAATGGTGTGTTTTCAGGTATCAACTATTACTGGAGAACTGCGTTATGTTGATGCATTGAGGCTACTAAATACCTTGGACGATGCATCCAAAAGGTTAGGCACTGGAAACTATTCTGCAATCTGCTCTTTTACAGAACAAGAAACATAAGCATCAAATAGAGAGAATTGAAAGAGCTGATACCCTCCTATGAAAACTAAAGTTGTAAAACCATAACACAGAAGAACAGAACATCATCTATGTGATGCTCACCAATCTTTCTGCTTGTCTAGCAGAGAAATCCCTTTGATAAAACCTCTCCAAACTTCCTGGGACAGTCCAGCATTCACTAATAATTCAAGAGTCTATATCACAGATGTCTAGCAACTGGACAGTAAATATACAAATGGATGCTAGCCTCCGAATTAGAGATACACAGAGTGCAAATGTTAGGACATAAAAGTTTGTGTGGTCTGGCAACCTATAAGCGGGTATTTAAATAGTGGACTGCCTCACCTAATGCAGCCACAACATCTCGGTTGTGGCAGCCTCAGGAGCTGCATGAAAACACATTCGTGAACTGCAAAAGCCGCAAACCACAGCTTCAATTTTAAAACCTTTTTAATAAAGACAACATTTCGAACTAAAGACTTAAGCTTAGAGGGGGCCTTGGAATTGAAAGCTTTTGGCAAGAAGAAAGTTTTCCCTACTTGAGATCCTGCTGGCAAGGAGCTTATTTGCCCATTTCAGCTCCCACCCACCCCCCACCCCACCTTTTGCTCCAGCAAAAAATTGAGACTTAGTTGATCTGTGGGGATAATAAAATGGTGGCCAAGCAAGTATTGTGACCTCCTCTGCACAGCATGATCCATAGCCATCAAGTCCTGTTCATGAAGTGAGTTTACCTTAGCATAAAGCTTGATTAATAAACATCAATAGCCTGCCCTGTTGCATAAGGTCAGCCCCAATTCCATTACCGGATGTGTCAGTTTCTATTACAAATTGAGTCAAAGTTGGGCATGGCTAATGTGGACAACTTCTCCATGCAGCCTTGAGTTTTTAAAATGCATCTCTACTGACCACTTAAAACTGTTCTTCCATAATAGAGTTAATGGCCTAGCAATCCGTTATGACTTAAGCCCATGAAGAGAGCCCAACCCAAAAGACTAATCCATTAGGTGGGAGAGTCTCATGGCTTAAGTACCACATGAGCTTCATTATTTACTCAATGTGGGACTTATAACATTGTCGCCCCCTTTTAACAGTCTGCGTCCACGGCGACTTCACTCCATCGACACTGACCTGGTGGTAGTCGTTTCCCCTTTGGCGGTTTCACTCATCTATTAGTATTCGATACAAAATTATCACTAGTGCACCTTAATCCAACCTATAGGTAGCCCTTTCCACGAGAGCACCAACTGTTATAACTTAAGCCTATGAAGAGAGCCCAACCCAAAAGACTAGTCCATTAGATGGGAGAACCTCATGGCTTAAGTACCACATTGAGCTTCATTATTTACTTGTTGAATTGGAAGGTTTTAGGTAAGGAAGGAGGAATAGAAATAATAGAGAATCGGAACAATGTGATGGGTATCGATACTAATATGATGATAATGTAATAAGCATGTGTTGAGATGATTACAAAAGACAACCCTAATAGTTCTATTTATACTAAATCTAGACTCCAAGTCCTAATTAATTAAATAAAGAAACATCATAAAATATAAATAGGAAATAAATCCTAAAGATCATCTAGGATACTCTAAAATGTTTTAAGATATAAAAAAGATATAATCACATATTTTTTCAGATTTTCCAACACCCTCTCTCAAGCTAAAACATACTAAGCTTTACAAATTACAACTTTCAAAATGAAAATAACAAAATATAAAAACTGAGCTCCACGAAAACAATGGTTGGGAAGGCAACTCGGAGAGGTTAGAGACGCCAGAAAGGATTGTTGGATAGATAACTCAGCAAGACAGTTGGAATGATCATCAAATTAGCAAAAATTTCTTGATAAACAATCTAGTAGATCAAGGTCTGAACCTTTGAAAATCACATTTGGAAGCTTCAAACCACAATATCGGAGACCCAAAATATTTAAAATTGAAACTAAGGTTGGCAACTGCTTCTAGGATAGAGATGACGTCAATGTATCTGGGATGAAGATGGAGCCGGTGCATCTGGAACAAAGAGTCGAGGGTAGAGCATCTAGGACAGAGAGTTGGGCTAGTGTTTCTGTCCTAGTGTAAGTCATAACTAACGTAAGTCACCATTGGAATGATCATCGACTAGAACCGAAGTCACCACTAATATGATTCATCCATGGGAAAGGATTCACCATCGAAATGATCATTTATAGGAAGAACAGCCTCAAGTATGATCAATTAGTGGGACAAGAATTACATGACAAACACTGGAAAAGAATCAGGCAGTAGAACAGAGCCAAACAATATCAGCATTGAGCACAGCAAAACACAGCCGAGGAGAGCCACACAACCACGTTGAGGTGGCAAGCAGAGGCGATGGAGGTTGGGTCTGATCATTAACTCAAGTCATGAATGGAAAAGATGAGCCCAGATCTGGACCAAGGTGTGTTCAGAGGAGTGAAGGCGTCTAGAGAAGTCATCGAACACTCGCACACGTGTCCGGAAGGCGGTGTGTGGAATTTGAAGTAGCGAGGAAGAGTTAGCGCGTTGCTGCTCCAATGGTGATGCGGCTTGCAAGGACAAACTAATCTGGAGGAGACAAAGCTTGTGGCCAGTCGGGGTCATTGGAAAACGGTCAGATAATGGCGGTCGTTGCTAAATGACAGCAGAAAAATGCAATGACTGCAAGAAATAGATATTGACAGTCGTGTGAGGCGGTGCCTTAGATGTTGGGTCGTGCAGACAGGTGGTTTGATGGGATGGTTAGCTGGAGTTGCTACAGGAAATTGTTGACGGCGGCGACGGACAACGGCTGTGATTGGAAAGGTATGCGATACGCATCATGACAAGGAGGGGTGGCTAATTGGAGTTCCATATTTTTGAGAACTCAACAGCAAAATAGTGAGGGAACAGGTCACGAAGGATGGTACCGCTCTGATACCATGTTGAATAGGAAAGTTTTAGATAAGGAAGTGGGAAAAGAAATAATAGAGACTAAAAATAATATAAGATTGATATCGATACTAATATGAAGAGTGTAATAATCATGTATTGAGGTGATTACAAAAGACAATCATAATAGTCTTAATTAATTAAATAAGGAAACAAATCATAAAATATAAATAGGAAATAAATCCTAAGAGATCATCTAGAATACTATAAAATATTATGAGATTATAAAAAAATATTGTAGGAATCACTTTATTTTTTTCATTGAATTTCATGGAGTACAACAACATACATATATAGATTTATTCCAGCTGTAAACCCTGAAAACTGGTCATTTCTCTAACACAACCTCACTCTCAGGTTTCTTGATCAAGTTAATGCAACTCTTGCCCTTCTCCATCCAATTAACTGCACAAGAGAGAGAAAAATACATATGGTGTTTGATATGACAACAGTGCCTGCTTTCTTTATTGTTCTAGGGTGCCTTTATATGGTATTGAGGCCAAGGCGACCAAAACCAAAGATTAATTGAGATTTCAAGGTGCCATTATGAATTTTAATTAAAGTAGGATTATGACAAGGATTTTCCATGTTGGTAATATCAATGGTTGGTGGAAAGGTCTTGACGTGCAAAGAATTTACAATTTATTATAGTCGTACATAATTTTGTGGTAGGATTGTAAGGTTTTCTGGGTTAAGGATAGTGCCCCGGCAATTTATAAATTTATCTATACGTACTTCTTTTATGCAGCACTTTCTGCCTATCTGCACGTTGTGCTATTTAAAAGCTTGCAATTTATTAGTTTGTTTCAGCACAAGCAGTAGCACAACGTCATTCTCACATATCCTATGGCTATAGAGAATGAACGGTTAGTATCACAAAAAAAAAACCCAACAACATTGATTGGATGAATACTAGTGCCCTACTTGCCTTTTTCATTTGTTTATTGAAAGATTAGCTGTCTAGTGATATTTTTGGTCTAAAATACAGAACCCAAAGGAATAAGGATTGGCATAAGTGGCTAAGCCTTTGTTTGACAAGGTCAATCCATTAGCTTATAGCGGATGAGTTGGTAGTCTCATTTGTTAATCGTTTTTCTCATTAGCTTATAACATTTTTATACTAGCTTATAGCGTTGTTTTCTGAACGTTACTTCAAGTAGCGTTTGAACTTGTAACGTATTATTTTTTCCATTTTTATCCTTACTAATTTACTTAAATTGCTCCTATATCCTTTCTTAAATAAAATAGAATATTATATTCCTAATATTTGCATTTCAAGTCTCACCTTTTGTTGGATTATCTTAAGTATTTTATTACTATGGGATGCTATTTTTTATTATTTCATTTTTTATTTTTTATTTTTTTATTATCTAGTATTCCAAAATCATATATATATATAACATGTCATTTTATATTTAGCATCTAGTTCAACCACTAATTTTACCGAATACTTTCAAAACCAATAAGTTAGCTTATTCACTATCCCATCCGTTATTAGCTAGCTTATTCATTATCAGCTAGTTTTTATCAAACATAGCCTTGAAAGATGTTGCAAGTTCCAATTGTAGTTTTGCTTGAGATCAGATGGTGATGTCATGTTATCAAAAAAAGTTTGGTTTTGCAAGTATTTTTCCTCAAAAAGTTACACTTTTTTATGATATGATAATGGAGTTGTAGTTTAAAAAAAGAATTGTACTGACAGTATAATAAAATTAAGTATAACATTAAATTCTTATGCTAATTAAAATAAACGAAGGTTAAAATCTTATTTTTGTATTAAGTTTGACCCAAGTTTTAATATTGTTCTAAATGTGTATAGGCATCTATTTTACCAACGGCAACGGCTAAAGGGATCATGTGTGTCTATTTTTCCGTGGATCCAATAGCGTTCTATTTTTGCCTTAATGTTTGTCCAAAATTTCAATTTTTTCCCAAATCCTTACATCCCCATTAATAGTTGTAATTGATAAAAAAAAAAATGAAAAGACCAAAATAATTAACTAACTCCCAAGAAAAATATATATTAAATAAAACTATTGATATTGAGATGGAGATAGAGACAATATGTAATGGTTCATGTAACATTTAGCAGCAGTAGGAAGGAATCAAGTACCAAATAGCTACTGATATATTGCGTTTTAGTAAATTCCTGATGAAGTACACTGAATAGAGAGAAATAGTATTGAATGAGAAATGCAGAAGGACAATAGAAGGATAGAGGGGAATATCTTAGGGGGAAAGAAGCATTACAAAGGAGGAAGGGAAATCTGTCATAAAACTCGCACATCTTCTTCTACCAACAACCCCACTTATATAAAATATCATCAGTCCCTAAAATGTGAAGGCACTTGGTCTCGGTTGTCCCTCCTAACAGAATTGTGTTCGTTATCCTTATATTTTGGATCAATCTCCACGTGACCCCTTGATGTGTCACCCTCCTCATTCTTAACCATAACATAACCACCCCCATTAAAATTGACCTTGTCCTCAAGGTCATGGCTATGGAAGTATATCTGCAGAAAGTGGAACGTCTCCATTGACAATAGGATTCTGTCCTGCACATCTGGATCAAAAGTATACTTCTCAATTTTGTATAGGCTTCCACTACTGGAATTTCCCTTCGATAGCAGTAGGATAGAGCTAGGAGTAAAATGAAACGTAACTATGCTGAGTCCTGCATCAGCATCAATTATATTCAACCTCTCATTGATTTTCATTGTCACAATGTCACATATTGTGCAGCCAAGCAAGGGAAAAGGATTGTAGACAATAGTTGAGGATCCTTTAGCCGAAGGTTCCCCATGTACTCTTGTGCATCATTTAATTTTACGCCACTGGACTTCTCCATGATTTGATGAATAGATCCCACCTTATCAAATTGTACAACTCCATCAATTTTTGATTGGACAATAAAACATGCCGGTACTGTGTAAGAAAGTAGTTGAACTATTGGTGCATTGAAAATAGTAGTAGTCAAGATCTCAACAATGGAAATTCCCCAACGAACAAGGACATGAAATAAGTGCAACACTATCATTGTAAGGCCACACGTAATTCCCTTGCTCATGTTGGAGATTGCTGTAAAACCTTTACAGCCACGAGGTGCTTCAGTATGCAAATGAAGGTCAACTAGCACATATGTAACAGCACCAATAAATGAAGAATTTGCAACTTCTTGCACATGTTTGCGTGCCTGGTTACTATAAAACTCAGTTACAATTCTAAGAAGAGACAACATGGTGTAAATAGTGAGCTCTTTTATTATTGTGGGTTCCATTTCTGTAGTCCGCTGGATCTCAAAAAATGTTAGTGCACATGATGTGACAAGGAAACATACGACAATACCTATTGATCCATTGTAATTACTGTAGGACATAAAAGGAAACTCAAAATTCATTCCAAAATGATAATTGGAAGCAACAATTGCTTTGGAGTTGATTTCCATTTCGGGTTCTCTGCGCTGGAGGGCCTTGAAGATGTCCACATGGTCATTTCTTGCAGCAGAATGCAAGACAGTTTTGTTGTTGCTTTTTGCAATAATTACCAGGCTGCTACCTTTTCCCAAGAGAAAATTTACTACCTTAATATGTTCTTGGGTTGTAGCAGTGTGCAATGCAGTAGTGTTTGACAGATCAACAAGCATTGAAACTTCAGGAATGGCCTCCATGAGGACCTGCAATATCCTCTGTTGGAGGCAACATGGAATGTGGTTTGGGTGCAGCACACCATTCCTGTAGGAACCATGCCTCCCATCTCCAAGCACATGCAAAGGGATCATTCTGCCCACTGCTGGTGTGGCTAAACTTGGCATAAGCTACCTTGGAGCAACTCAGATCCGGTGGCTTAGGTGGTGGTGGCGGAGTGGCCACTGCACAATATGTGAAGTCTGGGGGTTGGGTGTGGCCCATTTCCGTTGGAAGGGAGTCAAGCTGGCACCCATCCCCTGTATCTCGTTGCCATGACAGTGCTCTGGTTATTGCCTTGACAGGGACAAACGCCGGAACTGCAATGTTGTTTGGTGGCTCCGGTGGCAGCGGTGGGTGGACCCACCTACCTGCAACCCACCTATCCCGTGCTGGTGCATTATTGTTGCTGGCGATAGTAAATTCTCTCCAAGAAGAAGGTTGATTGCGATATATCATCTGAAAAGGTTGTTTCAGAGGGTTCTGTAACAGGGAGTTCCATTCACCATTGCCGATGTCCAAGCGCAATGCAACTTTCCTGGACAATGATTCCAGAGGATGTTCAAATCCCTGATCCACCACGATGTTGCGACTACCGAACGACTCTGTGGTGGCGATAATCATGTTCGTTGTTGTCGCTGGGAGATGCATAATTTCGCCATTGAAATCACTCTTTGGCTGCACCGCTTCCACCATGAAATTTGTCTCACAGACTGAGGGCACCTCGATCGGATACGTAGAAGAGGGGAAAATTCGTTCGAGGCCGGGAAAGCTTCATTCAACGATTCTAATTCTGAAGCATCGAGCTCCTCTTGCAACAAGTCGATCATTCTTGTACACAACTCTCGGATTTTGCGAGACGATTCCGCCATACGCTAAGTAAATTCTCTGGACGATTCAACCATAGGAAATATGAGGTGTGACTGAAATGGTTGTTTCAGGGTCTCTGTGGGTGAGTTCGCAGCACCACGGGAAGAGCTATGAAGGAAGTTGGGTTGTCTCATGTTCATCCATGCATACTCTACCATGGTGAGTATGAATGCGCCAATGTAATGGTTCCTGTAATATTTAGCAGCAGTAGAAAGGAAACAAGTACCAAATAGCTACTGATATATTGCTTTTTAGTAAATTCCTGATGAAGTACACTGAATAGAGAGAAATAGTATTGAATGAGAAATGCAGAAGGACAATAGAAGGATAGAGGGGAATATCTCAGGGAGAAAGAAGCATTACAGAGGGGGAAGGGAAATCTATCATAAAACTCGCATGTCAATAAATAATACTTTAAATGAAAATTTATTTATTGTATGACATCTAGTAATTAATTTATGATATTAAGACATCAATATGATAGTGCATAACTTGACATACCCTGAGCAAGTTAATTAAAATTTAACTAGTAAGTTAATGTCAATTTTTGGGTCTTCCCATAATAAGGACATTATTATCCAGTGCCTTAGGGTTTAGCTTAAAAAGGAAAAACCTTTACTGATCTTTTTGCCATTTGTTACATTTCCTAAAACCTAGTTAGAGCTAGAGAGAGAGAAAGAGAAAGCTGATTGGAGGAGAAGGAGTTTGAGGTGCTTCATCATCACCCTTCTTCCTTTCCTTTTTGTTTGGGGCTCAAGAGCATTTATCAAAGGTGAGGGATGTGTGTTCTTTATGTTGAATTTGAAGCCCTATTATTTGTTTTGTTGTTGGAATAAATCGGCGGTCCCTGTATTATTAATTTTCTTGAGTTGAATCTGGTGGCATTTTTTTTTCTCTCTTGCGTTGAACCTGGTTCAACTTAATGGAAGATTTCTTCACATGGATGTATGTTTGGTGGGGGGTTTGACGTAAAACCTTAATATTGTGGGTTTATTGTATCAATTAGGAGGAGAAACTAGTTTGGAGACTAAATTCTATGTGTGGCTTAACTCCTCTGTTTTGTTTGTCTCGCGACCGTCCCGTCCGGACGCCGCGAAAAAATAGATTATTTGTGAGGTTCAGAGGAGTCGCCACCAATTTTATTTTAATTAGGGAAAAAATAGAAAACCCTAAAAAGTTGGTCTTTAACCAAAAATTAGGTCCGAGAGTCAATTACGAGTACGGAAGGTATTAGCACCCTACAAGTCCGTTAAAAAACGGTTGCCTCTAACTAATTGTGTAAAATTATAATAACTTATGTTTTTACCCCTAAAAGCGAAAAATTTATTATTTAATTAATTTAAGCTCTAAAGTAAGGAAGAAGAATTTAAAAAAAAATTGTTTAGCTTGACAAGGATGGTCCTTGCTCCTACGTATCCCTCGGTGCGATAGGGAATTCAAAGCTACGTAGTTCTTTTAGAAATTGATTGTGGTTTGTTGATTTTATTTATTTAGTTTTTTAGAGATTTTATTGATTTTATTTTTTATTTATTGAAAGAGATTTTAGTTTAGGATTTCTGAGCTGTCGCAACTCATGCACCCTTGAAGATGGGATAAATTAGCTATCACTGCTAATTTAATCTCTTTAAATAATTTAGTCTTATTATTTTTTATAAGTGAGGTTACTTAATTTGGTTTATTATATTTTTTAAAAAAAAAAGGGGTCCAGGATTTCTGAGTTGTCTCAACTCATACGTCCTAGAGAGTAGAATCAATCTAGCTGTCACAGCTAACTTGATCCTTTAAATTTAATTTTTGAAAGAAACGGGACAGTAGGACATTAATAGTAAATATGCATAATATTATTTAGTGATTATGCTATACAGTCTATATTATATTGCCTTAGTGTTTTAGAAGCTTCAAAACCAATTTTTAAAAGGTACGAAGAAACAGATGCCTTATATTGCCTTACCATCAAACGTACAAGTTTAAAAAAAGACGAGGAAGACTGAAATTTTGAAAAGTGGAAGTTGGTTCAAAAACTCACGGACGAGACAGATGCTCGCCGTGGCAGTGCCATGACAGGCAGCGGAAAAAAAAAAGAGAGCGGACTCAGACGATGAAGGAATGGGCAGTGGTGTTGGATGCAGCAGCAGTGCACTTTTCACGTTCAGGCTGGGGGCAGTGAGCCGGCGGCTATGCTGGTGGTCTGGTGGTCTGGTTCACAGTGTTGCCACGATACAAGTAACAAAGGAGGGTCCGTCTCTTTGCTATGTGTGGCTGTATATTTATCGGGGAGTTTGAGCCGTTTTTTTTTGGGTTTAGGAAGAAGAAGAAGAAGAGAACCAAAGAAGAGCTCCCCATTGAGAATTTTTTTGATCCTCTTTATAATTAGCAATTAGGTTAAGAAAGCATTTATCTTAGCATCAATCACCACCAAATTATTCAGATTTTGATTCAATTAATTTCATTAAGATCAATCAATCAAACCCCTTTTTATTTTATTATTCAAATCTTTTTAATTATGGACTCAATTGAATCAATTTTTAAACCAAAAATTGATTTGATTGGAATCCTACCATTAATGATTTTATGGAGTTAATTTCATATCTTATTTTAAAATTAAAAAAAAAATCAACTTGACATATTATAACTAAATCAATGAGGATGATTTTGTGAAAACTTACCAACTTTGGGCAAACAATATTTTATTTTATTATTCCATGATTTTTTTTCTTATTATTGCAATTATCCATTTTAGCCCAAAGCCCATTGGACTTGTCTATGACGCTTTCTGACCCAAACTCACATTAATTTTTATTTTATTATTTTTTATAATTTAACGGACAAAATTAGGTGTTTACAGCTGTCCCTCTTTACTTGTTTCTTACTAGATAATAGGCATAACCATAGTTTGCATTTTATCTTTGTAAGTGACGAGTAAAGACAAGAACTCCAATTTTGTCTGAGGACATTGTGTGCAAGCACCCAAAGATGCGATGGGTACGGGGACCGGAAACTTAAAAATGATGGGTACGGGGACTCGGAAAATGCAATGGGTGCGGGGACCTGGCAATGCGACGGGTACGGTGACCCGAAACTTAAAGATGATGGGTACGGGGACCCTAAAAATGCAATAGGTGCGGGGACCCGATAATGCGATGGGTACGGCGACCCGAAACTTAAAGATGATGGGTACGGGGACCCTAAAAATGCAATGGGTGCGGGGACCCGATAATGCGATGTGTACGGGGACCCTAAAAATGCAATGGGTGCGGGGACCAGATAATACGATGGGTACGGGGACCCGAAACTTAAAGATGGTGGGTACGGGGACCCTGAAAATGCAATGGGTGTGGGGACCCGACAATGCAATGGGTGCGGGGACCCGGCAATGCAATGGGTACGGGGACCCGAAACTTAAAGATGGTGGGTACGGGGACCCTGAAAATGCAATGGCGCGATAATGCGATGTGTACGGGGACCCTAAAAATGCAATGGGTGCGGGGACCAGATAATACGATGGGTACGGGGACCCGAAACTTAAAGATGGTGGGTACGGGGACCCTGAAAATGCAATGGGTGTGGGGACCCGACAATGCAATGGGTGCGGGGACCCGGCAATGCAATGGGTACGGGGACCCGAAACTTAAAGATGGTGGGTACGGGGACCCTGAAAATGCAATGGCGCGGGGACCTGGCAATGCGATGTGTACGGGGACCCGAAACTTAAAGGTGATGGGTACGGGGACCCTGAAAATGCAATGGGTGCGGGGACCCTGGAAAGACGATGGGTACGGGGACCCGAAACTTAAAGATGATGGGTACAGGGACCCTGGACCCTGAAAATTTAGCAAGGTGTTTAGGCTTTATGCCAACTATAGCTATTATAAACACAGATTATGGGCCATGTGCCCGTTAAAACTGAACAAAAACAAGGCAAAGCTTTAAAGGCCTTGTGCCTACTAAAGCTAACAGATGCAGCTTATGGGCCTTGTGCCCGTCAAAGCTGGAAAAAATGAAGCTTAAGAGGCCTTGTGCCTGCTAAAGCTTAAAAAATGTAGCCTATAGGCCCTGTGCCCGTTAAAGCTTACCAAAATGAAGCTTAAGAGGCCTTGTGCCTGCTAAAGCTTAATAAAGATGTAGTTTATGGGCCCTATGCCCGTTAAAGCTTACCAAAACAGAGCGATGGCTCACGGGGCCCTATGCCCGCTAAAGGTGAAGAATGTGATGCAATGATGTTGATGAGATAATGCATGATGCAAAGGATGCTTTCAGTAATTGATGAAAATCCTGATATATTTTTTTTTTGAACCATTCTTTGGTCTGTGGTAGCCAAATTTGAGGATGAACTAGAATGGGTCCATTGGTTTGATCTGTAATTTGCTTGCTTGACTGATTCTTTGCTTCTTGCTAGAGATACGTTTCTTTCATGATGATTATGGATGAAAGTTCCCTTGATCAAGAGACCGCTATGCTTCGGTGATCTTAGATGTTTTCAAAAGGGATGATGGGGTGGAGTTCACATTTCTTCAAACGATATTCCTGAGGATGATCATTGCTAGTCTCTAATGCCTATGATTTCGGTCACCACCTTAATCAGCTTTAAGGAAATGGCTTGCCCCAGTCTTCATGTATTAAGGGCATTTCATGACATAACCTAAAGTGCCCCAGTTTGTCAGCTTCAGGAGACTTCCTTGAACGTTGTTTGACCCTAACTTTTGCATAGGTTGCTCTTTTCTAGTTTTCAACCTATCGGGCCGCTCTAACTTTTGCCTAGGCTTCCTTTTCAGGTTTTCAGCCTAGAGAGCCAATTTTTTTTGCCTTTTTTCTTTTGCTTTTTCTCATTTTCTCATTTTTTTTTGCTATTTTTTTAGTGTTCTCAAGCATAGTATCTTTTTATCGCATTTGGATTCAGAGACTTGCCAATCTTAGCCATTCATATTTGCGAGAATCAAAGCTCCCCCAGGGAAGACTGTTTTTAGAACATAAGGCCACTAATGCGGGGCTGGCTTTCCACGATGATGCTTTTGAATTGGTAGACCCCGTTTTTAGCACCAAATTTCCTTCTTGAAATTGTCAAGGGCACACTCTTTTCTTATATGCTTTTATTGATCATTTCAGGTAAAGTGGGTCATCACAAAGTGTAGCTAATCTCTTCCCTTCATTGAGTTTCGGTAGATCAAACCAAACTTGTACTCATTTGACTTCTTCAGAAAATGCTTGACCAAACACTTTTTGATGAATATGGCTCTTATGGAAGCTTGTGAACTTTTTCTGAGACATTTCTTTCTCCTTTGAATCCTTGTTTGAATTACCATTTGGGAATGTCATTTCCTCTTGGTATTCAAAATTCATATTCTTCTGGCCAGAGTTGTTCATCAAGGGATTACCATTAGATGGTTAAATTATACTGTTGAACTCATGTTCACCTTGCCTGAAGCATCATGTAATAAACATGCATGTATGCAAAAGTATGCCAATAATAGAAGCTACTAACAGAACAACTTCCTAATTGATGTTGGAAGTTTGACAGTTCAAATGGTATTTACATAGAAAGAAACAAAGACTCATAAGAAGTGACATGGAGTGAAAGATGTGTTGCCCCGATTTGGACTGATTTAATCTTGGATATTATGGGAATTGTTCACCAAAAATTTGGAAATGAAATTGGCCTCATATATGCGGCTTGAGAACAAAATTGCCGCAGAGCAGGCCCTTTGTGAATGGAATTGCCCCAGTAAAGGACCTTGGAGCACGGAGTTGCCCCAACATAGGGCCGCCGATAATGAAACTGAAGAGTAAAGCTGCCCCAGTGTAGGGCGCCCGAGAATGAGATCTGAGAATCAAAATGTCGAGCAAATTTATTTCCAGCGTAGAACCATTGCTGCTTTTGCCCTTATTTTTTGCTTAGACTGCCCTTGCGGGTTTTTTGCCTAACGATTTTTTTCTTCTTTTTTTAAAGGAGCAATTAAGTCAAAACTCAGAAGAACACAAACCTTTTTTTGTCTTGAAATTAAGGTTGATAAAGAAGCAATCATTCAACGATCAGAGTGGACTTTTTAAGGCTTGTAACGTGGCAAAGGTTGACTGCTTGAAAGGAAGGGTATAAGGCTCAAATAAGTGTTTAAGGGTTAAATAGGAACAAGGATCAATGCCCTTCTCTTGATGAATTGAGCTCGACCAAGTTGTCCCTGTATTTGCAAGAACATGTGCTTTTCGCTTATCTTTCCTTCTTTTCTTCCCTTCTCACCTCGTCATGTGCTTCTTCATTTTCATTTTTTCTTTTTCTTCATTTTCTCATTCTTACTTTATTTTTCTTAATCACCATTTCTTTTATCCTCGCCCCTAGTTTAGGGTTGATCCGTGCCCAAGATTCATTGAAGAGAATTTTCAAGCTCAAATGGGGTAACAAGGGATAATGATTATATTTTGCGAAGGGTAAAAAAAGATGGCCAATCTTCATCTCAAATCATGATTGCTTATCTTTAAAAGAAATTAATTTAGAGACAAGAAAATGGTGTACTCTAAGTAATTATTTATTTGCTCCTCTTTTAACTTTTTTTTTTTTTCTATTTTTCTTTCATTTTTTCATCTTTTTCTTGCAAAGGGCACCTACACATGTGAGCTTCATCAATGTCCCACAAATAATATCCGAGAACGTGAGCCCCCATGAACCCAAGCCAAGGAAGTTACTTGAAGAAGAATAAGATGCGAATGATGAGAGAAACGCTGTGATGTGGATGGGGATGTCAAGAATATATGAGATTAGATATGCATGCAAATCCATTACATTGATGCTCCAAGAAAGTGAGTATGGTTCAAGAATCAAATGTTTCATATCATTGAATGGATCGAATAGGTTGTGGGGTCAATATAACCTAACCATCATTTATGGTAAACCTCTGATTAACCAATCTGGATTGGTTACTCTAAAATTTCCAAAACATGAGGATGGCAAAGTATTGGAACTTTCAAAGCTCACATAGAGTATAAACACGACTGCTTCGGTTTGACCAAGGGGAATCATGAACTTGCCCGTTATGTCTCCATGGCACTGGGTTGTCATCCACATTTCTTTCGGCCGCTTGAATGAGTCTTGTTTATGGCGCCACCTCATGATTCACGGATTGAAGCGTAATGCATGATATGTATGAAATTATTTTTTTATTTTTTTGTAAGAATAAAAATAAAAATGCATGAGATGCAAGAAATTTTTTACTAGAAATATTAATGCATGACGTGTATGAAAATATGTGTTTTTCCCATATAAAAAAATCAATGCATGAGACGAATGGAATGATTTTTTTTTTTTTTTGATATTGACCAAAATGATGCTAATGCAATGAGATGTATGAATTTTATGAATGCAATGCATGTTATGAATGAATTTCACAAAAAGGGATAAACCCTTCCTTTTTAAAAAGCGGGCCTTTTTTTTTTTACAAAATGAATGCCAAAACATAACAGAGATAGGTAAAGAAGAAACATGCTCCCTTTGTGTTCTAAATGAGGTTACCTTATTGAGTTCTACCCTAAGGGTTAATGTATTTTCTAATATGTGGACTTTCCCAATAGGTGGTTCTATAGTTCTAGATTTGGTCCCTAGAGTCAAGGAACCCGTTTCGAAATATTGTCCACAACCATAGGTAAACTATTAGAAGTGGCAATACCCTCGAAAGGAATCAAACTTTAGGTGAGGCCTTCATGATAATCAAACAGGATGTACATCCAGAAGGCTACCGCAACTCAACCTCTTTCTAATCTTAAGTTGCACTCAGGCCCGGGTATAGGGTCTCACTCGTAAACTCACAAATGTTCGAGAATGTATAAGTGTAGTGTGTGAAGGGAGCAAAACTTAAACTATCCAAACGGCAAGAAAACACATAATAGAACCAAAAATATACTTCTACAAAAAATTAACTAGAGTTAGTGTAATAAATAAATAAATAAACGAAAAGGGGTAACACAAAAAAGCTAATAATTTTACACATTTAATTATATTAGGCCTAACTCTCTAATTGCCCCCAGTGGAGTCGCCAGCGGTCGCGACGCCGCGAAAAAATAGATTATTTGTAAGGTTCAGAGGAGTCGCCATCAATTTTATTTTAATTAGGGAAAAAAATGGAAAACCCTAAAAAGTTGGTCTTTAACCAGAAATTAGGTCCGGGAGTCGATTACGAGTAGGGAAGGTATTAGCACCCTACACGTCCGTTAAAAAACAGTTGCCTCTAACTAATTGTGTAAAATTATAATAACTTATGTTTTACCCCTAAAAGCGAAAGATTTATTATTTAATTAATTTGAGCTCTAAAGTAAGGAGGAAGAATTTAAAAAAAAATTGTTTAGCTTGACAAGGATGGTCCTTGCTCCTACGTATCCCTCGGTGCGATAGAAAATTCAAAGCTACGTAGTTCTTTTAGAAAATGATTGTGGTTTGTTGATTTTATTTATTCAGTTTTTTAGAGATTTTATTGATTTTATTTTTTATTTATTGAAAGAGATTTTAGTTTAGGATTTCTGAGCTGTCGCAACTCATGCATCCTTGAAGATGGGATAAATTAGCTATCACTGCTAATTTAATCTCTTTAAATAATTTAGTCTTATTATTTTTTAAAATTGAGGTTACTTAATTTGGTTTATTATATTTTTTTCAAAAAAAAGGGGTCCAGAATTTCTGAGTTGTCTCAACTCATACGTCTTAGAGAGTAGAATCAATCTAGCTGTCACAACTAACTTAATCCCTTAAATTTAATTTTTGAAAGAAACGGGACCGTAGGACATTAATAGTAAATATGCATAATATTATTTAGTGATTATGCTATACGGTCTATATTATATTGCCTTAGTGTTTTAGAAGCTTCAAAACCAATTTTTAAAAGGTACGAAGAAACAGATGCCTTATATTGCCTTACCATCAAACTTACAAGTTTAAAAAAAGACGAGGAAGACTGAAATTTTGAAAAGTGGAAGTTGGTTCAAAAACTCACGGACGAGATAGATGCTCGCCGTGGCAGTGCCATGACAGTGCAGCAGAAAAAAAAAAAAAAAAAGAGAGAGCGGACTCAGACGATGAAGGAGTGGGCAGTGGTGTTGGATGCAGCAGCAGTGCACTTTTCACGTTCAGGCTGGGGGCAGTGAGCCGGCGGCTATGCTGGTGGTCTGGTTCACGGTGTTGCCACGATACAAGTAACAAAGGAGGGTCCTTCTCTTTGCTATGTGTGGCTGTATATTTATCGGGGAGTTTGAGCCGTTTTTTTTTGGGTTTAGGAAGAAGAAGAAGAAGAGAACCAAAGAAGAGCTCCCCATTGAGAATTTTTTTGATCCTCTTTATAATTAGCAATTAGGTTAAGAAAGCACTTATCTTAGCATCAATCACCACCAAATTATTCAGATTTTGATTCAATTAATTTCACTAAGATCAATCAATCAAACCCCTTTTTATTTTATTATTCAAATCTTTTTAATTATGGACTCAATTGAATCAATTTTTAAACCAAAAATTAATTTGATTGGAATCCTACCATTAATGATTTTATGGAGTTAATTTCATATCTTATTTTAAAATTAAAAAAATCAACTTGACATATTATAACTAAATCAATGAGGATGATTTTGTGAAAACTTACCAACTTTGGGCAAACAATATTTTATTTTATTATTCCATGATTTTTATTTTCTTATTATTGCAATTATCCATTTTAGCCCAAAGCCCAGTGTACCTGTCTATGACGCTTTCTGACCCAAACTCACATTAATTTTTATTTTATTATTTTTTATAATTTAACCGAACAAAATTAGGTATTTACAGCTTGCAATTGGTCAATGGGTGTCCAAGGAGATTGCTTCTATAGCAACTCATGGCTGAAAATTGTTTTTGTCCTTTTGCATTTTGCGGTTGGGCAATGGTTATTATTAGAATACATAAATAAATTTGTATGGATCCTTTTATAATTTGATTCAATTGCTGTTTAGAAGGCACTAAGTGAAATGTTTGTTATTTGATTAAGCTATTAAACTTGTATTAGGTATGACATACTCAAAGTATTGGAAATTAAATGAGTAGTTGATTTAGTTTATTGATGAATATTATTATGAGATGCTATCATTTGAAATGTGATGATTATTTTGTAGCAAATATTGTTATGATTGAAAGTTATGAAAAGTATTTAGTGGAATGAACTGACAAATGTTGACTTATGAATCTTTGGGTATCCAATCGGAGGGGGTGGTATCTCCGATATATAAACTAAAACCGTCGAGGTTGGGGACCTTAATGGGCAACCCCGGAGTTGAGGAGGGATGTAAATGGTCGAAGAGGGCAGTATCTCCGGGATATGAAATAAAAACTATCGAGGCGGGGGATTTCAGTGAGCAACCCCAATCAGAACCCCAAAAACTCGATATGAGATATTATGATTTGTATTGCACTTAATACTGGAACATGAGTTATGAGGAAATAAAGATAGTGCAAATCATTCCACAAGTACTCTATTGAGGGACGAGGTGTCCACTTGGTGCTTAGTTTGTTTATGAAATTATTTGCGAATGAATTAATGATTGTGATGTGAAGTCGGAGCATGATGATTCATTTGTTTGATTAAATGCATGTGTGATTGTGTGATCCTACTAGACACCTTCCTTTGTGTGATTGCATGTGTTTGTGGGAACTCTCTCACTGAATCGGTGGACTCACCTCACGTTTAACATTTTAGTTTCATGTTTAGAACCTTCAAGATCATCTCTCTTGCTTGGAGTCGTTGCGATACTTGGATGTCATGTGGATAGTGGTGTAAGGAGGTTGTACCCTTACGTTTTAAAAGTTGTATCTAGTTTAAGCAGGACTTTGTAATTTATGTTATGTTTTGTACAACTCATATGATATTATTCAATTTTTATGAGGTATTATTGAATGATAGTTCTTTTATACTATGGATGAGACGAATTAACTTGTGTGATAGGCTGCGAAAGGGAAAGTTTCGTCTTTCTCTTTCGGCCAGTCATGACTGCAAAGTTCTGGTCATGAAAAAGTTGGTATCAGAGCTTAGGATACAAAGTCTTGAGAAAGGAATTAAGCGTTGATAACATTTGTGTTTGGATCTGGAATCCGGACGAAGCTAAAGACAAAGGTTATTACGGCTTAATTTCAGTTTTATTATAGTAAAAGTATTAAGTGTTGACCTCCACATGACAACAAGACGGTAGTATGAGATGACATAGTTAAATTTATCTATAAAAATGTTTTATCTTTTAATCTCTTTGTGCTCTCGCTTCACCAATTGCTCATAAAATGTGTTTATGGATATGCTATTAATTAATATATATATATATATATATATATATATATATATATATATATATATATATATATATATATATGAGGGATACGTGCGTTTTCTTTTTGTGTATGTGTGATAAAGTGTGTTAGGTATGATGGGTATGCAAACTTCTGGATCTTGGTATGTTTTATGAGTGACTTTGACATGTTATGATCATCTACGTTGGTGGAAACGTGCTGGGTTTCTTTTACTGGTTTTCCCTTCAAGATTACCCTGTTTTCAAATATTTTTTTAGGCTGGGCAGTTAAAATGGACAATTTATTAGTCCCCGTTAGTATCCAGTATAGCATAGCAGGAGTTGTTTTTTTTTTTTTTTATGTTCTATGTTTTGTTTGCAAAATCAATTCTGTCCTTTCCCTATAATTGATGTGCCTTCATCATTATTTTTATTTCTTCATCATCAAAAGGCTTGATGTAAACGTGAGAGCAATAGCTATATGGTTGAATTGATACGGTCCAAAATAACAGGGAGGTTTGATATCGTAATGATGGAATTGAATTCTTAAATTAGTGCCTTTTTTTTTTATAAGAAAGAAAAGTAAATAAACGAATGTGTTGTCTTTATGCCATTAATAAAATCATTGAATATCGTGATATATATATAAATGTTTATGATCATGATTAAATGTTTCCTTCACAAATTTGTACATTTTTGAAATACTCTAATGCAAGCTATTAAATGACATTAAAAAGTAACTTTCTTTGAATGGTTCGTAGTATTTATATACATTTATTTCCTACATCCAATGTTAAGAATTACGAACTAGAAAAATATTAATATTGGGACTCTAGTAAGATTTTTTTTTTTTTTTTGAAGGAAGGACTGTAGTAAGATTAAAGTAATAAAATTGCATGCTTAGTAAATAGTGAGTGATTTAAGGGAAAAGAACGAGGTATATGATTCATTATGGAATTGGACAATGTGATTTATGAAATGATGATATAGATATATGACTTATGAGTTTATAGTTATGAATTATGTTAGTGATAGGGGCTCAATCTTTATTTATGTAATTGTTGGTAAATGGTTTAATTAATGAATTTAGAATATTGACTCTCTCTTTGGTTGAACTTGAGTAAATGTGTTGTAGATTGAGTACATGTGATAATAAGATATATATTATTATGGATTTATGCGGAACTTGATTTGGATGTAACATAAGCAACATGGTTGATTAACATTACCATTTGTTATTACCCTGATTGGATTTTCTTAAATAGTTGAGTTATGCCTATACGATGCTATTTTGGACAAGGGTTTTGGTTATTAAAAAAAAAAAATTTTAAATTTATCGAGCATGACATCATTCAAATCTTATAATTAAAATGATTAAAATTATCGGGTATTACACCATATGACCTTGATTGAGGGAATTTGCTTTCCACATAGTTCTTTCACCCTCTTGTCCTCGATCCGTACAGGCAGCGTCTCATATTCTAAGTTTTCTCTTATCTGTATTGATTCAGGCTCTATCACGTGTGATGGATCGGGATAGTATTTTCTGAGTTGAAAAACATGGAAAACATTGTGGATATTGGATAGGTTGGGAAGTAAAGCAATTTGGTAGGCAACTGGACCAATTCAACGAAGGATTTGAAAAGGTCCAATGAATCTAGGGGTAAGCATTCGGGATTTAATTGCCCTGCCAATTCCAATTATTGGATTGACTCTCATAAAGACATGGTCGCCTTCCTGGAACTCTCAGGGTCTCCTCCTCTTGTCACTGTAGCTTTTCTGTCGATCCCGTGCGACCTTCATCTTTTCCCGATTCTTCTGCACTTGCTTCATTGTTCACTGCACCATCTTTGGGCCTATCAACTGATTCTCCCCGGCTTCATACCAATAGGGTGGGGTCCTGCACTTTCTTCCATACAGTGCTTTGTATGGCGCCATGCCAATATTCATGTGGAAACTATTGTTGTACGTGAACTCTATCAGTGAAAGGAAATCGTCCCAACTTCCTGTGTTTTCCAAAGCACATGCTCTTAGCAGATCCTCCAAAGATTGAATCGTTCTGTCAGATTGACCATCCATTTGTGGATGATAAGCCGAACTCATCCTTAGCTTAGTTCCCAAGGCACTGTTCAAAATTTGTCAAAACCTGAAAGTAAATCTTGGATCTCTGTCCGAAATTATATTTGATGGTACTCTGTGCAACCTTACAACTTCCCTGATGTAAATCTGGGTTAATCTTTCCAGAGAATAACTCTGGTTGATCGGCAAAAATGAGCACATTTCGTAAGCCTGTCAACGATCACCAGATTGCATCGCACCTCTTTTGCATCCTTGGTAGTCCGGAAACAAAATCCTTTGCAAGACTATCCCATTTCCATTCTGGGATGTCCAGTGATTGCAATAACCCTACTGGCTTCTGGTGTTCAATCTTTGCCTTTTGACACACCAAATAGGATTAGACATACTCTGCTACCTCCTTCTTCATCCCTGGCCACCAAAACATCCTCTTCAGGTCTTGGTACATCTTCATAGCCGTTGGATGAAAGCTTAGCTTGCTCTTGTGTGTCTCTTCCAAGATCATCTTCCTAACTTCTCTATCCTCTGGCACACAGATCCTTTCTCCAAACCTTAGGATTCCGTCAGTACCTCTCTTAAACTTTGAGGACCTACCTTCTTCCACCATCTGACTCATCTCTTGCAGGTACTGACCTCCTCCTTGCTTCTTCCAGATTAAGTTTAGGAAATCACTGGTGATAGTGACCATCCCTAAACTCGTCTTATCTCTGGATAGCCCCACGTCCAGATTCAGATCTCTGAACTGTTCCAGTAGTTCTAGCTCCTTCACCATCATAACGGACATATGCAAAGATTTCTGACTCAATGCATCCGCTACCATGTTGGCTTTCCCTTATTGCAGATCAAACTCATAATACTTTATGAAATCTATATATCTTCTTTGCCGCATGTTCAACACCTTTTGGTCAAACAGATACCTTAAACTTGTATGGTCAATAAACACGCTGAATTTGGCGCCATAGAGATAGTGTCTCCATATCTTCAATGCAAACACTATCGCAGCCAACTCTAGGTCATGGGTTGGGTAGTTCCGTTCATGCACTCTTAACTGTCTGGAGGCATAAGCCACTACTTTCCTTTCTTGCACGAGTACGCAACCCAAGCCTTGATACGATGCGTCACAACACATATCGGACGACGTCGATGGATCTGCCAAGACTAGTACTGGAGATTTTGTTAGCCTCCTTTTCAGCTCTTGGAAACTAGCCTCGCACTCTTCTGTCCATTCAAACGCTTTTCCTTTCCTCGTTAATAACATCAGAGGTAACGCAATCTTTGAGAATCCTTCGTTGAACCTCTTGTATTATCCTGCTAGCTCGAGAAAGCTTCTGATCTTACTTACCGTCTTAGGGATTTCCCATTTAACCACAGCTTCTACCTTTGCAGGATCTACTGCTATGCCATCCTTGTTGATCACATGTCCAAGGAATTGTACATCTTCCAACCAAAACTCACACTTAGACAACTTGGCATAAAGTTGCCTATCCTTTAGAACCTAAAGTACAACCCTTAGGTGCTCTTGATGTGTCTCCTTGCTCGAGGAGTAAATAAGGATGTCATCGATGGAGACAACGACAGACTTATCGAGGTACGGTCTGAAGATCCTGTTCATATAGTCCATAAACACTACCGGAGCATTAATTGTTAGAACCAAAACAGTAATGACTAATGACCCCTAACAGTTTTAATGATTAACAAAGTTATTATATGTTTATTGAAAATACTCGAAGTCAAGTTTATGTTAATCCATAAGGTCAAAAGACCTTTGGATGTTTCTGACTTCAGATGGTTCTCCAAAACCAAAGTTTCACCTAGCTCTTAAAGGAGAAAAAGCTCACTGCAATCTTCGTCCAAAGAAACTAAGTGGTAAAGGTTTACGTACAAAACGTGATCATATAGTATTGTGCGTCCAAATGTTTACACTGATATATCGTCCAATTGTTTATAACAATTGTGCGTCCAATTGTGTCCTTTGCACGTCCAATTGTTTTCAATACTTGTACGTTCAATTATCTTTAATGCTTATGCGTCGAATCATCTACAACACTTGGGCGTCCAACTGTCTAAATAAATTGTGCGTCCAATTTTATATATGTCTATGCGTCCACTAACTTCATTCTGCAGATGACGTGGCTCTCTCTTATTCAAAAGTCTTAAATGGTTTTAAGGAAATATCTTTTTCACATAAAGACAAAAGAAGGTACGAACGTCGTACAAAGCAAATCACGAAGAGCAAAGAATCACGTAGAGCAAAACGCTTGTCGGCCATAAAAGCAAAATCAGTCTGCTACCATTCAAGCTGTTACTACCTCCACATTCTGAAAGGACAATTACACAACGGAAAACAACTGGCAAATGATCTGTGCCTGACGGATATTTGATTGAGTCTAAACGGCAAAGTTCTCCCAATATTTTTGAAATCAGAAGGTCAAGACAAAGCCATAAGAAGACCCTCCTCTGAAGAAACAAAAGAAGAACACACAAACAAGAAAATATTCAAGAGAATTTATTATGCAAACAAAAGGCTCAAAGCTTTCACTCTCTAGTTTTTGATCTGTAAACCTTCTCATTCTTTCATTGTAAAGTTGTAAACAGATTGTCAAGAGCTATATCGTGTAATACTCTCACTGTTGTGAGTTTGTAAAAAGCTCAGAAAAATCCCTCTCAAATCTTAGGATTTGTTGAGCCTGAAGAGGCTTGTCTGTAAAAGAATACTTATTGCCTGGAGAGGTGCAGAATACTTGGAGTTATAGTCTTGGAGAGACTTGGAAACAGCTTGTGAAAAGTGCTAAGAGTTTTAGTAGAAAATCCTTCTGAAGGAAGGGACTGGACGTAGCTCTTTGATTTGAAATAGTGAACCAGGATATATCTTTGTGTGAATCGCTCTATCCCTATCTCGTTAAGTTTTTGTGTATTACTAACTTGGGGATTGAAAATAAAGTATCTTAAACGCTTATAAGCCTTTTTTGTGTGTTCTTTCATCTTCCTGCCTTAAATGTTTGTTTTAAAAAAAGAGTTTTCGAAAATCGGTTAAGAAACACAATTCAACCCCCCTTCTTGTGTTTCCCTGTTTCACTTTCAGTTGGTATCAGAGTTCAGCCTCTGAGTTAAGCATTCAGCCGTGCTTGAGGAAAAGATCCAAAGCTCGATGGCAGGACAAGGGATGCCCAGTGGGAGTCAACCTATTCTTGAAGGTACCTCCTTGACTAGACCGCCTTTTTTCAATGGCACTCACTGCCCCTACTGGAAAGAAAGATTCAAAGGATTCATCTTAAGTACCAGCTCTGCGCTCTGGGCCATGAACGGTCCTCACATCATCAACAATCTTGATGGCACTGAGAAAGATGAGTCTCAGTGGACTGATGATGAAAGAAAAAGGATGGAGCAGAACTACAAAGCTAGATACACACTAATGTGTGCTCTTAGTCCAGACGAGTTCCAAAAGATTCATGCATGTGAATCAGCAAAACAAATCTGCGATACTCTATCTATTGTTCATGAAGGAACATCCAAAGTAAAGGACTCAAAGATCATTATTCTTATGAGTCAATATGAAATGTTCACTATGGAAAATGGAGAAAACATCGTTGATATGATAAGTCGTTTCCAAACTATCATCAACAATCTCAAGTCTCTTGAAAAGGTCTATACTACAAAAGAAAATGTGACGAAAATCCTCAGGAGCTTGCACAAGGAATGGAGACCACTCATCACTGCAATCACGCAAGCCAAGGATTTGTCAACCTTGACCTTAGATGATCTTGTGGGAACTCTTCAAGTTCATGAGCAGGAGCTCAACTAGGACGATCCTACAAAGAAAGGCAAGACTATTGCCTTGAAAAGTCAAAAAACTAGCAAAGCTGATGATTCCAGCGATGACAATGATCAAAATGAAGAAGAAGAATCAGATGATGAACTGTCTCTCATATCAAAGAAACTTGAATGTTTTCTGAAAAAGAAAAATATGAGAAGAAGACCATTTACAAAGAAAATTGTCAAAGACCATGGTGAAACCAAAGATAAAAATCCAATGGTTTGCTATGAGTGCAAGAAACCGAGCCACTTCAAAGCTGAGTGCCCTCAGCTGAAAGATAAGAAAAAAATTTTCAAAAAGAAAAGCAAGAATCTCATGGCAACATGGGAAGATCTTGACTCCTCTGAAGAAGAGGAAAACGAAGAAAAGGTCAACCTATGTCTTTGATCTGAAAATCATCTCCCTGAAGATTCTTCTGAAGAAAAGGAACAGTCTACCTCTTCAAATCCAGAGTCATTAAGAGAATTCAGTAACCTCTCTATAAATCGACCACCTATGTTCTCTATAACTGGTGACTATGCCATGTGGAGAGAACTATTCATGAAATTCAGCTTGGAGCAAAATGTTGATGACCTATGGAAAGCTTACACCAATGATAAATTTTGTCCTACCACTGCTATCAATGGTGAACGCATAGTCAAACCAAGAGCTGAATGTTCTGAAGAAGAACAAAGAAGAGTGAGAATCAATGCTAGAGCTGTCTACATTCTTACATGTGCCTTGGACGCAAGAATTGTCAACATGGTGATGTATTGTGATGTTGCGAAAAGAGTGCTTGACATGCTAGATGCCCTTTTTATGAGAAGGAGACCTGCTCATTCTGAAGGACCACCTATTTATCAATCTTCATAATCAGAATATGAAGCTTGGAAAGAGAACTTCAGATCCTTTGTTGTAACCCAAGGATCAGAAGAACACTGGAAAACTCTCACTGATGAAAACTTATGTCCCATCATCATCATCAATGGAGAATACATGATGAAACCTCTAGATCTCTGCACTTTTGAGGAAAGAAGAAGAGTTGATCTTGACTGTGAAGCAAGGGCCTTCCTGTTTCGGATTGTACACGGAGCAAGAAGAGATGTCCTGGCTGAAGAGACAACTGCTTGGGGAATGATGAATCTAATGGATATTCTTGAGAGATCTCCACCTGCATCCCCAACAAAATATGTGTCTCATGACAAGTATTTCCTCTGAGACAGAAATAGAAGAAGATGAGGTAAATATATCTGACTACTCTAAAGATGCAAATGAAGAGCTATTAAATGAATCATGCACTATTTATTCTGAATAAAAAGCTCTTCAAAGAAAATTTGCCAAACTCAAAAAAGACTTTAACAAAGTCAAAGTTGAGAACGGAGTACTAAAAGATGAGATAATCAGCCTAACTGAAATCTCAAGCTCTAAGTCCAGTACATCCTATGAAGTTGAGAAACTTGAGCATCAAGTTACTTACTTAACTAATAGCCTATCAAAATTCACTGATGGATCTACAAATCTTAATTTAATTCTTAGATATAGATCTCCTTATGATAAATCTGGCATTGGGTATGAAAAAGAAAACCCAAAAATTCCTGAGACAAAAAGAGTAATGTATTGCTCTATCTGTGGTAAAAATGGACATTCTGCGTCCAGATGCTTACACAAAAGAAAAACTTATAAGTTACCTGCAACTAACCAAAAAGGACCCAAGTCTATCTGGGTAATTAAATGTAAAATAATCCCAGTTGCAGACTTTCTTGACAACAGAAAGAAAACACCAATCATGGTACCTGGACAGTGGATGCTCACGACACATGACAGGAGAAAGGTCTATGTTCCTATACCTAAAGCCAAAGTCTGAACGATCAGTTGTTTTCGGTGGCAATCAAAAGGGAAAGATTGTAGGTATTGGTAAGATTGGTAAGAATAACTCTCCCTCTATAAATAATGTGTTGTTAGTTGAACGGCTAAAACACAATCCGCTTAGCATAAGCCAATTATGTGACAGTGGGTTTGTAGTGTCTTTCAACAAAGATAAGTGTATAGTCAAATATGATGATGAGTCCACTCTATTTACTGGTAAGAGGCAAAACAATGTTTATAAAATTGACTTGGAAGACCTCTCTAATCAAAATGTATTATGTCTAATGTTTGTGAATGATCAGCAATGGATTTGTTATAAGAAACTTGGTCGTGCAAGCCTGAGATTAATCTCAAAGCTACAAAAGCATAACCTCGTAAGAGGATTACCAAAGCTGGCTTATAAATCGGATGCTCTCTGTGATGCCTGTCAAAAGGGGAAACAAGTCAAAAATTCTTTTAATTCAAAGAATATTGTTTCAACATCCATACCTTTAGAATTGCTACAATTAAATTTGTTTGGTCCAACAAGGACTGCCTCCCTAAGTGAAAAGAAATATGGACTTGTCATTATCGATGATTACTCTAGATGGACATGGGTAATGTTCCTAGCTCACAAAGATGAGTCTTTTGAGGTATTCTCAATATTCTGTAAAAGGATTCAGAATGAGAAAGGTATATGTATCAATTCAATCCGAATTGATCATGGAGGAGAGTTTGAGAATGTAAACTTCGAACTATTCTGTGAAGAAAATAGTATTCCTCATAATTTCTCTGCCCCTAGAACACCTCAACAAAATGGGGTCGTTGAGAGAAAGAATAGGTCTCTTCAAGAGATGGCAAAAACATTACTCAATGATAACTCTGTCTCTAAGAACTTTTGGGCTGAGGCTGTTAACACAACATGCTATATTCAAAATAGAGTATGCATAAGACCAATACTGAAAAAGACTCCATATGAACTGTGGAAAGGATGAAAACCCAACATATCATATTTTCATACTTTTGGATGTGCCTGTTTTATATTAAACACTAAAGACAATCTAGGAAAAATTGATGCCAAAGTTGATAATGGTATCTTCTTAGGATACTCTGAAACATCTAAAGCTTTCAGAATTTATAATTGTAGATCATTAACTGTCGAAGAATCTATTCATGTTAAATTTGATGACAAGAAGCCTGATAAAACATTATCAGAGCTGGACGAATCTCGTGTAGATCTGAATCTGAATGATCATCGTCCAACCAGCAATGGAAAGGAAGTTTTCGATGAAGTCAAAGTTGTTGATCATAATCCTCAATCGTCTAGTGATAGCCAGAAAACTTGGCAATTCAATGTTTACCATCCTGAAGATCAAATTCTTGGTCAACCCTGTGACAAAGTAAGAACAAGGTCAACCTTCAGAAATCTAGCTGATTCAGCTTTCATCTCTGAGTTAGAACCAAAAAAATATGGATAAAGCTTTCTCGGACGATGGATGGATCTTGGCGATGCAAGAAGAACTCAATCAGTTCGAGAAAAACAAAGTTTGGACCTTAGTTCAAGAACCTAAAGATAAATCCATTATTGGAACTAAGTGGGTATTCAGAAATAAGATGGATGAAAATGAAAATGTTGTGAGAAACAAAGCAAGGTTAGTAGCACAAGGTTATTCTCAAGAAGAAGGTATTGATTACACTAAAACCTTCACTCCTGTTGCTAGAATAGAAGCTATACATATCTTACTATCTTTTGCTGCTCATCATAACATAACCTTATATCAAATGAATATTAAAAGTGCTATTCTGAATGGACTAATTAACGAAGAAGTCTATGTAATGCAACCCCCTGGGTTTGAAGGTCATTCCTATCCTGAGTATGTATATAAGCTTCAGAAAGCTTTATATGGACTCAAACAAGCTCCTAGAGCTTGGTATGAGAAACTCAGCTCCTTCCTCATGGAAAATGGTTTTTGTATGGGAAAGGTAGATACGACTTTGTTTAAGAAAGCTAATGAATATAATTTTATAATAATTCAAATCTATATTGATGACATTATTTTTGAATCTACTAATGATTCTCTTTGTAAGGAATTTTCTGATTTTATGACGAAAGAATTCGAAATGATGGGAGAGCTCAAATTATTTCTGGGTCTGCAAGTAAGACAAACCTCAAAGGGTGTGTACATTCACCAAACCAAGTACACTAAAGATCCCTTGAAGAAATTTCAAATGGATGATAGAAAGCCAATGAGTACACCTATGCACCCAACTTCCATTCTGACCAAAGACAACAAAGATAAAAAGGTAGATCAAAAGGTTTACAGTGGTATAATCGGATCCCTTTTATATCTCACTGCGTCCAGACCAGATATTATGTTTACTGTATGTCTTTGTGCACGTTTTCAAGTTGATCCATGTGAAAGTCATTTAACTGCTGTCAAGAGAATTTTTAGATATCTAAAATGTACTTCTAATCTGGGTTTATTTTATGAGAAAACCAATGAGTACAGATTAATGGGATATTATGATGCTGATTATGCTGGAGATAGAATTGAACGAAAAAGTACAAGTGGTGGCTGTCATTATCTTGGAACAAATCTTATCTCATGGTCCAGTAAAAGACCAAGCACCACAGCCTTATCAACTGCTGAAGCTGAATATATCTCTGCGGCTAGTTGTTGCTCGCAGCTTTTAAGGATTAAACATCAACTGGAAGATTACAATGTTCATGAAAGTAAGATTCCAATTTATTGTGATAATACTGTTGCAATTAATTTATCGAAAAATCCTATATTGCACTCGAGGGCTAAGCATATAGAAATCAAACATCACTTTATTAGAGATTACATTCAAAAAGGTGTGTTTGATATAAAATTTGTGGATACTGACCACCAGTGGGCAGATATCTTCACAAAACCTCTTGCAGAGGATAGATTTTCTTTAATAAGAAAACAGCTCAACATGCTTTTTGTTGAATGACTTTGCGTCCAATAAATGCTTGTGTCAGAAAAGCATGCGCATAAAATGGTTGCGTCCATTTACTGCTCTCTATCAACTTACGTCATTATTCTTAGTGATATTTATTATTTGTCATAAATGTTAAAAATATTTATCTGTCCTCCACATAACTACTATGCTGAGTCAGCACTCTCGGGTGACGTCAAACGACGTGCGTCTGTTATTTCACTCTTTAGTAGCCTCCCTCAGTAACCGCTAGTCATCATGTTTCTTTTTAACCATGGTTACTTTCTCTGACGCTTCGGTTACTTTTCCCTTTATTAACGTCAACCTGTGAGCTCAAACCTCACCAAATGTCCTCTCTTTGAAATCTCCCCTCTCTCTCAACTGTTCATCTTCACTCTCTTCACTCTTCTGAAAAATGGGAAGAAATCTGCGTTCAGCTGAAGAAGGAAGCAGCACTCCTTAAGAGGCCACTTCACCTCTCGGTCATCCAACTCGCGAGATTCCATACAACTGTCAGATAAACATTGAGCACTAAATCGACTTGAATCTGCGAGCCAGATTGGGAGCAGACGTCAGGGTCTACATCATTGGTGCTGGATGGGATCACTTTTTCATCAACTATCCAAAAGTCTATCCAAGACTTCTCACTGAGTTTTGGAAGACAGGTCACCTTGAAAAAGAAGGTCTTATTTCTGGGTTTGTTCTGGGGACACAGAAAGTTGAAGTCTCCAAAGTCTCTATAGCATCTGCTATTGGGTGTCTATCTCTCGGTGCCACCTATTTCAAATCTTGGCACAACAAGTTTAAAGGAAAAGACAACGTATTTAACTTCCTCAGAAATCCAGAAGCTCAGCCAAATGCTCTCTTTCGTGCTGCTATCATGAAAGACGAAGCTAGAGTTCTTAATCAAATCTTGAACAAGGCTGTTCTCCATAAAGCTGGGTCTAAAGACTCTGTTTCTGAGGTTCATTCCTTTCTGCTTACCTATCTGCTATACGGTATAAAGATCAATCTTCCCTCTCTTCTCTTTGATAGCTTCAAAGAAAACTGCATTGATGTCGTCTCTGTTAAGACCATTACATATGCAATCCTTCTCTCTCGCATCTTTGAAAATCAAGGGGTTTATCGGATGCTCAACAAAGTTCATCCTAGCATCAGAACCTCCTACCAAACCGTAAGTTGCCCTATGTTTGGAAAGGTGAACCTCTCCAAAATGCAACTCAAAACTGTGCTGGCTTTTAATCAAGCTCAGACCTCTTCTGCTCAAGCTCCACGCATGGACGGTCTTCAAAGTCATAAGAGAAAGAAGCATTAGTCTCAAAACGTTGCCAATCCTCCTCTTTTCTCCTCTGATCCGTCCACTCAGGCTACAACTCAAAACATGTTCGAAGAAGTTGAGGAAAAGCCGAGCCTGGAGTTTGCTTCAATGATGGAAGGTATTGCTTACACCATCCATGGAGAAAAGTTCATCAAGCTCAATGGTGTGGTTCTTCCATTTATTGAAGAGATTCATGGTCCTTTGCTAAGCTGACTTAAGCTCGAAGCAGCAGGCTCATGTATCCTCGCAAGCGGGTCTAGAAGCTGGTTCCTTTAAACCTAGATACAGAAAGAGGAAGCTTCTGATGGACGAAGAAGACGAAGAAGATGATGATGATGATGTTCCAATTGCCCTCTTTCTTGCTAAGAGAAATAAGGTATCTCCATCACCCTCAACCTTAACCAACCCTTCTGTCTCTTCTGTACCCTCCACTCCTTCTGAAGAACCATCTTCTATCCCTCACCCCAATACTAAACTCTCTGCATCCATCCCTCCTCCACCTAAACCAATGCGCATCAAAACCGTAGCCCAACGGCCACCTCAACCCAAAATCCTCATCCCAAACTCCTCAACTCCACCCCCTCACCACAAAACTCCATTTCCGCACCCCCATCTCCACCTCTCTCACCTCAAGATGCCCCACCCTCCGTAACTCCTTCACAGGTCCCGGAATCATCTTCTCCTCCTCCTGTTCTTCTGCTTCCATGGTACTCTCATGAATAAGCCACATCTTCAGAGGTTCCACTGGATAATTCTCCTGTTGTTCCTTTTTCCAAGTGGAAGCCAGCTAAGTTCAGCACACTGAACGTCTTGTTGCTGATTCCACCCTGTCTGGAAACACGGTGGAACTAAATCTTGATGAGGAAGATGTCAACTCTTCTACAGCTGAAGAAGCTCGCCCTGCTCAAGCTTCGGCTCCTTCTCTACCTCCTGGTCTGACTCCTGAAGTTGCTGACTACTTAGTAGATCGGATCTCAGCTAGGGTCACTGACGAGTTGGATCGAAAGATGGCTCAGTTGTCCTCTTATCTTCATCGTGTCTTCCCTGACTTGCCCCCTCCATCTCCTTAGAATCTTTTCATTTCTTTTTGCTGACAATGATATTGTATCCTCCCTTTATTCCTTTTTGTCTGATGACAAACAGGGGGAGAAAATATATGAAATGAAATATGTAAAGTTGTTAAATATATTAAATGAATTGAATGTTTGGTTATATATCTTGTCTTTATACTTTCATGTTCTGAGTTAAGTCTTCAATATATAAATGCATAATCTCAAGGGGAGCTTTTATACTAACGATACACTGTTTATATTGTTTCAAAAACATGCTTCATAATAATGTTTGTCATCAGCAAAAAGGGGAAGATTGTTAGAACCAAAACAGTAATGACTAATGACCCCTAAAAGTTTTAATGATTAACAAAGTTATTATATGTTTATTGAAATACTCGAAGTCAAGTTTATGCTAATCCATAAGGTCAAAAGACTTTTGTATGTTTCTGACTTTAGAAGGTTCTCCAAAACCAAATTTTCACCTTAAAGGAGAAAAAGCTCACTGCAATATCTTCGTCCAAAGAAACTAAGTGGTAAAGGTTTACGTACAAAACGTGATCATATAGTATTGTGCGTCCAAATGTTTACAATGATTTATCGTCCAATTATTTATAACTATTGTGCGTCCAATTGTGTCTTTTGCACGTCCAATTGTCTTCGATACTTATACGTTCAATTATCTTCAATGCTTATGCATCCAATCATCTACAACACTTGTACGTCCAACTGTCTAAATAAATTGTGCGTCCAATTTTATATATGCCTGTGCGTCCACTAACTTCATTCTATAGATGACATGGCTCTCTCTCATTCAAAAGTTTTAAATGGTTTTAAGGAAATATCTTTTTTACATAAAGACAAAAGAAGATACGAACGTCGTACAAAGCAAACAACGAAGAGTAAAGAATCACGTAGAGCAAAACACTTGTCGGCCATAAAAGCAAAATCAGTCTGCTACCATTCAAGCTGCTACTACCTCCACATTCTGAAAGGACAATTACATAACGAAAAATAACTGGCAAATGATCTGTGCCTAACGGATATTTGATTGAGCCTAAACGGCAAAGTTCTCCCAATATTTTTGAAATCAGAAGGTCAAGTGTCGCGACCGAAATCGCGAAGGAAACGGCGAGAAAAAGACATTTTATTAAAAAGCATGTAGAGCCGCCACCAATTTTATTTAATTTGGGAAAAATTGGAAAACCTTGAAAAAATGGTCTTTAAAACCAAAACCGAGTTCGGAAGCCGATTGCGTATAGGAAAGGATGGGGACTTAACCTCACAACACCCTAATACACCCGTTTAAAAAAACGGTTACCCCAAATTAATTGTGCAAGTTGTTAATAAATTTTAAAATATTTATTTTACCCGCTTGAAGAAATAACAAAAAAAAACTATACATATCTATCAGATTATATCATTATTTTTAAACAAGTGAAAATAAAGCCAAAAAGATGAAAGAAAAAAAAATGAAAGAAAAGAAAAGAAAAGAAACAATAAAAGAAAAAGCAACGCACAATACCTTTCTATAAGTCATGAACTACAACAACCTTCATGCCATCATGCAGTTTGGTGAGCTAAGATAAAAGGGAACTTTATCCAATGAATACAAGCTTCTTAACTCCTAGTAGCATTCTTGTATCAACATCAGATTAGTCAAAGCCATAAGTATAGTCTTTCCAAAGCCCAAACTCAATAGTGATCGCATCCCTTGATCCCAATTCAAAGCATTAAGGAAAGTAAAAGGAAAACATCTCCCAAACTCAGAAAGTATAAAGAAAAAGAAACTGCACAATGGTCATTCAAATGGTGTTAAAAGACATGAGCAAAATAATGAAAGAACACGCCATGGAACAAGTGCTGCTGCACCTTTCTTCAAGTAAAATAATGAACAAGAGCAAAACATTTTATATGGAAGAACAGACTACGGAACAAGTACACTGCTACTATCACACATCCAAAATTGTATCAAATCAGTACCCCCAACAATTTCATAAGATTTAGTAAGAACAACTCAACGGTTATAAAACTACCCGGAACATGGACAACACAAGATAGAAACTTACCATCAATTCATCACAAGAAAATACCATTGAAACTACTCATCAATTCAGTCATTGACATTGAAAGAAAATTGTGCTAAGCACCTGCCATATCATGGGTTTGCCTATAAGAGAGAGATTACATCTAACACACGTAACTCAGAAGCAATCATCAACCCATGTTCATTGATATCAAGTACAAACAGGCTCTACACAGAACAAGGAAATATAAAAAAAATCACCCATTATGTGTCTTTGTGAGTGCTTTTGTACACAACTACAATGATCCCACCCAATCTCTCAAAACACAGACTGTCAAGCTCTACTAGAATTCCCCCCAAATTTCAGACCAAATCATAAGTCCACACTCTCTCTTGGTATGCGTTCTTGTATGTGCAGCACCTGATATCACAAATGCTCTATGTGTGGGTATTTTCTGTGTTTGTCTATGAGTCTCTGATAGTGCGTATCCCTTCCCCCTCTGTATTTCCAATTGCTCTCCCCCCTTCTGGGTTCTCCTCCTCTGCCTTTTATAGAGCTTCCCCTTCCTATATTCGCTGCTCCTCCTGCCAGAAAAGGAAGTGCAATCAGTTCACATTTTTTAAACCCAAAAGAGAAAGGAATTATGCTCACCTATTGAGAATTGATTGGGGTCGCGATCTTGAATGAAAGAAGAAAAGGAAAGTGACGATTTTGCTCCGAGGCTTGACGCGCGCAACACTGGAATCAATCCAATATGAGATGGATTGAGTGCGAAATTTTTGCATAGAGGAGATGATTTGCGGCTAGGCTTCCAAATTGGGGGAGGAAGAGATTCTGATGATGGAGGCTGCTAGGGTTTGGATGAGGAAGGAGAACCTAATGGGTAAAGAGATGGGTGGATCCGGGTTTGAGAAAAAAAGAGTCCAGGTTTGGGGAGAAAGAAAAAAAAGGGTGATGGGCTTGGTAAAATGAATAATGCTGACCCAAAAACAAATAAACAAACTATAACTTTTTCTCTAAAAACAATTGACAACAATAAAAGTTAATAAATAAATAAATGGTAAAATATTTTTGTGATCCTTTCTTTTATTTTATTTTTATTTCATTTCATTTTTATGAAGAAAATAAAATAAAACTCCACTCTTTTTGGATTTTTCTCAAAAATTGACATATTTTTATGATTTTGATTTTTTTGATTTTTTTTGGATTTTTTTTTTCTACATTGAGGCAAAAGCTAGAAGGGACCCGGTCAAAATGGAATGTTCACAGTTGCTCCTCTTTACTTGTTGCTTACCAAAAGACATGATGAGTCGTGACTCTTCATGTGATCATAGTAAGGAACGAGTAAAGAAAAAGAACACACATTTTGTCCGGGAATGCATACGACTTTACAAAGAGAATAAATGCAAATGGTGTAGATACAATAACAAATGAAAAGAAACAAAGTGCGATGGGCCTCTGATCCCGAAAGTTAAATGACGATGAGCCTCTGAGCTCGAAAATTAAATGACAGTGGGCTTCCGATCCAAAAATTAAATGACAATGAGCCTCTGAGCTCGAAAATTAAATGACAGTGGGCCTCTGATCCCAAAAAATAAATGACAATGAGCCTTTGAGCTCGAAAATTAAATGATCGGATCCCAAAAAAATAAAATAAATGACAATGAGCCTCTGAGCTCGAAAATTAAATGGGGATGGGCCTCTGATCCCGAAATTTAAATGACAATGAGCCTCTGAGCTCGAAAAATTAAATGACAGTGGGCTTCCGATCCAAAAATTAAATGACAATGAGCCTCTGAGCTCGAAAATTAAATGACAGTGGGCCTCTGATCCCAAAAAATAAATGACAATGAGCCTTTGAGCTCGAAAATTAAATGATCGGATCCCAAAAAAAAAAAATGACAATGAGCCTCTGAGCTCGAAAAATTAAATGACAGTGGGCCTCCGATCCCAAAATTAAATGACAATGAGCCTCTGAGCTCGAAAATTAAATGACAGTGGGCCTCTGAACTCAAAAAATAAATGACAAAAAGCCTCTGATCCAAAAATTAAATGACAATGAGCATCTGAGCTCCAAAATTAAATGACCGTGGGCCTCGGATCCAAAAAAAAAAAAAAAACAAGAAAAAAAGACAATGAGCCTCTGAGCTCAAAAAATTAAATGACAGTGGGCCTCCGATCCCAAAATTAAAAAATGACAATGAGCCTCTGAGCTCGAAAAATGAGTTATGTGATTAGCCTTGAGCCAGAAAACTTTATGAATTGAGCCATGAGCTGGAAAACTTCATGCAATAGGCCTTGAGCCAAAAAGAATTATTCAATTGGCCTTGAGCCAAAAAACTTTTATGATATGGGCCTTAAGCCGAAGAGAATTATGCGAGTGGCCTTGAGCCGAAATCTTTATGAATTGGGTATGGCCCGAGAATTTTATGCAGTGGACCTTGAGCCAAAACAAGTGAGCCATGAGCCGTAAAAATAAAGCTTTGAGCCAGAAAGTTTTATAAATTGAGCCATGACCCAAGAATTTTATGTAACATCTTAAAATTAAAAATAATTGGAGATAATAACGTTAGAGAAATTAGATAATTTTTGGGAGGCTTAGACTGCATGTTTTGGGCCTTTGAATTAATTAGAAAGGATAAAAGATAATTAAAATCTGCAACAATAACAGAACTCTATCTAGACTTTATCTAAAACTTATTTAATAACAAACTCTAACTACACTCTATCTAAAACATATTCAAAGACTCTATCTAAAACTTAATTCAAAACTCAGTCTCTATGTCAGGATGCGTTAAAAATAGGTTTAAAAATAGGGAATCAGTGCAACACTATATATATACCTTCTTATAACACCATAGTGCGGCTAGGAACCTTTTTTGCACCCTAAAACATCTTAGTAACGGCTGTGGAGCATCTTCATGCTTGGGAGATGGGGTTGCAACAAGCAATGAGTTTGGAAGGAGAACAACAACAACAACAACAACAACAACAACAGGAAGAAGAAGAAGAAGAAGAAGAAGAAGAAGATGAAGAAGGAGAAGGAGAAGGGGATTCAAGACTGAGGAAGGCGACATCTAGGATTCGCCATAGGGTACGCTTTAAAATTCTTGGAGGTCTTCAAGAGGTGAGTAGAAATACTCTTTCTCACCCTTTTCATGGTGCAAATTGATTTGGGGTTTGGGTTATGTTTTCAAAATGCGTTTTTGGAAAATAATCATGCGTTTGGTCAAATCCTGATTTTACAAAGTTGGGGGTTTTCCTTCTAAGGTGTTCCTGCTGTTAATTAAATGGTTATTATTGAAATTGATGCTATGATATATATGATACATACGTGATTTGGTTGAATTGATATGTTATATAGGCACTATTTGATGATATTTGTGATATTGGCATGATTCAATAACTGCTAATATGTTGGATGTTGTTTGCTGCAATACCGCCTATGATAGGGGTATCGAAAGTAATACTGCCAATGATTTGGGGTGTCGAAATATGAAATACCGCCATGATGGGCTATCGAAAGTAACATCGCCACACGTTGGGATGTCGAAATGAGTAATACCACCAGTGTACAATGGTTGGTATCGAAATGAGTAATGTCACTGAAGAGAAGGTGACATCGAAATACCTTCATGAGTAAGGTAGGCAATGGGACGCCATTGTTATGTACAGTTTGAAAGTCATATGACATATGAGAATATTTGAGATTGTTTGATATATGAGATTTTGTCATATTTGATTTATGATGTATTAATGATGATTGTTACTGTCAATAATAATTTATATTATTATTATTATTTTACTATACATTATTTTGAAAATAGCGGGTACCATGGATAGTTTTTCCGGTTACCGCACCGGTTGAGAACAATGCTTTTGTGAAAACCCTTTAAACTGTATTTCTGTTCACTGGGATTTTATATCTCATTAGTAGTATTGTTTTCAGAGCCTGAGGATGTCCCTGTTGAGCAGCCAGACGTTTTGAAGACTATCCCTTTAGCTTTAGAGCTTGGTTAGTATTGTATGGCATATGCCAGGAGGACCTTTATTATCTTTTAGTTATTTTCTTATGCGAGATGTTATAGACGTCCTGTTTTGAAGTTTTGAAACTGATTATGTTATTCGGTTTTTGAATTAATGTAAACAATTATTTTGGACTAATATTATATTAAGTATTTATTCAGTGTTTATTTAAGAAAAAATTTTATTTTTCCTGATTTTATTTAAATTATTAATTTGGGTTACTAATGTAACGAAGGGCGTTACATTTTTGGTATCGGAGCAATTCAATCCTAAATTGGACTGTGGTTATTGGGTTTTTCAAAAAATCAAAACTTGGGCGCATAGGATGCTTGTTAAAGTTGTAGATGCTGCATACTATGCTTTGGATATTGAGCCTGGCCAACTCAATGCTTCATTGGTAGTGAGCAGATTTATGACGACTAATAGGTGAGGGACGAATGATGCGCTTGTGACAGCTATGGACTGTGTGACCATAGATGTGCAAGAGCAGACGGAGACTCTCCGTCATATGAGGGGATATGGGGTGGTAGCACCCCAAGAACCTCAGTATGTGGGGTTATCATTTTTCAGAGAACGATCTGCCACCTTTCCGAGACAGCTTAGATGCTGCAGCAGTGAGAGGAGCCGAAGAGAAATTGTGCTTATAACAAGAGGTTATCATATTGTTTGATTCAGGAGCAATCCATTCTTCCATAACTCTTAGTTGTGTCAAAAATCCAGAGTTGCCTATTTCTAAATTATCTTTCCACTTGTGTGTTTCTACCCCTGTCAAAGATAAATTGGTTACATCTTTTACCTATTTGAAAAGTTCTTCGATACACCAAAATTTATCTTATGATTTGATATGTTTTCAAATGTTGTGTTGGATGTCATTCACTCACTCTTAGTATGGTTTCGCTATCGTCTAATAATGTTGTCCAAATAGAAATATGTATATACTTCACAACCTATGTTTGATGAATCTTTTATGTATCTTTTATGTTAAACCTTGTCGTATTCGTTTCCAGGTCATAAGTTCTTAGTTGAGATAGTTTAATGATCCATATTGTTGTTTCTGTTAAGAAAGAGACTAAAAGTGATGTAGCGGCGCTACCTGTTGTCTGTTAGTTTCTAGATGTGTTCCATAAAGAGGTCTCTACCTTACATCAAATATAGAGGTTGAGTTTAACATAGGACTAGTGCCTAGAAATGGATCAGAGTCAGTAGCACCTTATAGACTGACACCCTTAGAGTTAAATGAGCCTAAGAAACAATTAGAGGAATTGCTAGAAAATGAGTTTTTATACGTGGATTTGTTTATTATTAATTTAAAAAAAAAAAAGTTGGAAATTCAAGATTGTTAATTCTTAACATTATATTCTTAAAATATATTTTATGTCGTTTGATGAATTTGTTTGATAGATGTATATTCTTTGTATTTTAATGAAATAAAATAAATAGTTTTACTTTTCATTTATCGTTTGTGATATTCTCCCTTGATAGTAAAATTGCCAGAGAGTCTCGCTTATTTTGAATTCACGTTTTTAACTTTCTTTTGTTTCAATGAGTTTTCAATTCATATGTGGAAATATATTTGTGCATCAATGTTTTTTTTTTAGTCAAACCAAATTGATTGTGAATTAAAACTTTCTTACCTTGATTCATTGTTTCATCATCTATTTAGAGTTGCTGTTGTTATTATTTGAAATCTAATTCATTATTATTTGATTATAGTTGCATCAAATCCTACTTTAATTATTGTTAAGAAATATGTTTGATTTTGTGATAAGTTTTGAGTGTTTTGAGTGGAAAGGAATGATGAGAATATGAGGTTATGTCTCGACAATAGACAATTGAACAAAGTAGCCATTAAGGATAAATATCTTTTGCCTAGGATAGATAACCTTAGATCAGTTGCATAGAGGGACGGTTGATTCTATTAAAGTAGATACAGTGATAGGATGAGCGCAACATAAGACAGTAACCGGAGTGAAAAGTTTCCTAGAATTGGAAGAGTATTATATGAAGTTATAAATGGGTTCCCTAGGCTAGCCTTACTTCTGACCGAGTTAACTCGGAAAGGAAAATATCTTCTATGGAATAAAATTGAAGTTTTTAATAATCAAAAGAGCCTTAAATTATTGTTATAAAAATATATAGAATTAAAAATAAGGCAAGGAAGGTGAATGAAATTTCTTAAGGACCATGAATTTGAGTTGAAGTACAGTTTAGGAAAAGTCAATATAGTGGTAGAGGCTCTAAATAGAAAATCCTTGCATATTAGTGCTAGAGATGAATATCTTAGAAGAGTTTATGGACCTGAATTTCAATGTAACCTTAAATGATTTAAGCTTGAAATTGTATAAGTTGAAATTTGAAGTGACCTTAGAAAATAGATTATGCGAGTGCAGTTTTTAGACCAGGAATTGCAATCTCTTTTAGATCAAGAGAATAATGTGTTGTTTGATAATAGTCTAGTGTTGTTTAAGAATGGGATCGTTATTCCTAAGGTGGGGAGCCCTAGAAAAAAAAAATGCTAAAATAGATACATGAAGGGAAGTCAACCATACATCTAGGAATAAACAAGATGTAATAGTAGATGGAAATAAAAATAATGGATGTTATATTAATGAAGGTGTATATATATATATGCTCAAATTTTAATTTATGTTGTAATTTTGTTATATAATTTTTTTTAGAAAATCACCTTGCTTGAATATTTCAGATTGTTTCTTAAGGGACCAAACATTATTTTCAATTAATATACCCCTTGGACTTATTATCCATATAGATTAATGACATGTTTAATCTTAACAAACTTATATGTCTTATTAAAGACCGAAAAGAAAAAGAATGTTATTTCTTATTTGTATTAGCTTACTCAAAAATCAAAATGAAATTGATTTCTGAGTTCTACTATGGTATTTATTGATGAAAATTGTTTTGAAAGTCGTAAATGGTCAATGACTGTACAGTTTAATTTCAAGTTAACTAAATCTTATTTTGTTCTTGTACCAAATTTTGTTCTAGTAATACCATCTCTTAATAGAAAATGAAACTATTTCTTTCCTTATGAAATTATCAAATTGGACTATATAAAACTTAGTATGTGGAAGTCTCTACCGTTTCTTCTTTCTTTCTTTGTTTCATTTCAGTTGTTTATCTATTTATAAAAATTCCTCTGTGCTGTAAACAATATAATAGTTTTGGTGTAGGTGTAGAATATAAGGGACTATAAGATCTACGTATTAATGGTATAAAACTTTAATTTAATTTCTTTTGTGAATTATTTGTCATGAATCTTTTATGAGAATGCTTATAATGATGGAATGCAGATGAAGATAGTATGATTTTAGTATGATGGACAGAAACAAACGTTTAAGTTAATGTGCCTTGAGTTGTACACTTAATATGTGGTGAAATAGTTAATGACTATACGTATATTGATGGTATGATTAGGATATGTAGGTTCTCCTTATGTTAGTATACAGTAGGTGAGGAGATCTTGTTAGGATCGGATTTAATCCAGGAGACCACATTTAGAATTCAGAGGGGAAAGATGCGCACTGCGCAGAATAGTTAAAGATTGTTATGCCGACAAGGAAAAGTAGCCTTTAGAATTTTAGGAAGGGGAACATATATTCTTGATAGTCATTCCTAAGATTGGGATGTGAGGGTCAATGTCAGTCAGAAAACTAATTCCTTATTTTTATGGGTCCTTTCCACATCCTCAAGAGAGTCGGGCCTGTTGCTTACCAATTGGCTCTTCCAACATGGTTGTCATACCATCATGATGTATTTCTTATTTCTCAACTTCGAAAATTGTGTCAGATATGTCTCATGTAATAGCTCCTGAGTCAATACAATTGAGGGATAACTTAATATTTAAGTCAGGCCTAGTCAGATCATCGATAAGAGCACTAAGACTCTACAGAACAAGACAATCCCCTTGGTGAAGGTGGTTGGGAAGAATTTAACTCTAGAAGAGGCTACTTGAGACGTAGAAGAAGACTTGGCTCGCCAATGCCCAGACTCTTTATTTGCTTCATACGTGAGAGTGGAGTTAATTTCGGGGACGAAATTCTTAAAGGAGGGGAGAAAATGTAACATCTTAAAATTAAAAATAATTGGAGATAATAACGTTAGAGAAATTAGATAATTTTTGGGAGGCTTAGACTGCATGTTTTGGGCCTTTGAATTAATTAGAAAGGATAAAAGATAATTAAAATCTGCAACAATAACAGAACTCTATCTAGACTTTATCTAAAACTTATTTAATAACAAACTCTAACTACACTCTATCTAAAACTTATTCAAAGACTCTATCTAAAACTTAATTCAAAACTCAGTCTCTACGTCAGGATGCGTTAAAAATAGGTTTAAAAATAGGGAATCAGTGCAACACTATATATATACCTTCTTATAACACCATAGTGCGGCTAGGAACCTTTTTTGCACCCTAAAACATCTTAGTAACGGCTGTGGAGCATCTTCATGCTTGGGAGATGGGGTTGCAACAAGCAATGAGTTTGGAAGGAGAACAACAACAACAACAACAACAACAACAACAACAACAACAAGAAGAAGAAGAAGAAGAAGAAGAAGAAGAAGAAGAAGAAGATGAAGAAGGAGAAGGAGAAGGGGATTCAAGACTGAGGAAGGCGACATCTAGGATTCGCCATAGGGTACGCTTTAAAATTCTTGGAGGTCTTCAAGAGGTGAGTAGAAATACTCTTTCTCACCCTTTTCATGGTGCAAATTGATTTGGGGTTTGGGTTATGTTTTCAAAATGCGTTTTTGGAAAATAATCATGCGTTTGGTCAAATCCTGATTTTACAAAGTTGGGGGTTTTCCTTCTAAGGTGTTCCTGCTGTTAATTAAATGGTTATTATTGAAATTGATGCTATGATATATATGATACATACGTGATTTGGTTGAATTGATATGTTATATATGCACTATTTGATGATATTTGTGATATTGGCATGATTCAATAACTGCTAATATGTTGGATGTTGTTTGCTGCAATACCGCCTATGATAGGGGTATCGAAAGTAATACTGCCAATGATTTGGGGTGTCGAAATATGAAATACCGCCATGATGGGCTATCGAAAGTAACATCGCCACACGTTGGGATGTCGAAATGAGTAATACCACTAGTGTACAATGGTTGGTATCGAAATGAGTAATGTCACTGAAGAGAAGGTGACATCGAAATACCTTCATGAGTAAGGTAGGCAATGGGACGCCATTATTATGTGCAGTTTGAAAGTCATATGACATATGAGAATATTTGAGATTGTTTTATATATGAGATTTTGTCATATTTGATTTATGATGTATTAATGATGATTGTTACTGTCAATAATAATTTATATTATTATTATTATTTTACTATACATTATTTTGAAAATAGCGGGTACCATGGATAGTTTTTCCGGTTACCGCACCGGTTGAGAACAATGCTTTTGTGAAAACCCTTTAAACTGTATTTCTGTTCACTGGGATTTTATATCTCATTAGTAGTATTGTTTTCAGAGCCTGAGGATGTCCCTGTTGAGCAGCCAGACGTTTTGAAGACTATCTCTTTAGCTTTAGAGCTTGGTTAGTATTGTATGGCATATGCCAGGAGGACCTTTATTATCTTTTAGTTATTTTCTTATGCGAGATGTTATAGACGTCCTGTTTTGAAGTTTTGAAACTGATTATGTTATTCGGTTTTTGAATTAATGTAAACAATTATTTTGGACTAATATTATATTAAGTATTTATTCAGTGTTTATTTAAGAAAAAATTTTATTTTTCCTGATTTTATTTAAATTATTAATTTGGGTTACTAATGTAACGAAGGGCGTTACATTTTATGCAATGGACCTTGAGCCAGAAACTTTATGAATTGAGCCGTAAGGTAGAACTTTATGCAGTGGACCTTGAGCCAAAACAAGTGAGCCATGAGCCGTAAAAATAGAGCCTTGAGCCAGGAAGTTTTATAAATTGAGCCAACCCAAGAATTTTATGCAATGGACCTTGAGCCAGAAACTTTATGAATTGAGTCGTAAGGTTGAACTTTATGCAGTGAGCCTTTAGCCAGAATGAGCGAGCCATGAGCAATAAGAATAGGGCCTTCAGCCGAATTTTTTTTTTTTTTTTTGTGAGTTGGGTCATGACCCGAGAATTTTATACGGCGGGCCTTGAGCCAAAACAAGTGAACCATGAGTTGGAAAATGGAGCCTTTAAAAAGCAATGGGCCTGGAGCCACAAAAGTCAACAGAATTACACTTTTTTCTTCCTATTATTTGCAAGTTAACTAGACATAGACCTGTTATTTTTTAAAACAAATTCTCAACTTGGGAGTCAATTTGACTCAGACCCACAGTTCTTTTCTTTCTTTTCTTTTATTTAATTTCTTTATTACATTTTCTTGAAACATTTGCATTGGCGGGTCAAATGGACACCGACTCACAAGAGGGAAACTTAGATTTTGGTCATTTGCAATGGCGGGCCAACTCGACACCGACTTGCAAATGGGAAACTAAGAGTGTGCAGAGTAAACGTTGCAGATAAATTGAACCTTGCAGATTCTTTTCGCTATGAGCCGAAAATCATTAGTAAAAAGCCTTGAGCCAATGATCCCACCCAATCTCTCAAAACACAGACTGTCAAGCTCTACTAGAATTCCCCCCAAATTTCAGACCAAATCATAAGTCCACACTCTTTCTTGGTATGCGTTCTTGTATGTGCAGCACCTGATATCACAAATGCTCTGTGTGTGGGTATTTTCTGTGTTTGTCTATGAGTCTCTGATAGTGCGTATCCCTTCCCCCTCTGTATTTCCAATTGCTCTCCCCCCTTCTTGGTTCTCCTCCTCTGCCTTTTATAGAGCTCCCCCTTCCTCTATTCGCTGCTCCTCCTGCCAGAAAAGGAAGTGCAATCAGTTCACATTTTTTAAACCCAAAAGAGAAAGGAATTATGCTCACCTATTGAGAATTGATTAGGGTCGCGATCTTGAATGAAAGAAGAAAAGGAAAGTGACGATTTTGCTCCGAGGCTTGACGCGCGCAACACTGGAATCAATCCAATCTGAGATGGATTGAGTGCGAAATTTTTGCATAGAGGAGATGATTTGCGGCTAGGCTTCCAAATTGGGGGAGGAAGAGATTCTGATGATGGAGGCTGCTAGGGTTTGGATGAGGAAGGAGAACCTAATGGGTAAAGAGATGGGTGGATCCGGGTTTGAGAAAAAAAGAGTCCAGGTTTGGGGAGAAAGAAAAAAAAGGGTGATGGGCTTGGTAAAATGAATAATGCTGACCCAAAAACAAATAAACAAACTATAACTTTTTCTCTAAAAACAATTGACAACAATAAAAGTTAATAAATAAATAAATAAATGGTAAAATATTTTTGTGATCCTTTCTTTTATTTGATTTTTATTTTATTTCATTTCATTTTTATGAAGAAAATAAAATAAAACTCCACTCTTTTTGGATTTTTCTCAAAAATTGACATATTTTTATGATTTTGATTTTTTTGATTTTTTTTGGATTTTTTTTTTCTACATTGAGGCAAAAGCTAGAAGGGACCCGGTCAAAATGGAATGTTCACATCAAGACAAAGCTATAAGAAGACCTTCCCCTGAAGAAACAAAAGAAGGACACACGAGCAAGAAAATATTCAAAAGAATTTATTGTGCAAACAAAAAGCCTCAAAGCTTTCACTTTCTAGTTTTTGATCTATAAACCTTCTCATTCTTTCATTGTAAAGTTGTAAACAGATTGTCAAGAGCTATATCGTGTAATACTCTCACTATTGTGAGTTTGTAAAAAGCTCAGAAAAATCCCTCTCAAATCTTAGGATTTGTTGAGCCTGAAGAGGCTTGTCTGTAAAAGAATACTTGTTGCCTGGAGAGGTGCAGAATACTTGGAGTTATAGTCTTGGAGAGACTTGGAAACAGCTTGTGAAAAGTGCTAAGAGTTTTGGTGGAAAATCCTTCTGAAGGAAGGGACTGGACGTAGCTCTTTGATTTGAAAGAGTGAACCAGGATATATCTTTGTGTAAATCTCTCTATCCCTATCTCGTTAAGTTTTTGTTTATTACTAACTTTGGGATTGAAAACAAAGTATCTTAAACGCTTATAAGCCTTTTTGGTGTGTTTTTTCATCTTCCTGCCTTAAACGTTTGTTTTAAAAAAGGAGTTTTCGAAAATCGATTAAGAAACACAATTCAACCCCCTTCTTGTGTTTCCCTGTTTCACTTTCATTAGTCACACTGAAATGCATAACTAGATACTCGTAGTGCCCGTACGACTCCTAAAAGTTGTTTTCGGTATATCATCTTCCTTCACCCTTATCTAATGATAACCGAATCTCAAATCAATCTTAGAGAACATCGTTGCTCCCCTCAACTGGTCCGTAAGATCGTCAATCCTTGGCAACGGGTACTTATTTTTTACCGTTACCTTGTTGAGCTGTCGGTAGTCCACACACAACCATGAACTACGGTCCTTCTTCTTGATGAACAACACCGACGCTCCCCACGGCGTAACACTAGATCTTATAAACTGTTTCATCAGCATATCGTCTAGTTGCTTCTTTAGCTCTACCAACTCTATTGGGGATATTCGATAGGATGCTATCGAAATTGCTCCAGCTCCAGGTACGAGATTGATGGCGAACTCTATCTCCCGCTTGGGTGCAATACTGGCACATCATTCGGGAAAACATCGGCAAACTCACGCACCACCGACAAAGCATCAAGACTTGGAGTCCCATTGGCTTCCAAAGAAAACAGCACAATGCACTCTCCTGATTGTACGCCTCCCGAAATACCATCACTGGCAGACAATGATCCAGATTGCTCGAAAAAGAGGAAGGTTTTATTTGAATAGTCTAGCACAACATGGTTGGCCGAAAGTCAGTCCTTGCCTATGATAACATCAATCTGCTGTATAGGCACACAGACTAGGTCAACAAGAAAAGATCGATTCTCTATAACAATTAGGCATTGCAAACAAACTAGTAGGGTTGTTAGGGAATTACCCGTAGATGCAAGGACAGTCAGTTCGTATGGTAAAGATAAAGATGAAACTTGCAAATCCAAATGATCCATACACGCTAATGATATAAAAGAGTGTGTAGCCCCAGAATCAAACAAAACAGATAAGAGTCTCCCAGTTACTAGGCACTTACCTTGTATCAGATCGGGACATTGAGATGCTTCAGATCCTCTCACAACAAACACTTTTCCCGTTGTCTGTGGCCTGCCCTGCTGGCTCACCACTGGCTGTCTTGTTCCCGCATCCTGAGTTCTTCTACCTTATTGTTGACTTGACCCCTTCTAGTATCCCCTTGTCGACACTCGTTGGTGTAGTGGCCCCACTTGCCACAACGGAAACAGTTGACTCCAGGTGCTCGAGGACAATCCTGCACTAGATGCGCTCCGCCTCATAGAAAACACATGGAAAATCCCGGTTGTCCTTGACTGGAATTCCCCCTTCCATAACTCGCTGGTTGTTGATTCGGGTGACTGTAAGGCATCGTCCTCTGTTGAAACTTTCCTCCACAACCCTTCTGAACAAAGTTTCTGACTGGTCCACCACTCCTCACTTGAGCTTGTGCAACTCTCTCTTGATCATGCCCTTCCAATACTGTACACTTTTCTATCAACTCGGAGAATGATCGGATGCTTAACTGTAGCATAGCCTTCTTCAACTCAGGCCCAAGCCCGTCTTCAAACCTTCTACATACCCAATCCTCATCTGGGTGCACTTAATAGAAATGGGATAATTTCAGTAGCGCCTCAAACCTCATGGCGTATTTCCCCACTGACATTTGTCCTTGCTTCAGGTTCAGAAACTCTTTCTCTTGATGGACACTCCTTGGGAAATACTTTTCCAAGAAGCTCTCTCTGAATATCTCTGAAGTTACCATCCCCCTTCCGTCTCTAGCAGTCTCTGCTTGTTCCACCACCATGCTTCTGCCGCTCCAACTAACATGAAGGCCGCATAAGTGACCTTTCTGTCATCTCTATAGTGGATGGCGACAAAGACCTTCTCAATCTCTTGTAACCAAAGTTCAGCAGCCTCTAGATTGGGCTAATTGACCAAACTAGCCCATTTTTAAAAACTATTTACCAATATAACCTTGTTTTGAAACTATTTACCAAACTAACCCACTTTTCGCCAACGTGGCATTTTTTATTAATTTTTTCTCTGACACCAAAGACGCTACTTTGACTAGCGTTTTTGGAAAACGCTAGTTGCAGTAGCGTCTTCCCCATCGCCCCCCTGCACCAGACAGCCATTGCCCAGATCGCCACGTGGCGCGCTCTGGGCAAAGGCGCTACTGCAAGTAGCGCCATTAGCAAAGCGCGCCACGTGGCGGCCTGGGCAGGACCTGTCTCCCCACCCGCAGCAGTCTTTGACCCGTCTGACCACCATTCCCTCCACTCATCAAACCCACCCGTCTGATGATCTCTCTATCTTTCTCTCTTCTTCACACACACAAACACACCCAAATGTTCTTCTTCTCCTTCTCCTTCTTCTTCTTCTTCTACAATATTGTTGATCTCCTCACACCCTTTCTCACACAAATACTCTATTTCACCACTTTTTATCAACCTCAACCAATTCTCCTACGTTGCTTCCTCTCTTTCTCTACTTTTTCTCAAGCTCAACCATCTCAACCACTTTGCTGTTGCAGGTATTTATATTATTAATTTTTTTAATTTTATTAGTGTTATTATTGTGGCAAATTTTATCTTCAAATGCTGTTGGATTAATTTAATTATTTATGATATTTAGCTAAATTAATTATATTAATAAATTATATTAATTTTAAATTATTAATTTTATTAATACAATAATAACAATAAATAATACACTAAGCAGAGAAGTGAAACATCAGACGAGTGATCAGCAGATGTTTCACTCGTCTGCCTGTCACCTGTCTGATGTTTTAGACGGGTGAAACATCAGTCAGGTGATAGGCAGACGAGTGAAACATGTGCTGATCACTCGTCTGATGTTTCACTCGTCTGCTGCTTAGACGAGTGATCAGCACATGTTTCACTCGTCTGCTTAGACGGGTGAAACATCAGACAAGTGATAGGCAGACGAGTGAAACAGCTGATCACTCGTCTGATGTTTCACTGGTCTGCTCACTCGTCTAAGCAGACAAGTGAAACATCAGAAGCAGACGAGTGAAACATCAGACGAGTGATCAGCAGATCTTTCACTCGTCTGCTGATCACCAGTCTGCTTAGACGGGTGAAACATCAGACAAGTGATAGGCAGACGAGTGAAACAGCTGCTGATCACTCGTCTAATGTTTCACTCGTCTGCTGTTTAGACGAGTGAAACATCAGATGTTTCACTCGTCTGCCTATCACTAGTTTGATGTTTCACTCGTCTATTACTAGTGTATTATCTATTGCTATTATTGTATTAATAAAATTAATAATTTAAATAATAATTTAAAATTAATATAATTTACTATTTTGTTATTAGCATTATTAATATTAGTTTTGTTGTTGTTAATGTTAGTTGTTGCTGTTTTCAATGTTTTCATTACCAATAATATAATTAGTATTATTAATCATGTATTTTTCCCGCTATGTTAGGTAAAATGGCGGCAAGTTCCTCTTCACAACAGTCACATGTGATTAACCCTGGTCCGGAGGACGATTTTCTATTGGGATTGCAAGAATATCACGTTTCCCAGTATGTATGGAACGGTGTGGCTGATTGTTTATTGAAGGTAAGGCGAGCTACATAGTTTCAGGACCGGGTTGGAGATGTTCCCGAGGCCATAAAGATATATCTTGAGCAAGCAGGTTTCTTAGGGGTGGCACAACTTGGATCATGCACTAGTAGAACGGTGGAGGCCAGAGACTCATACCTTCCACATGGCATGTGGAGAATGTACTATAACTCTACAGGATGTGGCAATCCTGCTTGGCCTACGCATAGATAGGATGGCGGTTGTTGGTTGCACTTATGGTAATTGGATAGGATATGTGGGGTTTATGTTAGGTGTCGAGCCACGCCCCCAAGATTTGAACGGAGCTCGGTTAAGTATGTCATGGTTGGAAGCACAGTTTGATAATGTCGACTTTGACATGCTGGACATACAGGATAGGATTAAATATACGAGAGCTTATATACTGAGGCTTTTTGGTGGATTGATGTTCACCGATCACTCCGGCAGGTACGTACCATTGAGGTATCTGACACTGTTAGAGGACTTTGCTATAACCGGTCAGTATAGTTGGGGTTCAGTTGTGTTAAGTTATCTTTACCGTGAGCTTTGCAAGTCCACCGATTATGAGAAAAAGGAGATTGCTGGGGTGACTCCATTGATTCAGCTGTGGGCATGGGAAAGGTTTCCGTTCATTGCACCGTCCATCCCAAATGATGATCGACCACATGGATCACCATATGGTGCACGGTGAGCAACATTTTATCTGCTTATGTATAATAAATTATAACGTTTAATCATGTTACTTGTTGAATAAATTAAGTAGTAAAATATTGTTATATTTAGGTGGCTGAACAACAGGAACTATTCAAGATGATCAAAGGACTTGCAGTATTATTGATTAGCTTTTGACAAGATGAAGCCAAAAGATGTAAGTATCTATTAGCTTTATCCTTGACAAAGTTATTTTGTGAATCAATCATTGATTGTTTGTTTATATTTTGTAGGTAATTTGGGAGCCATACAGTCCGGCGATGATGGCCACATTACCATTGATCTCCCTCGATGGTTTAAATGTGTGGAGGGCAGTGGTACCGATGATATGTTTCCACATTGTGGAGTGGCATCAACCGGATCGTGTAATGCGACAATTTGGCATGTCCCAGCACATTCCTTTGCCACCGTCCCAAACACAAGATCTTCACGACCTAACGCTTAGGGGAAAATCAAATGAGGATTGGACAGTTATATTGGAACGATGGATCACCCTATGGAATGATAGGAACAGCTGGGTTTGGACAAATGCACCCCTCAGCCGACCGTTGGGAAAGAACTCAGAGTATATGATGTGGTACCGACGGCATACACGTCGTTGGATTAGCAGACTTGGTGCACAGAAAGGGATTGTGGTAATATAAAATATAATATGATGTACATTGTTCATTGCATTTATGGTTATGACATCTATAAACGATATTTGATATATTCTTTAATCATTTATAGGTGGATGGTCTCGAGTACCTAAACTACTTGTCTACGTCGGCGGGGCAATCGTCCTTCTCGTTTGACGGTCTCAAAGTTGAGACTGAGCAAATTCTCCTTGCATTGGACGAGGCAGACTGCATCACTGAAGCTATTGAGGACGCTCCAGCGGCAACACAAGAAGTCCCCGGTTGAGGCACTCCCGAACCGTGGCCATAGGGTAGAGGGTCAAGGACTACAACGTCGAAGGACACAGGTACGGCAACAGCCATACCGCCCTGAGCAGCTACCAGAGCGCCAAGACGGCATGTATTACGTACCCGTCCAATTCCCACACACTTCACATCAGCCACCTGCAACATATTTTTATCCAACATTTAGTCCGTCAACGGAGGCTCCAAGACCCACAAATATAGCGTCGTCACCAGCCAACTATGCTCCTTATCCACCACATCTATGCTACACACCATCACCATTTACTCCATCTTATCATACACCTGCGGCACCGAATCATTGGATTCAGGATATGCGAAACCAGGCACTGTATTCTCCTGGCGGAATTGACCTTAATGCCGACTTCTACGCCGAATCGAGCACTCAAGTTCAAGGTCCCATGAACGACATAAGTGATCACGATGGTCACACACACTAGTGATGTATCATTTATGGTTATTACTGTTTAGTAATTTTGTATGTTGATGTTTAGTTTTAAAGATATTGCATACATAATAAATAAAAGGGACATTTCAACATAAAATCTGTAAACGTACTTCGATTCAACACATTTCAACATGAAAGACGATTAAAATTACATTCCACAATTGAAAGCTGAACAATTACAAAGGGACGTACACGGTGAAACTAAAGGCAATCATCTATATCATCTGCTTGTCCACCCGATCCTCCTGCCCGTCGAGGGCAGACACGCCTATTATGGCCCTCAGACCTGCAATGACTACATCTTTGGGATGGTTGTGACTCTCTCCAGTCCATTTCATTCCTAATGCGTGTCGATTTAGGTCTTCCCTTTGGACGAAGCATCGATTCATTCGGTACCAAAGTGTAAGGCACCCAGTAGGTTGGTATGTCTTCCTCGTTTCCTATGGGATGCCACTGTCCAGAGTAGGCATTCACTATCAAATGCAATGTGTATCTGGTATCGACATATTGCCAATAGTCGAGGCTCACTGACGAACAAGCAGCAATCACATATGAGCAAGGGTAATGAAATGCCGTGAATCTCCCACACTCACAATATCTTTTTGCTATGTTGACACTCCATGAATGGCCTCCTTTCTGAGTCAATGGATTAAAAGCCTCATCAACTTCAAATCTTATGTGCTGTATGTCATAAGGGCGAACCCGATGTGAAGAAGCTTCATCTTGTTGCTTCTTCATCGCAGTCATTAACTTCTCAGTATAATACTGACCTGCACCAAGTTGAGCTCTAGCAGTTGCACTTCTCTGGACAAAATATTCGACCATCCTTCCATACGTGCACTTCACGAGAGCTGTTATTGGCAAATTACGAGTACCCTTTATAATTTTATTAATCGCTTCCGACAAGTTTGTTGTCATGTGGCCAAACCTACGACCATCTTAGTCAAAAGCTATAGCCCACTTCTCTCTAGATATCCCATCAATCCACCGCTCTATTTCTGGACTTATTGCCCGAAACTTATCCAATTTGCACAGAAACCGTCCCTTACAGGCTATATACCCTACATGGGTCACAAATGATAAGTTACATTAGTGTGTGAAACATAAGACAACTAAGTTATGTAAATACAAAAATATAGATCCTTTATAAGGTCAATACCTAGTCGCATCAATTCCTCCTTTAGCTTTGCATTCTTGAATTTATGGTTGAAGTTACTTGCAATGTGCCGAATGCAGTAAACATGGTATGCATGTGGAGGTTGCCATCCAAGGTGTGGATTCCCCACAGCCGATTTTATGCTTTGGTGACGATCGGAAATCAAACATATTCCTCTCTTGTTGGTCAGATGCTCGCGTATCAATCCCAAGAACCATGACAAAGCACTCAAGGTCTCTCCCTCAACCACCGCAAAAGCAATCGGGAGTACATGACTGCTTCCATCTTGGGTGGTGGCAATCAATAGCGTCCCCCGATACTTACTATACAGGTGTGTGCCATCAACTTGTACAATGGACTTACAGTGATTGAAAGCATCAGCACATTGCTTGAAAGACCAAAAAACCCGATGAAACTTACGAAGTTGAGATTGCACACGATTCCCAACTACAACATCATTTGTCTCGATCTTGTAGTAGGAACCATCTGTGAATAGCTGCATGTACTCCAACCATTTAGTCAACATTGCGTAAGATTCATCCCAATCTCCAAACACTTGCACGATTGCTTTTTGCTTTGCCTTCCATGCCTTCCTATGGGATATTTGATACCCAAAAGTATTTTGTATCCTTTCTTGGACAAGCGAAATTGACACCCCAGGTTCTTGTCGGACCATACCTAACACAGTATAAAAAAACATTAATTGAATTCTTAAGCACGACAATTAAAATAACAACACATAAACAATTATATACGGTTAATGATAATACCTAGTATACATGAGCATACAAAGTTAGAATCCAGCTTTTTATGATCTTGCGACAACATCGCATTCACACAATTGTGTGGACCACCCCATTTCTTAACCTCCTACTTCTCAGACTTCTTTGATAAAATTGCCCTCATCAACCATGGACATCCTTGTGTAGCATTTGGGCACTTCACATAAAGAAGTGATTGTGTTGATTTTACAACAGTAAACAATTGATGGCACCTCATCGAATAATTTTTCAATGCTGACTGAACTGCTTGTTTACTGTCAAACCGTAAACCAACATATAATTCCTCACCCACTTTCCAGGATCCCGGAACATCCAACCCTTCAAAATAATTCATCTCCTCATCAGGATGGTCCCAGTTAATATAAGTGTAATGGGGTGATGAATTGAACAAAGCACCATGTGATTGGCCTGTATGTAAACACATTATAATCATAATAACAACAACAATAAATATTTCTTAATAACAATAATTAAATAAACAATAATATCAATATCAAACCTGCTTGTTTAGTGGGAACCTGCATTTGAGGTTGTGTTGATGAAACTGGAGAAACCATCATCGGATGTGAGCCAACCAATGCAGACGACATTACATTGGAATCAAGTTGAGTATCATCATCAGTGTCGGAGTCACCGCTTTCCGAGATTTCACCTTCCTCTTCGTCCTCAATAGAATCAACCTCCATCTCAAGGTTCCAGTCCTCATCTTCCCCCGATGATCCAAGGTCTACATCGTATCTGTGCAACTCCATATTACTGCCAAGCGATTGCGCAGGGACTCTTGAACTTTCAGCCACATCGATTTCAACATATAACTCAAGACATGTCATTGAATCATTCTGATCAACGGCATCCATCATGCACTCCATATCCTCATCATCGCTAATCTCATATACCATATATTTTAATGGATTATTGCAGCATATAACTCTAGAAAATATTTTGGATATACTTTGATTTGGAAACAATTTCAATTTGTCAAAAATCTTTGTCTTCAGAAGTTCAAACCCGGCTCCACGTTTTATTTTCATACATCTTTTATTACCATCAAACGTGATTCCTTCTGGACCGTCAAACATCCTCCCATTTGAGTACACGAAAGCAATAATTTCACTCATCACGTCGTAATCTGCACTATTAAAACATAAATAGTGAATTATTTATTATAACATCAATAAAAATTAAATAATTTAAAAACTCAAATTTATAAAACAAAACAAATACTTAATTTAAATTAATTAAATATATTAAATAAAAATGGTATATGAACCTTTCAAATAAAAAATTAGAGAAAGAGAGGAAGAGAAGTGTAGAGTGTGTGGGAAAGGGAGTGAGGAGATCAACAATATTGAACAAAAAAGATGAAGAATAAGAAAGGCTGTGTTTTTGTGTGTGAAGAGCTTCCCAGACAGGTTTGATGAGGGGAGGGAATGGAAGAAGAAGAGAGAAAGAAATAAAGATCAGCAAGGGCAGGGTGGGATCAGATGGGTCAAAGAGTAGTGGGGAGGGGGGCACAGCCACTGCCCAGGCCGCCACGTGGCGCGCTCTGAAACATCTGCTAAGCAGACGAGTGAAACATCAGACAAGTGATCAACAAATGTTTCACTCATCTGCCTATCACTTGTCTGATGTTTCACTCGTCTAAGCAGACAAGTGATCACTCGTCTGATGTTTCACTCGTCTGCTGCTTAGACGAGTGAAACATCAGACGAGTGATCAGTAGCTGTTTCACTCGTCTGCCTATCACCTGTCTGATGTTTCACCCGTCTAAAGCATCAGACAGGTGATAGGCAGACGAGTGAAACATCTGCTGATCACTCGTCTGATGTTTCACTCGTCTAAGCAGCAGACGAGTGATCAGCAGCTGTTTCACTCGTCTGCCTATCACCTGTCTGATGTTTCATCCGTCTAAAGCATCAGACAGGTGATAGGCAGACGAGTGAAACATGTGCTGATCACTCGTCTGATGTTTCACTCGTCTGCTGCTTAGACGAGTGAAACATCAGACGAGTGATCAGCAGCTGTTTCACTCGTCTGCCTATCACTTGTCTGATGTTTCACCCGTCTAAGCAGACGAGTGAAACATGTGCTGATCACTCGTCTAAGCAGCAGACGAGTGAAACATCAGACGAGTGATCAGCACATGTTTCACTCGTCTGCCTATCACCTGTCTGATGTTTCACCCGTCTAAAACATCAGACAGGTGACAGGCAGATGAGTGAAACATCTGCTGATCACTCGTCTGATGTTTCACTTCTCTGCTTAGTGTATTATTTATTGTTATTATTATATTAATAAAATTAATATTTTAAAATTAATATAATTTATTAATATAATTAATTTAGCTAAATATCATAAGTAATTAAATTAATCCAACAGCATTTGAAGATAAAATTTGCCACAATAATAACACTAATAAAATTAAAAAAATTAATAATATAAATACCTGCAACAGCAAAGTGGTTGAGATGGTTGAGCTTGAGAAAAAGTAGAGAAAGAGAGGAAGCAAAGTAGGAGAGTTGGTTGAGGTTGATAAAAAGTAGTGAAATGGAGTATCTGTGTGAGAAAGGGTGTGAGGAGATCAACAATATTGTAGAAGAAGAAGAAGGAGAAGAACAAGAAGAAGATTTGGGTGTGTTTGTGTGGGTGAAGAAGAGAGAAAGATAGAGAGATCAGACGGGTAGGTTTGATGAGTGGAGGGAATGGTGGTCAGACGGGTCAAAGACTACTGCGGGTGGGGAGACAGCCACTGCCCAGGCCGCCACGTGGCGCGCTCTGGGCAAAGGCGCTACTGCAAGTAGCGCCATTAGTGGCACTACTGGGCAGTGGCTGTCTGGTGCAGGGGGACGATGGGGAAGACGCTACTGCAACTAGCGTTTTCCAAAAACGCTAGTCAAAGTAGCGTCTTTAGTGTCAGAGAAAAAATTAATAAAAAATGCCACGTTGGCGAAAAGTGGGTTAGTTTGGTAAATAGTTTCAAAACAAGGTTATATTGGTAAATAGTTTTTAAAAATGGGCTAGTTTGGTCAATTAGCCTCTAGATTGTATTCTCCATGGAATTGGGGAGGATTTCCCTTCATAAATGCGTTCAGACCAGTATCCACCATCTCATCTCCTCTTATCGGGTGCAACTGCTGTTGTCTAGCTTCCCTTTCTTCCTGACGTTGCATAAACTGACCATTTTGTTGTGTCTGTTGTAGCATTGCAGTGGCCAAATCCCTCACGGCCCTCATTGCTTCATTCTGATCTTTGTCACTTCCGGTTCCCGAGCTATCACCATTATGGTTGAAGTCCCCGATTTCAGCTGGTGTTCCTCTTCCTCTTCCACGTCCTCTAGCCATCTAGCTTATTGTAAAAAGGAGCTATCCATTCCAATTCATAAGACATATAATAGCATTTAACAGTTAAACATATCATATGCCTTTTGAATGAAAACAGTTATCACACTTCGATAACTCGCGCATCGGACACTCTACCCAAAACCAAAAATATTTGATACAACGCGGGTATCAACCGTTGAAGCCAGTACACTATCTAGACCACACAGTCCGATATTAGAATCGAACTGCTCTGATACCACCAAATGAGACGACCCGCTGTCCCATTAAAGAACCTAAGATATTAACTATCCTTAACCGTATTATAGATGTTAGCACGCTTTATAAAGCAAACGAAGCGAAGCGGAAAGATAATTAAAAACTGAACGAGAGATAAACCAAAGCACGCATAAAATCAAAGCAACGCAAATAAAAACATAAAGGAATATATATAGATGCATCAGTCATAGATATATATATATCAAGCTGACCATAAACAAAAATACATCCAAAGATCAGAAACTCTCATACTAGCAACACTCACCATCCCCGCTCAAAATACATCAAAATGACCTAACATCACACTCCTATGAAGACGCACTGGTGGAAATCCCATCACCGACGACGGCGATATCCTGAACTACCCTGTAATCCACCATATGTGCATCTATAGACTCGCAGGAGCACATACTCTAATGGGGAACTCACATCCTTTTTTGGTGTAGAAAATCAAAACCTCTCGAGGTTGGGGTTCGTGGCTTGTCCACCGGCATTAGGCTCGTAGGGAGTGCCTTCCAATTCCTCGGCGACTGGTTCTTCCACAGGGTCTTCCCACAAAATAAAAGAAAACACACAAAGAAAAGACATGGAGATAAGAAACATGCATCATGAAACATGGGAGAGGGGCAATAGTATAACACATATACATGTAACACACCACATATAGAACACATGCAACACTCAAACAACCATCTCTTGAGTCATACATCACATCCATCTCAAGGAATTATTCTCTCAGATCAAACCTCTACGAAGGATACTAATCCCTATATGCATGTCAGCCGATTTCATCACGTCCCCAATTGGACATCCCCGTCGGGAATCAATGAATCATGTCCCCACTTGAAAATCCCCATAAGGATCAATAAATTACGTCCCCACTTGGACATCCCCGTAAGGATCGATAACGTCCCCAATTTGACATCCCGCCTTGGGATCGGTAGTACACATCTCGCCCCCATTTGGGTTTCCCTCATTGGGATCAAATATGCTATGATATGCAACAAACACCCATCATAGGTTGATACCGGAACCTCACGCATAAGCACTCTTCCACAGCCACAGTTCCACGGTCAGAACCACGACGGTATCAACCCGTTCAATACATCCACCTCACCATACTCTCGTCAACATCAACATCAACCAATCAACAATAATAACAACATCATAGCAATAAGCATGCTAATACACATACCATCATATAGGCAAATAACAAATAATCACACAGGCAAAGCAGCATGCATTTCACATCAACCTCAACAACAACGTCCTCTAGCCTAGAGTGTTATCTTAACAGTGATAGCCCCAAAGATACCTGCACCTAGGGTTTAGGTACTTTGTCCATGGCTCAACCTCTAGTAGGTTTAAGGCTCACCTACACATGCACACATTCTACACTACGCTTGCCTTTCTGACGATAACAGTTTCTTTCTCCCACCTAAAAGATTGCTTGACCTCGACCACGAACACGAACACGAACACAACCACGGTCTCCGAATCACCACTACCACCACCACCACGTGCTACCTCAACCACCACAAAAATCAACCTCAAGTCAGCCACCAACTTTTAGCTGCAACCTCCTCCGGGATCTCGCACACCCACGATCACGAACTTTGCCCTAATCACAAGAACAATGTGTAAACAACATCGTTAACCTTAGGACAATCTCAAAACCAAAGAGAAATTCAAAGGAAAAGCTCGAAGAACACGAAAAACGTAAATTCGATGTGTTAGATATTCGAGCTTACCTTCGAGAAATCAAGAAATCAACCGGTGAATCTTGAAGTACTCGAAGCCCTAATCGCAGTGGTTTAGTCAAAATCACAATCCGATACTCCAAACTTCTTTAAATCCCACTTTCTCTCTAAGAACCTTAAACTCTCTCTCTACTGTTCTAGACTGGAAAAACTCACAAGTTTCTTCCCAAATAAAATGGGAGAAGAAAACTTTAGTGATGCTGTCAAGCTGTCCACGCTTGAGCATGGGAAAACTCCACGCTTGAGCGTGGAGTGCTGATTGCCACATCTCTGCCACACGTCGCGTGCGCTGACACGTGTACCCCCACACGTCCACTCTTCACGTTTTGACGTGCAACTACCCACGTTCGAGCTTTAACGGTCAATGTTTAAGCGTGGGATTTCTCCACGTCTAAGCGTTGGACGCTGATCAGAGCTGTTCTCTCACGTTTTTGCACGTTCTGAGCTCGTTCCAAGGTCAAATTGTCCCAAATTTGAACCATGACTTCCTCAACACACAAGGAACATTATTAAGCCCTTAAACATGCTTAATCCATGTCCTACACACTAAACAAAAAAATGGGGTGTTGCACACAGCATCAATGACATCTGCTTTGTCTATTGTCATCCTTGATTATAACTAAATAATTAGTTACTACCAAAAGCTTAAGCTAAGCTATGAAATTATGTAAGAAGTAAGAACAATTTCTCGTTAATTTCTATTTGTTGAACATACAATTTTATTTACTTATATTGCCACCGACTTGACGTCTGGTTTCACGATTCATCGCGCCAATACACCAATGTAATTTTGAGTCTATTTGACACGTCCCTTTTGCGAGCTTATAGCGGATTGGAAAGTAGCCCAGTTTGACAAGCACCTCTGTCACGAGCTTATGGCGTTTTTTCACGAATTTATAACGTTTTTTCCATACTCTACTTGAAATAGGGTTTAAGCTTATATCTTATAGCGTTTCATTTTTCCCCTCTTTTATCCTTATTATCTTAATTTAATTCTACTTTTATCATCTTCTCTCTCTTTTATGTAAAATCATATATGAAGATGTCCTTTTATGTCTTTTTATATTTTTCAGCTAGTTCAACCGCTAGTTTTACCAAACACTTTCACACAAAATAAGCTAGCTTATCAGCTATCTGCTACCTCATCCATTATCCGCTATCATCTAGCTTATCCTCTAACAACTAATTTTACCAAACAGACTCTTTGTTACTGCAATGAATAATGTATGCCAATGGAATGTACTTATTACACATTCCAGACTTGGGACCAATAATAGCTAACCGGAAACCCTAACTCATATGGTCAAGATATCTTCAATAAATTTTCATGATCTTATATAATAGCATTCCTCTCTTTTGAATTAGACAGATTAAGAGTTCAGCTATGGACAAAATAGGCAAATTTTAGTTTTAATTTTTTATTTATACTTAGGACTATTGACTTAGCATAAGACTAAGTTGGGCCAACAAGTCTTTAGTTAAATAAATTCGGTCCCATCAGATTTGATTGAATTCTACATTTTGGTCCAATATAGCGATGTGTTTGACAACTCTCAATGCACGCCTTTTTGATATAATATTTTCTTGCCTAAAGTATTCTTTTCGTTTTTTATCTTATTTTTTTAGAAGGTGTATTAAATTAGGATTTCAAGAAATTTTAAAAGACTTTTTTTGTGATAAAAAAGTCTTGTGGTATTAAATTAAAACTTTTAACCTATCTAATTTTTTTTTTATGATATTCAATCAAGACTACTGAAATTTTTAAGGACGATATTTAAATCTAGTGGTATTCAATTAAAATTTTTTATAAGTTACAAAAAGTCTAATGATATTCATAAACTTACTAATTGCATTAGATTGTTTTATAGAATGGATATCATGAGACTTTTTAGTTAGATGTATAAATATAAAACTAATTTCAAAATCCCTCTCAAACCCATCAGATTTTGTGAGACTTTTCTTTCCCTAAAACCCTCTTTCTTTCTCTAATCAGCCATAAAAACGATTTCCCTATGTTTCTTGTCAGCTTCAATGACAGCTCCCAGCAAAGGAACCAAAACTTTTTCAAAACTTGTTTCAAGAGACTCAACGTATTGTCAGGTCTCTCTTTCTCTATGTCAAACTGTGCGCATCAACAGTGAATCATCTATACGAAGAGGGAAATATAGCATATGTTAACCACTCCACTAGCCTTAGCAAGAGGGGTAAAAGGAAATATTTTTACATAACATGTTAGTTCTGCAACGCTAATTAGCAGAACATATCTGGGTGAGAGTATTCATTGAAAGTGTTGACAGACACTCATAAACATAATAATTTCTCAGTCGTTATATTGTTAGGGAAAAATCGCATGCCTTTTCAATGTTCTGATTCAAACTCAAAAACTATTTGGTATCACTATGAAGCTCCATCCTATTAGTTATTCAATGGCAAATACCACTAACCATAAAAGCTATTTTGGAGGGCATGAAGCTATGGCTATTAAAAGATTAAAAAAATTGTATTGAAATTTACTTTTCTTTATTAAAAAATTATTATTTCTTTATTATCTTTTTCATTGACTATTGTACTTTAAACGCTTGCTAAAAATCAAGATATTTCTTTCAAATCTTATAAATTCATATTGTCATTTCAAATCCTAAAAATTCTTATGATACAATTATTTTGAAATCCAAGCATGAAAAATTGGATTATATCAATCTTTACAAAAATATTATAAGTCATTACATTCTTATATAATCTTTTAAAATCCACAACACTTTTTTATGCAAAAAAATGTCTTTTAAAATCCTAATTAAATACACCCCCTAATTTTAATTTGGCCTCATAAATTTAAGAAGTTTCAGTTTCATCCTTGATTGTATCACAGTTATAGCAAGTTGATCATTTTCGTCATATTAGCATTAATGATGTTAGGTTTACATCGTTAGTCATAGGAATTTGGAGAAAAAATCATTGAAAAATGCAAAAAGTTGATTGAAAATATAAAAAAAAAATCATTCTTTTATATTATTATGTAAAGATATTTATGTCATTTTATAAATATGTTTTTTCCTTTCTCTCATTTTCTACTCAACTAAACAAGAGAAGAGAAAAGTTATAGTTTTATTTCCTTTTATTTTCTTTAATTCCAAACAATTAAACAATTATCTCATTCTACATTCCTTTTTTCTCATTTCCCTTTCTTTCCTCTCATTTTCTCTCTTGTTCCTATACAACCAGAGTGTAAGAGATTAAACTTGAATTTTTTAAATTTATGGGATTAAAGTGAAACTATAAAATAAGTTGAGGGATCAAAAGATGAGGGATCAAAAGGTAATTTAACCTATCTCCTTTTTCTTTTGACGATAAATATATAGGTTAGTGTGTGCTTGAATCAGCTACGAAAATTCTATTATTTTAATAATTGATTATATGGATATCGATCATTGTTATAATCGATTATAATAAAATCAGTTTTATTTTTTGATGTTTTTGCTGAAAAGCGATTATAAGATAATCTATTTCGTTTGGGTTGTGTAAAAAAACTACTTATATATATTAAATTACTAAAAAAGGTATAAAGTAATTTATATAATTTAATAATATTTATTTGATAATTAATTTTGTAGGAATGAAATAGAAAAAATACTATTAATTTTAAAATAATCTATTAATTTTTTAAATAAATTTTAAATTTCTAATTTCTTACCAAACAATTTTTTTTTCATAAAAATAGCTACTCAGTTTATCGAGACATATCAGGTTGTATTCAAAAACAGCTTTTACCCAAACTAGTGTAGCAATATTTTTACGGTCCTTGTTCTCGGATCGGATGTAGGGGAAACTTCTGGAAGATGAATTAATAATTGTATCGATTCTCACTGTTCTGTCTTTGTCAGTTGGGCTCGCTTGCTTTGAAGAATCACTGGTGCTTGCCTTATATAGTACCAATCTATGGTTTAGTTTCTTTCCACGCTTTTAATTTGAAGGTGCAATTTAACTTTTGTTTTTTTTTTGGATAAGTAGTAAAATGGAATCTGGAGCACTAGTATCTTCAGAGAAAGAAGAGCAAAAAGGAGCATCGTACAGGTATTGGGTTAGGAATATAACGGAAGATGCAGCGCCTTTGCCAGTGCCCCACAAGCTAACCTCAGAAGATGTTTCCCCTTGTCAATCTCAGCCTGCCACGCTTGGTTCAGCTTGGAATAGCGTATGACCATATTTTCTTTCCTTCTGCTTTTTTTTTCTTCATGATTATATTTTTAAAAATCGATGATTTGAATTTTCATTAACCCTTGGATTCACTCCTGTGAGATGATTGTTCAAACGATGTTTAGGTTAGCTAAATCCATTTCCTTATTTTATGTTCATACTTAATAATATTAGTTGGATTGGATGCATTCGTGTTTTTGGAAGTCAGTTAGGTTTGGTTACCTAACCTTTTGAAAGGAGTTGAGCTTTTCTGCTTTTCAAAGGACAATGAAGAGCCCCTCGTGTATTGCTTGTATAAGGAGTTTTTTATTTTTAAATAATATATCATGTATAAAAACAGTGTAACTGATTTCACCGATCGCTTGTAAGTAATATTCTATCTAAAGGGTCTGTTTGCGAGTTAGATTTTGGAGGGAAAGGGAAGAGAATGCTTATTCTTTCGGGGCGTATATGCTGATCTATATTTGAGATTAAAAAAAATATGAATCAATAAAATGATAGATGATCATGTAACCTTTTGAAACACCATTTTTTCATCTCTATAAACATTTCATAATTTCCTTAATTTAGAAATGAAAAATAAGTCTTCCCTATCCCTTCCTTCTGAAACCGTCATCGCAAACAGACCCAAGGGATATAAAATATTCAAATTATTATGAAAGACCCTACAAAATTTTGGGAGGACCATTAAATTTAACTTGATGGACGACAATGCCTAAGTAGTTATAAGCAACATTGTCAAACAAGCACTCTAGACCTTCTCTGTAAAGTTTTCAAATATTTAAGGCAACTCTTTAACCTGTGGTCATAGAATGAAGGCTTTAGAAATGAATGGAATTATGGAAGTATGAAACAGTTGGTGGCTGTTGCTTTTCTTAATTTTTTAATAGAAAAATGGTTATTGGAAGCATGAAAGTGGGAATAGATAGGTTATTGAAAGTCCGTTCTTTATGCTTTTTGTTTTAAAAAAATCGAAAGTTGAGATAATGAAGAATATCAAGCATGCATTCAAACTTCCACCACTTTTCCAGTACTTTCTAGAAAGGGAGTTTTTGGAAAAATTAAATTCAGAAGTATGAGTAATTGCTGGCTCTTCTCAAGTTCGTGAGTATTCTAATTTACTTGATACATTATCATGTTTCAAATATTGCACATTTTCAAGGAAATTAAGATCCAGTTACGCATTTTGCTACACTTATTTAAAGATTATATGGTTTGTTAAAGGGTATAGACTATAGACTATGCTTGCCAGTGGGGTGTTCTTGTACCAGTCTATCTCAATGATGTAAAATTAATACAGGCTGGGACATGGGAGGAAAAAAGCCTTAACAATTGGGCATCTCCAAGAATTAAGGTTTGTTTTTCAGTATGTCCATGCCATATTATCTTCTTCTTCCCTTTAAAATGTTCGTGTATGTTGTGTCTAGGTTGTGAACATTGCATGTGATTTTGGTCAACTATCTTAGAATTCTTCTTATTGCATCTTGCAATCTTAGATGAAGAGTCATGAACTTGTTGCAGCTAATCATATGTAATTTATTTGTCTTTTATTTTTTTATTTTTTTAAGTTATGGCTAGCTATTCTGTGTTTTTTTTCTCAGGAGTTGCTTATTTCAATAGGCTCCAAGCAGTTCTCCTTTGGCACTGCAGAAGTAGAAGATGTAACAAAATGTGTAGGCGATGTGAGTGTGTTATATGATTTACTTCTGGCCTGCTTATTTTCTTGTATTCTAGGAAACTGACCTACACAACTTTGGGTTAGTTTTGCGCCCCCTTAAAAACGGGTGGAAAATTCTGGACGAGATTTATATGAAAATTTATATAAAAACTCATCCTTGAAGTTTTCACCCCCAATTTTACAAGGATACCAAACTGATTCCTAGAGGTTGGTTTGGTTTTTTGAAACATAATTTTTCTTATCCAATGATTGAAAGTATGTTTATATTGTCATTCATTTATTCGTCATTATTTGCAATTTTAATTGTGTGCTTGGTTTTGGCTGACTTTTCTTCTGTTGAGTTGAGTTTTTCAAGGGGCTGGTTGGGTTCAGTTACCTTGGAAATACATAGAGTAGGCAGCAAATTTTATATCTATAGTAAATGTTTAGGTAAAGAAACATAATCCATCTTGGCAAACGGATTGCCAAATTCTTGAAGGCAATACAGAAGAATGAATATGATTATCGTAGACGATTTTAGTTGAAAATGAATAAACAAACTTCACAACATAGTATTCAATCCCATATACCGGCATGGAGCTGACCCCAAAAATGCCATAGTGGTATAGTGGATCATGGATCAGCTGCTATACTGTAGATAGTGCATACAATGTAAATAAATTATAGTACAATTCAGAAGGTACTCAAAATTTAAGACATCCAACATTAATAATCAAAAGTCATAGTGTAAAGACTTGATTATCATTAATTTAAGGTGTAAATAACAAGTCATTAGCATCAAGGGTCAAGGAGCATAACTGCATAACAACATTTTAAAAAAAATATAGCAACAAATCATGAGGCTGGAAAAGGGGCTATAAGTAAGCACTGAGTGAGGCTGGAACAAAGGTGGAAACACTGTATAAAGGTGGAATAGGGGAGGGCCTCGTACAAAAATCAGTGAGCTGTTGGAAAATGCAACAAGATGGTTGAACAGAGGTGTGTGAAGTGATGACAGAGGAGGGGCAGTAGTGTGAAGTGTAAAACAGCCTGGGAAAAGAAGTGGACTTGGCCGGAAAACCACTTAGCTGACTGACGATGGCTGGGTTTGGCCGAAAAACAACTGGAAGCTGGAATTTCAAATGGTTTTCTGCCAGAAGTAGAAAATAGAGGTGTAGCAGTGCATTTTTTTTCGAAGAGAGAAGGGGCGATTCAAATCCTGAAATACTTCTGATGCTAAATGGATGAGAAATTACAAAAATATCCCTAAGAAATTGGGTGGAAAAACTCATAGGGGTGGGCAAATATCGGTTTTTGACCTTGTGCGTAGAGAAGCAGACGCGATGGCCGTGAATAGGGACACAACGGCTGCGATTAGCGCCTGTGATGTGCATGATACAAATGTGCGGTGCAATGGAAAATGAATAGCAGCCAAGGGCTGCAATGCGACGTGTAGGTATTGTCAATTTTGTTCTCAGGATAACTTCTCTTAGAACCTTCACCTTTTCAGAAACTCGCATGATAGAGAGGTTAGTGAGTTACAGTCTCTTTTGATTTAGTTGATTTTATTCATCTTTTTCTGTTCCTAACTCTAGAACTTGGACTTTTCTTGTAAGTCTTATTTTCAGTTCTTGACTTACTCTCCTATAGAGATAAAGAGCTCTTGGATAAATCCATCTGGAAATCCAAAGATCCCTCAAAAGTCAAAGCTTTTGTCTGGATTATTGTTCCTAACTAGATTAAAACTAATGACATGTTGCAGAAAACCGTTTTGTCACTTAACATGTGTTTTATGTGTGCCTCAGACTTGGAATCAAGTGCTCATCTTTTTTTTTTTTTTTTTTTTTTTACATTGTTCTGTGGCGCTTTGTCTTTGGAATAGGCTATTTGGGATCTGAGTCTTGGATTTTCCCTATGGATTTGCATCAATTTTTCCATACTAAGGTCAAAGGGTTTGGTTCTCGTAAAGAAGCAAAGATCATGTGGCAGTGCTCTAATTAGGCTATTCTCTGGTGCATTTAGTTGGAAAAGAATGTGTTAGGCAAGCTGCTGAGCTGCCAGGGGAACAACTGACGAATACACCTCGCATAATGAAAGTGTATTATAGTAAGAGGTTTGGGAAAGTAGGAAAGGAAAGAAGGGCTTAATTGTAATATACAGCTGCTAGTTAGCTGTTAGTTAGAAGTGGGCCCGATGTTAGTTAGTTGTCTCTAACTAACTGTGGCTATAAATAGGTGTCAGTTAGTAGTTTTAGGCAGGGATCATTTTTGTAAGTTTGCGACTGAGAAATTCTCAGTGGAAGAGGAGTGCCTCTTGAGTCTTGATAATCTTGTAATCCCAATTCTTTGTGATCAATAAAATCTCTGGGCGAATAATCCCTGTTCTCTAGGGTTTCTTTCGCCAATTGTTATTTGATTCTTTGGATTCCTAACAGAATGCTAGAATCTCCAACGGTTCTTTTTGTACTCTAGACTTCATTTGGGATAGAGTTACTTTGTTGGTGTCCCTTAGGTGTTATGCTTGTGGTCTTTTTAGTGGTGTTCCTTTGTTAGACATATAGAGGGATTGACATGCTTTCTTGCATGATTTAATTTCTTAGGTTTTGGTTGTTTATGTTGGATTTGTTTGTGAGGACGGTTTATTTTCTTTGTTTGTAATCTTCTCTTCTTCTCTATTCATATTTCTTTTTCTATGAAAAAAACTACTCTGCTTTAAAAAATGAAATTTGTCTTTGAAGACTTTAAAAGTATTACCTTTCAAGTTTTTGTTTTCTTGTTTATTTATGCTCTTTCATTCTATTAACCGAAGTTACATATGAACTTCTTCAGTAGCAAAGTTTATTGCTTTATGTGGATTTAGATCAGCGAAAGTGAGGGATGCACTTTTGAGAGTAAAGTGAGAGATAAAGGGAGTGAAATACCACACATGTATGATCTCTGATGCAGGTGCTTGTCTGTTGTAAATCTTTTTTGTCATTCTCAGTTACTTCTAAAGTGCACCCCTCACTTTAGAGGATCCAACTCTGCTTTATGTTCTCCCATTTGGTGGTGAGTTATATAGTTGCTACCTACCTGGTGTTCTCATGAGTTTTTGTGCCAAAAAGGAAGTGAAAGAAAAGGAAGTTTTGAATATTTCTCCAAACAAATTTTATATATGTCTGTTGGATTGATACTTCATGACTGTACATTTTTTAGGCATTCATGGTGATAGTTCGGAACAAGAAACGTGTTAGTTACACATATGAGTTGACCTTAAAAGTCAAAGGTAAGTCGCTACCAACCATTTTTATTCAGCACTTAAATCCAACTATTCATTTATTTATTTTGCATTTCAATCTAAATACTTTGTATAAGTCATGCTGATTTGCAAATGGAAGCAGGGGAATGGATTATACGTGGAGAGAAGAAGTTGGTTAGGGGTTATATAGATGTTGCTGAGTTCTCATTTGGTGAGCTGGATGACTTGCAGGTGCTTCTTAATTTTTTTTTTAAACACATCTGAGGCGCAAATAAATTGAGAAGGTTTTACCTAGATGTCTAGCTTCTGAGATTCTATTTTTGCTTATCGTCGTGCATATTGTGGCTCCTCCTTTTTCAATTGGTCAACTTCAATGGTATTCACTAGAATTAATTGTGACATGTTGCAAGTTTGGCCATACATTCTCAGTTTCTCCCCATATATGCACTAGTGCCCATTTATTTTGACATACTGATAGAACTGGATCAGATTACTACGTAGTGAGAATTATTAGATTGTGCTCTTCTCCCTGGCTCTGAATCAGTGAGATTGCAGAATCAAGATTGTAGGAACAAGAATACCGAAATAGACACTCTCACCGCAGGAGGGCTCTCCCTCCCAACTTCTCTCTACAACTCACGACTGACTCTTCTCCGTCCCTAACCTAACCAATTCTGGTAAGATACTTCGTTTGGAAATGTACCTCTTGCCGAGGTGTATCCAAGGCCTTTTCAGCTTTCTTCTCTTCATAAAGATCCTGTGTCAGTTTTACACGGCTCTTGTTCTTGTTCGAATCTTAGGATTTTCATGTTCTTTTTTTTTTTTTTTGGGGGGGGAATTTGCGTGATAAAGAAGTTATTTAGAGTCCTTTTTGGTTTTGCTTGAACCTGTCCAATTTTCCTGGGACTAGGATAAAAGAGATTGATCTCTTGATTCTTCGTGAGTCTTTTCTTGTTAATCTAATGTCGAATCTGTGAAGGATCTGCCGTGATTTGTGGGCAGATCTTAAGGATAATTAAACCTGAATCAACCTGATTCAGATATGTTTAGGATAGTTTTATTCTGTTTTTATTTTCCTTATTTCTCTCCTAACTTGTAGGAAATTTGTGCTTCTATTTTCCTTTCCAAATCTGTAGCAGATTTGGTCAAACCAATGTTGTAGATATTCCTATATACTATTCAGAAAATAATGAGAAACGTATAACAGTTTCTCTATAAACCTAGATGGTGTTAGAGCTTTTGCTCTAAGCCTCTTTCAAATATGGTGAAAACAACAATGACCGAAGCTTCCACCGCTAGTGATTCCTCGAAAACCACCGCTGCAAATTCCTCGAGGAATGTCCAACCAGGGTCTTCCTCAATTCCCCTTCGATGGTCTCTCACAAAACCCAAGTCGATAACTCACCGTACATAGGCTCATTAGTAAGAACTGTATCGAGTGAACCCAATCCGTAAAATTTTTCATTGATGGGAAAGGGAAGTTGGGATTAGGGGTGGCAAAACGGGCCATCCGGTCCCGACCTGTCGTTGACCCACCGAAAACGGGGCGGGACGGGTGGGCCTGTTTTGGTTAAGCGGGTTGAACCTCCCAACCCACCTCGTTTATCGGTGGGTTGGCGGGTTGGCCCGTAGAAATATAATTCGCTCATACCCCTCTGCGAACCGCGAATTGGTAATCGCAAACCAATTCGCGGTACTTTTGTGTACCAATTCACTCCAGTTCTTTCTTTAATTTGCAAAAATGACGAACCCTCTCAGTTCCCCCTTTTTGTAGGTTGTTCTGATGACTGGTGATTTTGTGGTGGGGGAGAGAGTTAACGTGGGCTATGGGCGTGAAGTTGTTGAAGGAGGAAGGTTTGGTGGTTTTGAGGAAGGTTGCAAGCAGGCGAGGCGTTTGTATGTAGGCGCGGCGATTGTAGGCAGAGCAAGGTGGCCGGAGTTGATGGCGACGCGGTGGTGAGTTGGAAGATGAAGGGGTATTTGTCTCAGAGAAAGAGAGCAAAAGTGAGGGAGAGTGAGATACATTGGAAAGACCTGATGATGCTTCATCTTTCAATAATTAATAACTCTTTTTTTCTTGTAAATGACTATTAATTACTCTTCTTAGAAAGAGATGTATACATAGATAATTGAAATAATAAATTTCTAATTTTGAAAATGATGAAATTACTTCTAAAATTAAATTAAATTACATTTTTTATAGAAAAATAAAAAAGTTAAATCAATCTATTAATACTTTAAGTCAACTTTTATTCATGGTATTTTACATTTTAAATTTCAGAATTTATAATTTTTAAGTAAATGAAATATTTTATTAGTAGCGTATCGAAAAGCGTACCAATTATGTATACCCCGTACCCATATTTAGTAAGATAGCGTATCAGAGAGTATTGCAAACCTAGTGACTATGGGTTGGCCCGTCAAAAAAATAAATTTAAATAAATACTGCAAAAAATTAAAAATTAAAAATATTACTAACACACCAAGCTTGAACTATTTGCATCTTACAACGCTTCTGAAATGTTATGCACCGATGAAATCGTCATCAAACCCAATTTTCTGAGATTTTATGTAGCTTTATATTTACATGAGTTTAATGTATCAATTGAATACTACTGGGCTCCTTTCATTGTGGAATCCATTTTAGATCATGCAACAAATCATAGGGTACATAAATGAATGGTCAGTCTCGATTCCATTGCTAACCATGGCAAACATTGGCAAGGAGTGGACATCTTGGTATTCGAGAGTTGGTGGATGCACACACCTTTGAGACCAGAATAGAGGTCGCCAGTGACACAGAAGACTCAGCTGGAGGTGAGCCGGTGACATAGCAAAACAGAACAAAGGTGAGACCATGAGAGCTTGTGTCGCGCCCGCGGCCACTCGCAGGAACAACGTCGGAGGATGGAGCAGCGCCGCCGGAGGGGGAGTAGCATGGATGGCAGTGGGTGTGATGTGTTGTGCTAGAGCTGTCAAAACGGGCCAACCCGGGTTGGGAGAAAAACGGGTCAACCCAACCCGACTCACATTTTGGTGAGTCAGAAAATAACCAACCCGGCCCGGCCCACCCCGGGTTGGTGGATTATACGGGTTGGCTCACCTATATTTATAGAAATAAAAAAATCGGAAAAAAATTAATGAAAAACAAAAAAATTTATGCGCGCCCTCTCTACACACTCTCCGTCTCTCTCTCCCCCCTGATTCTCACCCTCAATCGCAAGATGCATTTCAAACAGTTGGTGGAATTCCCAAAGAGTTGCGACGAGCTTTCTAACAGGGACGGTTGTAAGACTAGGAAATAGATGGGTCACTAGAGTACAAGCACCCTTACTTTTCTCGACCAATACCCCTCTCCTCAACTTTTCTCCCAAAATTTCCTCCTTGTCCGCTTTCCCAAAGATGGGGATTATGTATGGCTAGTGAGGATGTGAAGCGGTGTGTGATGGCGGCGAATGGGTGAGGCGCGGAGAAAGAGAGGAAGAGAGAAGATGGGAAATTTATCTATGGAACTTCTTAATCTAATGTTAAAAAATTAGATGGTTTTTTTTTTTTTAAAAAAAAGGTGCAACCCGTGAGCCAACTCAAGTTGAACCCACCTAACCCGTGCATTTAACATTATCAAGGGGGTTAGGTGAGCTAGATTTTAGCCAACCCAACCCACCGTTGAGATGGGTTAGCTTGCGGGTTGCAACCCATTTTGATATGTTGTGCTGTGCTGGACTTAGGTTTTGTGTTTTGAACTTTTGAGAGAGAAATGTTCTCTAAGGCTATTGGGCTGCAAATTAGGTACACTAAAAAACAAAAATAAATTCACTGTTTTCTTTTAAAAAAAAAACGGGTTGGCCCCCGTCCTGATCCCAACCCGTTTTCTTGGTGGGCTAGGTGGGACGGGTCAAAATAGGTTGGGGGACCTCAACCCAACCCGCAAAAAATGGCGGGTTAAACGGGGCCAACCCATTTTGCCACCCCTATTTGAAATGCATGCCCATGTTTGTCCGGTTTCTTCTTCCAATTTTGAGGTTTACCATGAATTTTCCAGCAGGTCTCCTAGTATGCCATGATTTTTTGCAATGATCAGACCATGACTTCTTCCCTTTGTCATCTTTTGAATTGTGGGTGATTCAAGGGTGTTCAGCATAATTTTTCGTACCTCATCTAGACTTCGGTTTAGACCAGCAAGGAACATGTATACTCGATTATTCTCTTCTCTCTTCTTGAAATAAGCTGCATCTTTGGAATTTTCCCAAGCATCTTCTTCATAACACTGTTCTAATTCCCGTCGTAGAGTCATATTCAAGTTGTAGTATGCGGTGACATCTTGTTCACCTTGTTTGTACTGCCAAAACCATGTCTTAAAGTCAAAAATTTGGGATGAATTCTTGAAGTATGTGTAGCATTCACGAATAGTATCCCAAGCATCTTTGGTTGTGGGAAGGAACATATAAGGTTTCTGAATTGCCCATTCGACTGAATTGATTAGGCAATAATGAGGGAGTTTTCTAACTTCCACTTGGTGAACGAAGGGTCATTCTGGGAGGGCTGCTTGGTGCCTGCAGTGAGGTATCCCAACTAGGGGTGGCAAAATGGGTTGGGCCCGACGAACCAACCCGTTTAACCCGCCATTTTTGCAGGTTGGGTTGAGTCCCCAACTCACCAACCCATTTTGACCCGTCCCGTCTAACCCACCAAGAAAATGGGTTGGGATTGGGACGGGGGCCAACCCGTTTTTTATAAAACGGTGAATTTATTTTTGTTTTTTAGTTTACCTAATTTGCAGCCCAACAGCCTTAGAGAACATTTCTCTCTCAAAGTTCAAAACACAAAACCTAAGCCTAGCACAACTCAACACATCGCCGCACATCACACCCACTGCCATCCGTGCTACTCCCCCTCCGGCGGCGCTGCTCCATCCTCCGGCGTTGTTCCTGTGCGTGGCCGCGGGCGCGACACGAGCTCTCACGGTCTCACCTCTGTTTTGTTCTGCTGCGTCACTGGCTCACCTCCGGTTGACTCTTCTGTATCACTAGCGACCTCTGTTCTGGTCTCAAAGGTTAGTGCATCCACCAACTCTCGAATACCAAGATGTCCACTCCTTGCCAATGTTTGTCATGGTTAGGCATGGAATCGAGCCTGACCATTCGTTTATGTATCCTATGATTTGTTGCATGATCTAAAATGGATTCCACAATGAAAAAAGCCCAGTGGTATTCAATCGATGCATTAAACTTTGTAAATATAAAGCTACATAAAATCTCAGAAAATTGGGTTTGATGATGATTTCATCAGTGCATAACATTTCCGAAGCTTTCTAAGATGCAAATAATTCAAGCTTGGTGTGTTAGTAATATTTTTAATTTTTTGCAGTATTTATTTAATTTAATTTTTTTGACGGGCCAATCCACCGATAAATGGGGTGAGTTGGGAGGTTCAGCCCGCTTAACCAAAATGGGCAACCCATCCCATCCTGTTTTCGGTGGGTCAACGACAGGGCGGGATGGGGCGGGTTGACTTGTATTGCACCCCTAATTTCAAACCACTGCTGAGGAGTTTCAAGAGTCTCCACTTATCTCTAAGACAACTCCTTTCATGAAGGAACAACTAGAGCATCTGTATAAAATATTTCCTCCAAGAATAACAGTTAGTCCTTCTTGTTCCTTAGCCCAAAAAGGTACTTATCTTACTTCTCTCCTTAATACTACCAAAAGTTCTAAAATTCCTTGCATTATTGGTTTTGGAGCAACTGATCACATGATAGATTATCCAAAATCATTCTCTTCCTACAGTCCATGTGCAGGCTATAAAAAAAAAAATCAGAATTGCTGATGGAAAGTGCCATAGCTGGAACTGGATCAGTTCCTCTTTCCCCTTTGATCCTCTCTATAATGTTCCTAATTTATCATGCAATCTGTTGTCCTGTTGATGGTGGAATATTTTGAGCCCAACATGTCCATTAGCAAACTAAGTTATCGTCCTAGTTTCAATTATTTACAACACTTGTTCTCTGATTTTTTCCAAAATAAAAGTCCGTCTTTATTTGTTTGTGAGACTTGCCAGTTTGCTAAACATCATTGCACTTTTTTTCCTGCTCAATCCTATAAATCATGTCACCTTTCACTATCCATCCATAGTGATGTTTGGGGACCTATTCGTGTAACCACACCTTCAAGCACCTTTATTGACGATCACATTAGGTTAACCTGGGTATATTTGATGTGAGGAAAATCTGAAGTGGAAACAATTTTTTTTTTTTTTACAATGGTGAAAACACAATTTCAGCAAACAATTCAAATCTTGAGGGATAATGGAATAGAATATTTTAATAAATATCCTAACCATTTTTTTTGTGCAAAAAGGTATCATCCATCAAAGCTCTTGTGTGGACACTCCTCAACAAAATGGGTAGCTGGGCGAAAAAATAGACATTTAATAGAGGTAGCTAGAACCTTACTCTTTTGAACTATGGTCCCTAAATACCCTTGGGGAGAAGCCATGTTGACGGTAACCTATTTAATTAATTGGATGCCTAATCGGCAGCTGAAAGAACAAACAGAGACTCTCGAGGTCGGGAGTTCTGATACCAAATTAAAAGAAGGAGCAAGTATTTCTTTGTTTGTGTCAAATCACACACAACATAGTGGTAATCTATTTATACATAGAGAATTAATTACAGCTGACAATTACAAGACAAATAAATGAGGCAACTATTCCCTAAGTGCATAGACACTTTCTAAGTTCATGAACTAGAAAATGCATGAATCTAATTAATTACAATAGCTATTTCCTAAGCTATTAATGATTCTTCGTGAACCCTTGGATGGTGGACGGTTGATTCCAACATAAATGTTTCTTTTGATTTCTTAGGACTCCATTGTGCATTGATTTTTTGAGTGTTTTTTGGATGCTTTTTTCTGTAATTGTATCTTCTGGTAGGTTTTCGGTGGAGGATTTCTTATCCTCCTATCTTGTAATCCTCTTCCTTTTTAATGAATTTCTTTTTCTATCTTAATCTCACAGCTGTTAAGTGTAAGAAGCAAAGCGTTGTTTCTCTCTGTAGTGCTGAATTTGTGTATAGGGTGATGACTCGAGTTACATGTGAGCTTGATAGGATTCAATTCCTATCTAGAAGAAGATTGTATTGATGTGGAAAATAGAGGAAAGTACAAGAGCAACAAGATGCCCCAGCAATGAGAAGAACCGCTAACCCCAAACTGATAGTTGAAAACCCAAAATACAATTTATATAACCCTCCAATGTGAAACTACGTGATTGTTTGCTTTGTTTCCAGTTTCCTGCTTTCTGTTTCTGAAATAATTATAAAATTGCCACCTTGTTTTCAATCTATTTTCTGTTTTCAAAAAATTGTATAGGAAACACTGGAAACAATTTTTTGTTTTTTTCACTTTTTCCTATATAAATCTTTGGAAACAAGAAACATGGTGAAAACAAGGTGACAGTTTTGTAATTATTTCTGAAAACAGGAAATGAAAACAGAAAACTGGAAACAAAGCGAACAAACCCTAACTTTCCCTCCTCACCCCCTATATTGCATGCTTCCTATCCTAATTAGTGTTAGGGTCTAGCCCTCACAACATTTGGGCCTAGTATCATATCAATACCACCATCTTGAAAAGCTGTCTTGTCCTCAAGGCACAAGGAAGGAGATCGGCTGTCTATGTGACTTTCTTCCATTTTAGGTTGCACGTACAACAGGAGCAGTATCACAATGAAGAGAGTTGAAAATATGTTTAGTATCTTTGTATTTATTATATAGGCGTATCATATCATGTAAATAGGAAATAGAATCTCCTATATTTATTTTGTAATTATTTCATTAAGCCTATATAAAAGAGACTCCTTTGTGTAGTTTAGACACACGGTTTCAACATCATATGCCTCTGTTTTCTCTATTTCAACATAGTGTCTAGAGCCAGACAGAGGTAACCCTAAAACCGTGCATACCCGGTGGACCCACTGTCCTCCTGTGAAATTTTTCTTGGCAAACCGTGTTCCTCCTCCGGTTTGCCCCTTATCCACTGCCGTGACCTTTCTGGCACCTTTTTGGTCGTTTTTGTCTTCTGCCACCATCCGCCGCCACCTTTTCCGGCGAACTTTCCGGCTAACCACCCCACAATCAGAAGCGCATCGTCTTGCGCGGCTCAACCCTCGAGACCCATCAGCAGCTGCCCTGTCACGCGCCGTAGGTGCGTTCAGAAGCTTCAACGCACAGTTCCGACCACCAGCGAGTGGCGGCGCATGGAAGCTCAGTTCCGACCGCTGTTCCTGTCGCAGTGGTCGCCTTTCCGGCGGTTCCAACGCCACCACTCCTAGGCGGATTTGAGCACTTTTGCTACTGACGCACTATGCGCGAGCCATTTCGGGATTCAAGGTATCGTGTGGTCGTCGTTTTTTGGACCTATTGTTACTGATCTATGGCTTCCTCTAGTCCCACAGGTCCTCCTAAGACCATGGATCCTCCTCAAGCCTCTCCGGCTACTTATGAAAATTTTCTCCAGTGGTTTGAGTATCGCCAGACCTCCGGATCTACTGCTTTGGTCGCACACACTGATAATTCTTCTGCTTGCATATCTCAGTCACCCTCACTCGATCCTTAGGTTCTTGATCTGGTGCATCTGACCATATCTCTAGTAATAAGGCTCTTTTCTCATCTCTTTCTACATCCGGTTATTTACCTATTGTCACTTTGGCTAATGGTTCCCAAACTCAATCCCAAGGAATCGGAACTGTCTATCCATTCCCTTCCCTGTCAGTTGATTCTGTCCTTTATGTCCCTGGTTGTCCCTTTAATTTACTCTCTGTTAGTCGTTTAACTCGTTCTCATGATTGTTTGATTACCTTTACTAAAGACACTGTTATTCTGCAGGACCGGAGTACGGGATGGACGATTGGCATTCTCATGGCCTTTACCAGCTCTCCACCCCCTCTCGAGTTTGTTCAGCCACGGATTCCCCTCTCACCATTCATGCTCAGTTGGGTCATCCTGGTCTTCCCAAACTCCAAAGGTTGGTGCCGAGCCTATCCAAGCTCTCTAGTCTACCTTGTGAGTCATGTCAATTAGGAAAACACACCCGTAGTTCATTTCTTGATCGAGTCAATAAACGGGCTTCATCCTTTTTTGCTTTAGTTCACTCTAATGTTTGGGGTCCTTGTCGTATTGTGTCTACTCTTGGGTTCAAATACTTTGTGAGTTTTATTGATGATTTTTCTCGTTGTATGTGGTTATTCTTAATGAAAAATAGGTCGGAATTATTTTCCATTTTTCAGAATTTCTATCAGGAAATTAAAACCCAGTTTGGTATTTCAATTAGCACCTTACGTAGTGATAATGCTCGTGAATACTTGTCCCAACAATTTCAAACCTTTATGGCTTCTAATGGCATTCTTCACCAAACGTCTTGTGCTCATACCCCTCAACAAAATGGGGTTGCTGAACGCAAAAACCGACACCTCATTGAAACCACTCGGACCCTTCTCATTCATGGTCATGTTCCTCTTCGCTTTTGGGGGGATGCGGTCCTGTCGGTTTGTTATTATATAAACCACATGCCCTCATCCGTCTTCGATAATAAAGTCCCTCACCCTTTCCTTTTTCCACATCTACCTCTTCATTCCCTTCCACCTCATGTCTTCGGGTCCACTTGTTTTGTCCACAATTTCTCTCCTGGTCTTGACAAACTCTCGGCTCGGTCTCTTAAGTGTGTCTTCCTTGGCTATCATAGGTCCCAAAAAGGTTATCGTTGTTATTCTCCTACCCTTCAACGCTACCTTATCTAGGCCGATGTTAGCTTCTTCGAGTCTGTAACTTACTTTGAGTCGACCCCTTTGCCTTCCAAGCCGCTTTCTATAGTCACCCATGTCCCTTCTGCTATTGTCTCTCTCGAGTCTGCTATTGTTCCTCTCGAGAATGTCCCACCAGAGACTCCGCCTGTGGATCCCCCACCTGCTTGGCCATTCCAGACATACCACCGCCGCCCACCACCCTCCTTGGTGAACATCCCGGGCGGTACTCCTTCTGCTGAGGCCATGGACTCTTCCCCGGCACGACTTCCGTTACCGGATCTGGCCCCGCCACCTGATACTGACCTTCCCATTGCTCTCCGCGAAGGTATATGTTCTACTCGTAACCCGTCTCCTCATTATATTGCTTTGAGTTATCATCGCCTTTCTCCTTTGCATTATGCTTGCCTTTCTTCTTTGTCGTCTGTCTCTATTCCTAGATCTTTAGGTAACGCTTTATCCCATCTTGGGTGGAGGCAAGCAATGATTGATGAGATTTGTGCTCTTCAAAGCAGTGGTACTTGGGAACTGGTCCTTCTTCCTTCTGGGAAGTCTTTGGTTGGTTGTCGATGGCTTTATACAGTCAAAGTTGTCCTGATGGTAAAATTGATCGGCTTAAGGCTCGTTTGGTAGCTAAAGGCTACACACAGATATTTGGGTTTAACTATGGTGATACTTTCTCTCCAGTGGCCAAAATGGCCTATTTTAGGCTCCTCCTTTCCATTACTGCAATCCGACACTGGCCTCTTCATCAACTTGACATTAAGAATGCACTCCTGCATGGTGATCTTGAAGAGGAAGTGTATATAGAGCAACCACCTGGGTTTGTTGCTCTGGGGGAGTCCTCTACCATGGTTTGTCGCCTTCACAGGTCTCTTTGTGATCTTAAACAGTCCCCTCAGGCTTGGTTCAGCAGATTCAGCACTGTAGTGCAACAATTTGGTATGATTAGAAGCGAAGCGACCACTTTGTGTTCTTTCGTCATTCGGCTCAAGGATGCATTTATGTGATTGTTTATGTAGTCGATATTGTTATAACTGGTAGTGATCAGCAGGGCATACTGCAGGTGAAATAACATCTCTCTCATCAGTTTCAGACCAAAGACCTTGGTAAACTCTGATATTTCTTGGGTATCGAGGTAGCTTAATCTAAGGATGGTCTAGTGATCTCGCAAAGGAAATATGCTATTGTAGAAATGTATTCTTTATTGATATATTTTGTAACATCAGATGTGAACAGCTTAAGTAGAAGAATGTAGAGAATCTGTTTCCTTAATCATAGGAAACCAGAATCCCATACAGCAGGAAAGAAATAAACAGAAAAGATATGATAGAGTTAAATCCCATGGAATCGGGATTAACTGATTCTATGCTATCCTAGGATCTTATCTTCCTATTTTATTTTGAATCATAGAATCCTAACATCCCTAAAATATCCACACTCCCCCTCAAGTTGGTGCAAAGATATCTATCATGCCCAACTTGGAGACTTGATATTCGAAGGACTATCTTAGCAGGCCCTTTGTTAGGATATCCGCAATTTGCTGAGTGGTAGGGACAAAGGGAATACAAATTACTCCTTCTTCAAGCTTCTCTTTGATGAAGTGTTTGTCAATTTCAACATGCTTCGTCCTGTCATGTAAGACTGGGTTATGGGCAATGCTTATAGCAGCCTTGTTATCACAAAACAACTGTATAGGAAGAATTAATGGTCTTTCAAGCTCTTCTAGAACTCGTTTTAGCCATAAAACTAAAACCTCATATACTCCTTGAGCCATTGATCTAAATTCTGCTTCAGCACTACTCCTAGCAACAACATTTTGTTTTTTGCTTCTCCATGTGACAAGATTACCTCATAAAAAAGTGCAATACCCTGAGGTTGACCTTCTATTAGTAACCGAACCTGCCCAATCAGCATCAGTATATACCTCAATCCCTCTCTTCTCATGTTTTCCAAAGAATAGACCTTTCCCTGGTGTGCCTTTGAGATACCTAAGGATTTTGTATACAGCTTCAAGGTGTTCTTCATAAGGAGAATGCATAAATTGACTCACCATGCTTACAGCGAAAGCAATGTCAGGGCGTGTATGGGATAAGTAGATAAGTTTCCCAACCAACCTTTGATATCTTCCTTGGTCTACTGGAACACCATCTTTGACATCTCGAAGTTTAGTCTTGACTTCTATAGGAGTATCTGAAGGCTTGCACCCGATCATTTCAGTTTCTTTCAAGAGATCTAAGATATATTTCCTTTGTGACACCACTATGCCCCTCTTTGACCTTGCCACTTCCATTCAAAGGAAATACCGAAGCTGTCCAAGGTCTTTAACTTCAAATTCCTTGGCTAGGCCTTGCTTCAAAATGCTCATTTCAGTCATATCATCTCCTGTTAGTATTATGTCATCTACATAGACAATTAAAATTGACACTTTGCCTTCAATAGACTTTTTTATGAATAGAGTGTGATCTGACTGACCTTGATTATAACCCAGGCCTTTTACAAACCTCGTGAATCTTTCAAACCAGGCTTTAGGGGATTGTTTGAGGCTATTTAAGGATTTTTTTAGCTTGCATACCTTATTCCCAAATTTCTCAGTAAATCTGGGTGGTGGTTCCATGTAGACTTCTTCCTCTAACTCTCCATTCAGAAAAGCATTTTTCACATCTAACTGAATTAGAGGCCAATCAAGGTTGGCTGCAACTGAAAGAAGAACTCGAACTGTGTTCAACTTCGCCACTGGAGAAAAGGTTTCAAAATAGTCTACTCCATATGTTTGTGTAAAGCCTTTAGCTACTAAGCGAGCCTTGTACCTTTCCAAGGAGCCATCCGAATTGTATTTCAGGGTAAACACCCATTTACAACCGACAATTTTCTTCCCATTTGGCAGATCCACTCTCTCCCAAGTAGCATTCTTCTCTAGTGCTCTCATCTCCTCAAAAATAGCTTCCCTCCATTGTGGAACATTTAGAGCTTCCAGGACATTGTTAGGAATAGTGACACTAGAGACTTGTGAGATAAAGGAACAATATGAGGTTGAAATATTTTTGTAAGACACAAAATTTGACAAAGTGTGTTTTGTTGTGCAAGATCTGACACCTTTTCTAAGAGCAATGGGAAGATCATCATAACTAGTGGAATTTAACTGAGAGTTACCTGGGAAAGTATTATCTGTTGTTTCCGGAGAAATATCATGAATTTCATGATCCATCCTTTGATCAGATTCTTGGTGGTGCTGCAGAACAATGTCTTTTTTTCTTTTCTCAGCCTGATGTTCTTTTGTATACACAACACCTTTGTACCATCTCACATCTTGCTCTGTTGGTTCAACATGTTCATTTTGAGATGGCATTATTGCATTCTGCTCAGAATTATTAGATGGCATTATTGCATTCTGCTCAGAATTATTTAACTCATTAATTTCCTCAAGGTTTTCATTTATATTTTCTGTCTTATAAAAATTGTAGCATAAATCAGATTTATCTAAATAACCATCACCATCTTCACTATCGTGCTCCCCCTGAAGATGGGACTTTTGATAATATGAGGTCCCTTCAAAAAAAGTGGCATCCATGGACACAAACAATTTTTTCGAGGTTGGATCAAAACATTTATAGCCTCACTGGTTAGAGGGATAGCCAACAAATATGCATTTGTATGCTTTAGGATCAAGTTTGGACCACTTGGGATCATGGTTGTGATCTTGCGGTGCACTCACTCCCGTTATGAGAATGAAATGACGCCCCAGCTCGCGGAAGCTGTGGGTTCGAGCCCCGTCAGTCCCGATAGATACAAATCCAATAAAAAAAAACATTATAAAAATAAAAATAAAATATACGAAGAAATTCGGCCACCCCCCACATATTTGATAGCCTCTCCCATAAAAAAAACTTGTAATACCAACTCCATTCGGAATTCCATCAAATGAAGAACCATAAGACTGAATTACCTGGGATGCCTGCGCCCATAAGAAATCGCGGAGCCACCCATTAATGGTAATGGAACTCTGCGCAAAGTTTCCTCCTGTGATATGAGTTACTACCCCTTGATCGCTTATACTACCCCAAACATCTGACTGCATTTTCCAACTGAAATCATTTCTCAAGAACAATAGCTAAGGGACCTGATACTACTACTTGGATCTGGAACCTACATGCTGATGCTCATGATTTCGATAGCCATACTAGTGATTTGGAGGAGATTTCCCGAAAAGTATTTAGTGCCCATTTCGGCTACACTCCCAAAAATTTTTAAGGGAATGTCTGTGAGCAGTCTTGATTGGGGAAAAATTGTAGTGAATGTTTGCAAGGGAGTTTGGAAGTTTAAAATTCTGGTAGGCAGTCGATTTATTAAATAGGTGGCAGTTAAAATAGCCTCCCCCCAAAGATACTTAGGGACCTTGGTTTGGAAACTCAAAGCTCTGGCAACTTCAAGGAGATGTTTGTTTTTTCTTTCCGCCACCTCGTTCTGCTGAGGAGTATTCGTGCAAGAACTTTGGTGCACAATACCCTTCGCAGCAAAAAAATTGCCCAAAATATTATTAAAAAATTCCTTGCCATTATCACTACGAAATATTTTGATCTGAGTCTGAAATTGTGTTTGAACCATGTGATAAAAATTTTTGAATACAAGTGCAGCATCAAATTTATCACGTAAAAGAAATACCCAAGTGACCCTAGTGTAATCATCAATAAAAGTGATAAACCAGCGTTTTCCAAAAATAGTTGTTATCCGAGAGGGACCCCATACATCACTATGAATCATAGCAAATGGTGCAGATTTTTTGTATGGTTGAGGGGGAAAATTAGCACGGTGGTGTTTGGCTAATTCACAAGATTCACATTTAAAAGATAACTGATTTGTATTCATAAATAACTTAGGAAACAAATGTCTTAAATATTGGACATTAGGATGTCCTAATCGACAATGCCATAACATAATGTCTTTATTAGAAATAGAGACAGAATTGAAACAAGTCCGTTGGTCTTGCCTGCCAGAGGTGAGGCAGTTATTGAGAAGATAGAGACCATTATCCTGCTTAGCACCCCCAATCATCTTCCCCGAGGATAAATCCTGAAATTCACAATGAGAAGACCAAACATTAAGACGACAACTATGATCAAGAGTTAATTTACTAACAGACACAAGATTGTATGATAAATTAGGAACATGTAGGACATCCTTAAGACTTAAAGAGGGAGAAAGAGGTACGGTTCCTTTTCCAGCTACAATAGCTAGGGAACCATCTGCAAGTTTAACCTTTTGATGACCTGCACATGGTGCATATGAGGAAAAGAATTGGGAGACACTAGTCATATGATCAGTAGCACCTGAATCTGATATCCAAGGGCCATTAGATCTGTTACACGCAGTGGTAGCAATAAAATGATTACCTGACTGGGCTATAGAACAAGATGGATTAGAATGTCCTACAGAATGAGTTTGGAAAAGTTTGGATAGGTGCTCCATTTGTTCCTTTGTGAAGGGAAGAGATTCTGAAGATGACTGCTGCTCTGGATCAGTTTTGCTTGCTTGGAATGCATGACTGTCTCCCCCAAATTTGTTCTCATTACCTGGTTTCTTCTTGGAAGGTGGTTTTCCATGCAATTTCCAACATGTCTCTCTTGTGTGCCATGGGCGTTTACAATGGTCACACCAAGTTTTCTGCCTTCCTCCTCGCCTATCACCTTCTGTGTCTCCTACTCGGGCTACCAAGGCTGATCCTTCATGATCATTTTTTAGCATCACTTGCCTCCTAGCCTCTTCTCTTCGCACCTCTGAGAACACTTCTCGAATGGATGGCAGCGGTTTCCTTCCCAAGATACGTCCTCGAACTTCATCAAGGTCTTTGTTCAGCCCTGCTAGGAAGACAAATACTCTTCCTCGTTCTACCTTTTTCTTGTAGCGAGCACTGTCCTTGCTGCTTTCCCAGTCTTCTTCCTCAAACATATCAAGTTCCTGCCATATGGTCATCATTTCATTGTAATAAACGGTTACCTCACGTTCACCTTGCTGTATTTTCCACATTCAGGTGGTCAATTCAAACAGCTGCGAGTGATTTTCCAGGTCTGAGTATGTCTCCTTCACTGCATCCTGTTGGAAATCACATTATTAGTTAATGGCTTCTCTTCGATAAAATGCCTATCCGCCTCAATGTGTTTTGTTCGATCATGCTAAACAGGATTATGAGCAATGCTGATTGCTGACTTGTTATCACAGTATAGTTTCATAGAACCTTCCCATTTGATCTTTAAGTCTTCTAAAATTATTTTGAGCCAAAGTAGCTCACAAATACCTTGAGCCATAGCTCGGAACTCAACTTCAGCACTAGAACGGGCCACAACATTCTGTTTTTTTGCTCCTCCATGTCACTAAATTTCCTCCAAGAAAAGTACAATATCCAGTAGTGGACCTTCTATCGGTTACTGATCCTGCATAATCGGCATCAGTGTAGGCTTCAAGAATTGCATTCCCATTCCTTCGATATAGAATTCCTCTCCCTGGAGTTCCTTTAAGGTACTGCAGGATTCTATGAGCTGCCTGCAAATGAACTTCTCTTGGGCAATGCATAAATTGACTAACCAAACTTACAGCAAATGCAATATCTGGCCTTGTGTGAGACAAATAAATTAATTTACCAACCAAACGCTGGTACATCTCTTTATCCACCACTGCACTATCTTCTTCATTACCCAATTTAAGGTTCGGTTCTATGGGAGTACTTACAGGTTTACAAGCTGTCTTTCCTGTCTCTTTGAGCAAATCTGTGATATATTTTTGTTGAGATATGAAAATGCCGATCTTGGAGTGAGCCACCTCAATTCCCAGAAAGTATTTTAGTCTCCCAAGAGTTTTTATCTCAAATTCCTTCGCTAGATGTTGACTCAAGACTTGTTGTTCTTTCCAATCATCTCCAGTGACAATGATATCATCCACATAGACTAGCAACACGGTTACTCCCCCTGAAGTTGAGTGTTTGATGAACAATGTATGATCTCCTTGACTTTGTTTGTATCCTAAGGTTGTCATAACCTTAGTGAATCTTCCAAACCATGCTCGAGGTGATTGTTTCAACCCGTATAACGCCTTTTTTAGGCTGCAAACAGTATTGCCACTAATATTTTTCCCATATCCTGGTGGTACCTCCATATAAATCTCCTCCTCAAGCTCCCCATGCAAGAAAGCATTTTTCACATCAAAATGCTGCAATTCCCAGCCATAATTGGCTGCAAGAGATAATATTACTCGAACTGTATTCATCTTTGCAACAGGGGCAAATGTCTCTGAATAATCAATTCGATAGGTTTGTGTGAAACCTTTGGCTACCAACCTTGCTTTGTACCTCTCAATTGAACCATCGGCATTATACTTTACAGTATACACCCACTTGCAACCAACTGGTTTCTTTCCTTCCGGTAAAGTAACCAATTCCCATGTTTTATTTTTCGCCAATGCCTCCAATTCTGTATCCATGGCCTGTTTCCACCTTTTATCAGATAATGCCTCAAAAACATTGGTGGGAATGAAGGTATTGTTTAGGTTTACAAGAAAAGTCTTGTGGGTAGGTGAGAATTTTTGAAAGGAAAGGTAGTTTGCAAGAGGGTATAATGGTTTTTCGGTACATTTTCTGGTTCCTTTTGTGTGAGCAATTGGAAGGTTAAGATCATTTTCAACTATTTCATTATCTTGTAAAGTGATGGAATCAGAATTTGTTACCTGAGGAGTTGGGTCGGACTCTTGAACATGTGTCGATTCAGGAATGACCTTTTGCTTCCTTAGGAACACCCGATTTTTTCCCCATCGTACATCAACTTCAGGTTCAGGTTCAGATGCAGCTTCAGCTTCAACTGTAGGTTCAGTTTCAGCTGCAGGTTCCGTTTCAGCTGATGAGGATGGGATATTTAACTCAAGGCTAGGCAAAACAAGAGTTTCAAGATGAATTTCTTTATCTTCTCTTAGATCCTCCTCCTGAAGATAAGGTTGAGTGAAATAAGCTTGTTTTTCCTGAAAGGTTACCTCTCGAGACACAGAGAGCTTTTTGGAGGGTGGATAGTAACACTTATATCCTTTTTGAGTAGGGGAATACCCAACAAAAACACATTTTAGAGCTCTAGGATCAAGTTTTCCCCTATCTTGACTATGAACATGGACAAATGAGACACACCCAAAGACTCGTGGTGTAAGATTATTAGAATTGGGCACATTGGGAAAAAAGGAGGAAAGAACATCCATAGGACTTTTAAACCCCAAGACTTTAGAGGGTAACCGATTGATGAGATATGTTGCTGTAAGAACTGCTTCCCCCCAAAAAAATTTTGGAACATTTTTGTGAAACAACAGTGCCCGAGTTTGATCTAAAAGATGCCTATTTTTCCTCTCTGCAATCCCATTTTGTTGTGGTGTTTTGACACAAGAAGACTCATGGATTATTCCCTCTTTTTGGCAGAATAGAGTAATGTCATGATTAAAATACTCCTTGCCATTATCAGACCTAAGTCTTTTTAAGGTCACACCAAACTGATTTTTAATCATTGAGAAGAAGGTTTGAAAAACATTGCTCACTTCAGACTTGTGTTTAAGAAGGAAAATCCAAGTAACCCGAGTACAATCATCAATAAAAGTCACAAACCATCTAGTTCCAGAAACATTTGGAACAGAAGATGGACCTCAAACATCAGAATGAACAAGATAAAAAGGAAATGAGCTTCTTTTGTTACTTAATGGAAAAGGTATACGCTTGTGTTTTGCAATCTCACACACATCACAGTGAAAACTCTCGATACTTAATCCAAAAAACAAAGATGGAAACATAAATTTGATGGTTTCAAAAGAGGGATGTCCTAACCGATAGTGGAAAAGCAAAATCTTTTCCCTTTTTGAAAGAACAGACTCTGACATGAATGATTGAGACAAGTGGTCTTCAAGGTAATAAAGGCCATTTCCTTCTCTAGCACGTCCAATTGTCTTCCCCGATTCCTTGTCTTGAAGAAGACAACAATCACTGTGAAAAATCACTTTACAGGATAAGTCTTTAGTAAGTTTCTGTATAGAAACAAGGTTGGTGGACAGTTTTGGAACATGAAGGACATTTTTTAAGGTGATGGATGAATTAATGTCAATGCTCCCTATGCCAGCAACAGTTATAAGAGTGCCATCTGCAGTGGCAATTTTCTTATTACTGGAACATGGAGAATATGTGGAAAAATGGTTAGGTGAGGGTGTCATATGGTCAGTGGCTCCAGAGTCTAAAATCCAGAAGATGGGAGAATGTATATTTGAGACATTGGATCCAAATGAAGGTGAAAACATACCTGAACACAACACACTACAATTACCTGATGATTTCTCCATACTGTTGAGACAAATACCTGAAGGGGTTCACAATTTCTTTACTGGTAAAAAAGAACCGAGACACCCACCAAGTAGAACTGTACAGGGACCCAAAAGGAGAGGTCCGCTAAGAAAACCGACCCCCAAAACAGGTTCAGAAGATGCCTCCGGTCAGAACGAAGCAAGCGGGTGGCGCGTGCGGTGATTGGAAGGAGGCGCGTGTGCTTCATGCGCTAGAATGCGGAGGCGCGTGTGGGGCGCGTGAGGGCGCGTGCGGTGGTTTTTTGCCGCGATCTTCCGGGTTCTGGCCGATCTCAGAGCTGCGGTTCTTCTGGTATGGTTGCTGGTCTGAGATGTGGCAGTCAACGGCGGATGTCGGCGGTCAACGTCCTTTTTGGTGGTTGGAACAGCATTCAGAAATACAGAGCAATGAAGGCTCTGACTGAGAATAAAATCAGAGTAATGAAGGGGCAGGCCCTGCAATGAAGGCAAGGTACCTAAGAAAAATCAGCAATGAAGGCTGAGGTAGCGGAACAAAAAGAAACAGAGACTCCCAAGATCGGGAGCTCTGATACCATGTGAAAAAAAGGAGAAGTCAAGTAGACAAAGGGACACAATATTTCTGAATGTATTTGCTTGAGTAAAGCACTCAGCAGAAGATTTATTTATACATGTGATTTACATAGGAACTAACATTTTAAATACAATTTACAATGTAAAACTATTAATGTGGACGGTGCATCTATTCCACTTCTATACAATGAATCTAACTCTTAGAGAAGAGAAGCCATTAACTAATAATGTTATTTCCAACACATCCCATACATCACGAGCTGTTGGTAGAAACATAAAGGGCTTACCAATTATCGGGTCCATAGAATTGATCAGCCATGCTGTAACCATGGAGTTTTCAAACCGCCACTGTCGGTATTTCGAATCACCGGTAGCCGGAGTTGTCACTTCTCCATTCAAGTATCCAAGCTTCCCTTTGCCATCAATCACCAACTGTACAGACTTGGACCACTCAAGGTAATTTTTGCCATTCAATTTGTGAATGGTAATTTGAATGGAGTGATCGCTAACAGATATGGTTGTTGGCTGAGTTCCCTGTTGAGCACCGCTGTGAGAGGTCGCGGTGTGCTGGATTGGAATCTCCTCCGTAGGTGGCTGGTTGCCACAGTCTGGAGATATCAGGCCGGCGGAAGGGGCCGAACTAGAACCCATCATGGCAGCCTTGTAATTCATCGAACCCTAAGGCTCTGATACCATGTAGAAATGTATTCTTTATTGATATATTTTGTAACATCAGATGTGAACAGCTTAAGTAGAAGAAAGTAGAGAATCTGTTTCCTTAATCATAGGAAACCAGAATCCCATACAGCAGGAAAGAAATAAACAGAAAAGATATGATAGAGTTAAATCCCATGGAATCGGGGTTAACTGATTCTATGCTATCCTAGGATCTTATCTTCCTATTTTATTTTGAATCATAGAATCCTAACATTCCTAAAATATCCACAGCTATGGATATTCTTGAAGAGACAAGATTATTGAATGCCAAACCAGTTGACCCTCCTATGGATCCAAATGTCAAACTTCTACCCGATCAGGAGGAGCCACTTTTTGATCCAGGGAGATACAGGAGATTGGTTGGAAAATTGAACTACATTACTGTCACCCGTCCAGACATTTTTTTTGCAGTCAGTGTGGTAAGCCAGTTCTTAAATTCTCCTTGTCAGGACCATTGGGATGCTGTGATACGGATCCTGAAATACTTTAAAGGTGCTCTAGGAAAAGGTCTCATTTATGAAGATAAAGGGCATACTCAGATAGTTGGTTACTCAGATGCTGATTGGGCAGGTTCACCCATTGATAGGCGATCCACTTCTGGGTATTGTGTACTCATTGGAGGAAACCTGATATCCTGGAAGAGTAAGAAATAGAATGTAGTTGCAAGATACAGTGCAGAAGCAGAATACAGGGCCATGGCATTAGCGACTTGCGAACTCATTTGGTTGAAACAGTTACTCAAAGAACTTCAGTTTGAAGAGACTATGCAAATGACGTTAATTTGTGATAATCAAGCTACATTGTATATTGCCTCTAATCCAGTTTTCCATGAGAGGACCAAACATATTGATGTAGATTGTCATTTTATCAGGGAGAAGATCCAATCAAGGGACATCACCACTAGCTTCGTCAACTCTAATGATCAATTGGCAGATGCTTTCACCAAATCCCTGAGAGGTCCTCGGATTAGTTATTTATGTAACAAGCTTGGCGCATATGATTTATATGCTCCAGCTTGAGGGGGAGTGTTGAAAATATGTTTAGTATCTTTGTATTTATTGTATTGTATAGGCATATCATATCATGTAAATAGGAATAGAATCTCCTATATTTATTTTGTAATTATTTCATTAAGCCTATATAAAATAGACTCATTTGTGTAGTTTAGACACACGGTTTTAGTAGCATATGCCTCTGTTTTCTCTATTTCAACAAAGAGTAATGGCAAATTTGTACTTCATGGTCTGTTGTCCCCTATTTAAATGGAACTGTAACTGCTCTAGGATTCAGCACCTTGACCTTTGATTCCCTCACCATCTTCCTCAATTCTTGCATTTGCTGATATGTCACTGCTATTAAAGGAGTAGCCATTGTGATATCATCTATTTGGTACCCCTTAAGTCACATTATAACCATTTTGCTCAAACCTCAGTCTTGTTCTTCCAATCCATCTTAATCTCCCCTAATGTCTCCAACCAATTCATCCTAAGATTAGATCAACACCCTCCAACTTTTAGAGGTATGCATTTATTTACAACTTGTTCTCAGCAACCATGATTACCAACTGATGCAAACCCCATTAATAGCCCAATTCCTGATAAGAACCCAAGGCCCATCAAGGTGTATGTGAGAAAGAAAATGAGGCACAAGGCACCTGATAAGAGTTAGGAAAAGTGGGGTATATTGTAACTAACTCTGCCAAATGGTAGAGTGAGAGTGGGGAAGTGTGTGTTGTGCATGTGATGATGTAATGAGTGAGGTATAAGTGGGAATTGGAGGGTAGTAACTGTTAGGCTGGATTTGGACTAGATTTTGGGAGAGAATTAGGCACCCTGTAATTTGCCTATCTTTTCTGGTTTCTGTCTTCTACCTCAATACTGTAATACAGCATTATAGGCTGAGAATTATCAATAAAACAAACATTTCTCCATATTTCTGTTTCTATTTTCCAGGTACCTATCAATTGGTATCAAAGCTCTCGATGCCAGAGCTTGGATGGTCATTACTCGCACAACCATGGAGACCCGAGTTGATAGTTTGGAGCGTAACTTTCAAGAGTGGAGGTTGGAGAACCAGAGTCAGATGGAGGAGCTGAGACAACTCATTACGGAGAGGAATCGAAGGCATCAGGGTTGAACTCCTCCACGTCGTGACCACCGAAGCCAAGGTAGTCGCGTCAGTGAGCCGCGATCTCAGTCGCAACCTCGGGAACCAAGCCGCCCCCCGGCGTATGACACAAGGGAGGAGGAAATTGGAGGTTTCGGGTTTCGATGGCGATGAGGCGTATGGATGGATTGTGAGAGTCGAACGATACTTTTGGGTGAACATGGTGAGAGAGGATGAGAAGTGGACGCGGTAGTGATCGCGTTGGAGCATCGCGCATTGAACTGGTATCAGTGGTGGGAGGAGCAGGCCACTGAGTTGAGCTTGGCGGAGTTTAAACGCGTTGTGATCCGTCGATTCCAATCGGGTATGGTTCAGAACCCGTTGGGATCCATGTTGAGTATTCGACAAACGCGATCGGTGATGGAGTACAAAGAGCAGTTCGAAATGCTCATAGCACCACTGAGAAGGGAGGAGAGAGTTATGTTGGAAAGCATCTTCCTCAATGGGCTGAAGGAAGAGATCTAGGCAGAACTTAGGCTCCATGAAACACGATCCTTAGCTGAGTTGATGGACAAAGCACTATTGCTGGAGGAGAAGAACTGGGCCTTTCAGAAAGGGAAGGGAACTGACAAGGAGAAAGCATAGTGGAGTGATAAGGCGAGTAGCTGGAGGAATCGGCCAAGTGGACAAGTCGGCCGAACCAAAACTTTCGCACCAAGGTCCATTTATACTACTCCGGGCCCAACTGAGTCCAAACAAGCTTCCACTGGCAGGGGAGATATAGGGAGGAAGTTATCCCAAGATGAGCTGAGAGAGTTGAGCAGGAAGGGGTTATGTTTTAAATGTGGGGAAAGGTGGGGGCTGGAACATGTATGCAAGTTCAAACACTTTCAGCTGGTACTGATGGAAGGGGAAATAAAGGAAGAGGAATCAGAAACCCAGCAAGAGGAATAAGAGACCCTGGGATTGGAAGCAAAAATTCTCTCTTAGAAGCAAGGAGGGTTGACTTCAAATCGTTCATTTAAAATATGGGGGGAGATTAATCACAAACCAGTGTTGGTGTTGGTAGACTCAGGAGCAACTAGTAACTTCATTTCCAAAGGGTTAGTGAGGGACTTGAACTTGAAGGTGGAGGATACTCCAGCTTACATTGTTGAGGTTAGGACTGGAGAGAGGGTGAGCAACAAAGGGGTGTGCAAAGGTGTTCGGCTAAACGTGCAGGGGGTAGAGTTTGCACAAAACTTCTTCATGATGGAGTTAGGAGGTATTGAAGTGGTTTGAGACACATAATCATTAAATGGAAGGATGGAAATAACAAAATGATGCTGAGAGGAGATCTTTCTTATGCAAGAACCAGGTCTCTTGGAAAACTATGATCAAGGCATTACAAGATGAAGGAGAAAGGTACCTGATAGAATATCATCAACTAATAGAAATAGAAACACTGACACAGCCGTGGGCCAGGGAACTGGAAGCTATGCTAGAGGCCTTTGAGGACATTTTTCGAGAACCAGAGGGGTTACCCCCAAGAGGGAGTACGATCATGCCATTGCTCTCAAAGGAGGAGCCCAAATTCCCAATATACGCCTCCCCATTATCAGAAAAATGAAATAGAAAAGATCGTGGGTGAAATGATGCAAGCTGGGATCATTAGACCTAGCATTAGCCCTTTTTCCAGCCCTATGATTTTAGTCAAAAAAAAGGATGGGCGGTGGAGGTTCTGTGTAGACTATTGGACTTTGAACAAATACATCATACCTGATAAGTTCCCCATTCCCGTGATTGATGAGTTGCTAGATGAATTAGGGGCTGCGGTCATTTTTTCTGAACTGGATTTGAAATCTGGACATCACCATATTAGGATGAAAGAGGAGGTGTGACATCCGCTACCTCGCATACGATAGATATAAATAAAGCATGCAAGTTAAATTAAAAAAAAAAAAACTTTTAACATAAAAGCTAGCAAGTACCACATGATCCGAAAACATTTAAAACATAACTAACAACTGCGGAAATCATAAACATAAAACAAAACCCAAAACCCGATGTCACATAATCAGAGCTGGTAACAACTACCGATATTACATCGGAAAACAACATAAACTAGACTATACTATGAACAAGCGATCTCCTCGGGAACACTCCTCAGCTGGTTGCTCACCATCCTCTGCATAACCAAAAGTACATGCAAAACACAACACCAATAGATAGGAAGTAAGGAACTGTACGTATAAACATAAGCGGTAATAGAGCAGTTAGCAAGATGATCATGCAACATAGAAACATCATAATATAACGTACATATTATAACGCATATCACATTAATAACATGCTATGCGATGCATAACTACTTCACTACTCCATATGCAATGTGGATCCAATAACTAACTTAGGAAGACGATTTTGGGTACGCATCAACTTGTTGACCATCATGTATCAACACTGGCTGTTCACCTTACTCTTGGATGAACCCCCATGAGTAACGATTCACCTTACTCTTGGATGAATCCCCACGAGTTGCCTGTCCACCAAACTCACGGGTGAACTCTCATTCTCAACACTGGTTGTTCACGTTACTCTCGGATGAACCCCCATGAGTAACGATTCACCATACTCTTGGATGAATCCCCACGAGTTGCCTGTCCACCAAACTCTCGGATGAACTCTCAACACTGGTTGTTCACCTTACTCTCGGATGAACCCCCATGAGTAACGATTCACCATACTGTCGGATGAATCCCCATGAGTTGCCTGTTCGCCATACTCTCAGACGAACTCCCCAGTTATCGTAACATCCCCCAAACTAACAACACCATGTCATGGTGCATGCAATGCTAACACACAAACAACATGACAACCACCTCCATCAACACCATTTAACATAGGCTATCAACTTTGAACAACAAGCATCAAAGGTGATTCATCAACATCAATCTTGACCATTAAACATCAAGAATGATTTAACCAACAACATCAGTAACAGTACGTCTCGTTACCGATCTTCTCATTAATTAATCTCTTTATTAAGTCTCTATTATTACATTTTACCATATCATTGTCCTAGTTCATTAACTATCCTCAAATCGTATTTTATAATATCTAATGTCGTATTTTTATTATAAAAAGGGCATTAAATCTCTTTTTCTTTAAAACGGTGAAGTTTTCTTAATTCTGACAGTGGCACGACCCGAGCACGAGCGTGCTGGCCAACTGGCACCGGCGTGCTGCACGAGAGCACGGGCATGCTAAACAGTGTCACTTTTCTCGTATTTCCGACACGGGCGTGCTACTGAGAGCACGGTCGTGCTGACTTTACTGGTCAAAGAGCACGGGCGTGCTCAACGCTGTTACAGCGTCTCAATCCTGGGAACTTAGCAGCTTTTCTAGATTTCAACCCTCTAAATCAATCCTAAGGTTCTTAACTAATCCATTGGTAGTAATGTCATCCCTCATCATCTTTATGTTTTATGCACATCAATTAGACTAATCTTAGTTTTAGGTTTAGCGCTAACATCCCTATGTCTTTTATTAACATAGATTTAACAGCAGTTTCAACACACCAGTCCATACAACCATGACATATCAACATCATCATAAGCAACATCATAAACATATAATCAATTGAACAATACATATCATGTATAAACAATCATAATAACTCCATACAATAAGGCATATAGCACACAAATAGGGTCATGGCTTAACCCTCATCTTACGCTACCCTAGAACCTATATATTATACTAATCCCTTCTCCCCATACCTGGCGTGACGATTCCAGCCTACGAGCCAACAAAACGAAGTCCACGCTTGACTCCTTCTAACGGGTTCAACAAGTTCAGCGAGCTTTGACCAAGAGCGTCAAGGCAAAAGGATAAGTTAATTCCCAAACAAGAAAAGGAAGGGAATTAACCCAAGGGTTATGCACATACCTCGATTAGATCTCTGGGAGATTAATCTGCTAGTTGCCGTTCACAGCACTGGCACACGAACAACGAAGTCTGGTTTGACAGGGAGAAAACGGTTCAACACTAAACTTAAGGATTCAAAGAAAAAGGACGAACAGGATTGGTTACCTTACCTCAAAGTAACACTAAGCTAGCAGCTTAACCCCAAACACAACAACAAACACCACAGGGATGTGCTCTTGATGAAGAACACCCAACAAGGATTGAGGAATGCTCAAGGATTCAATGGGAAACCAAGAGAAAGGTAAAAGATGACTGTTTCTAACTTTAGGATTGAAGGCTATGAGTTTTAGGTCGAGCAAAAGAGATATAAAAAGGATTGGGACGAAACGGGTTGACCAAAAGAGCCCAAAACGCGTTTCTAGTGCGCGCGTAGAGCACGGGCATGTTACACGGGAGCACGGGCGTGCCACTCTGACAGGATCACTGATCTGACTCGTTTTAAGGTTAACTACCCCAAAACACGTCCCTAAACATCTAATGCAAGCATAACAACACATAACATATATATAACAAAAAGGATAATATATATAACATAACTATATAACAAGCAAGCGAAAACCGGGGTCTTACAGGAGGACATCCCAAAAACAACTTTTCGAACTCATGAGGGGCACTACGAGTACTTGGTCATGCCCTTTGGGCTAACCAATGCCCCTGCCACATTTCAGGCCCTTATGAACATAATCCTCAAACCACATTTGAGGAGGTTTGTCTTGGTTTTTTTTATGACATTCTCATCTATAGTGTGGATGCAGAGTGCCATAAGGAGCATCTCAGAATGGTATGCAAATTCTGAGGGAAAATCATTTGTTTGCTAACAAATAGAAGTGCACATTTGGGCAAACACAATTGGAGTATTTGGGACATTTAATTTCTGGACGGGGGGTTTCAGCAGACCCAAATAAAATTCGAGACATGGTAAATTGGTCCATTCCAAAGGATGTGAAGAGTTTGAGGGGGTTCCTTGGGTTGACTGGTTATTACAGAAAGTTTGTGAGAGATTATGGAGAGATTGCTTGGCCCTTTACACAACAGTTAAAAAAGGACAGTTTCAGCTAGGTGGTGGAAGCTCAAGAGGCCTTTGATCTGCTCAAGCAAGCCATGAAAACACTGCTAGTCTTAGCAGTTCCAGATTTTGAGAAACCTTATGTGTTGGAGACAGATGCATCAGGGAGGGGAACAGGGGCAGTTCTTATGCAAGGAGGGAGGCCTGTGGCCTATATGAGCCAAACCTTGTCTGGAAGAACCCAAAACAAGTCTGTGTACGAAAGGGAATTGATGGCAATTGTGCTTGCCATCCAGAAATGGCGGCCATATCTGCTGGGCAGGCATTTCACAGTCCATACAGATCAAAAAGCTTAAGATTTTTAGCAGATCAAAGGCTCATGGGGGAGGAACAACAGAAATGGGTCTCTAAGCTGTTGGGGTTTGATTTGGAAATCAAGTACAAGCCTGGAAATGAAAATAGAGTTGCAGATGCACTATCCAGAAAGTTGCAGTACTCAACATTGTCCACAGTACAGGTGCAGGAATGGGAAGGGTTGGAAGAAAAGGTGCAAGCTGATGAGAAGTTGAGAGGAATTGTGCAAGACTTGTTGAGTCATCCTGACTCCCATGAGGGCTACCAGATGAAGAAAGGGAGGTTATTTTATAAAGGGGGGATGGTAATCCCTAACGGCTCACCAAGGATGAAATTCAGTAACTTAAAGTAAACAGGGGTTTACCATCCATCATAACTTATCCCTGTTTACTCAGGATGAAATTACATCAAACCCCTGTTGAAGAAGTTGCTCAGTTAACCGCAACAAGGAATAACATGTTAGAGGAATTGAAAGAACAATTGGTGACACAGAACAGAATGAAACGGCAGACTGATCCACATAGAAGAGATGTGGGTTATCAGTTGGGGGGAGCAAGTGTTCCTGAAAAGTCAGCCTTATAAACTGAAACAGTTGGCCAAGAGGGTCAATCAGAAGCTCAGTCCTAGATACTATGGGCTATATGAGGTGCTGGATAAAATAGGCTCAGCTGCCTACAAGCTCAGGTTACTGGATGATAGCAGGATCCATCCAGTGTTCCATGTCTCTCTACTAAAGAAAGCAGTAGCTGCTGAGACCATGGTACAACCCCTACCTGCCTTCTTAGCCGAAGATTGGGAGCTGCAGGTCCATCCAGAAGAAGCATTAGCAGTGAGGCAGAATGAACAAGGCAAGTTGGAGGATCTAATGAAGTGGAAACATCTCCCAGCATGTGAGAATTCATGGGAATCATGGGCAGACCTCCAAGAACAATTCCCTGAGTTCCACCTTGGTGACAAGGTGGATTTTGAAGGGGGTAAGAATTGATGCAAACCCCTTAATAGCCCAATTCCTGATAAGGACCCGAGGTCCATCAAGGTGTATGTGAGGAAGAAAATGAGGCGCAAGGCACCTGATAAGAGTTAGGAAAAGTGGGGAAAGTGTGTGCTGTGCATGTGATGATGTAATGAGTGGGAATTGGAGGGTAGTAACCGTTAGGTTGGATTTGGACTAGATTTTGGGAGAGAATTAAGCACACTCTAATTTGCCTATCTTTTCTGTTTTCTGTCTTCTACCTCAGTACTGTAATACCCCATTACAGGTTGAGAATTATCAATAAAACAAGCATTTCTCCATATTTCTGTGCCTATTTTCTTGGTACCTATCACCAACCCATTGTATTTTCCATGGGAGAAGCACTTGCTGCCATCCCCTAGAGTAATTGCAAACTCCTCAGTGTTAGTGATTGACAGGTCTAGTGAGGTCAGTAATTCTCTCGTGTTGATGTTGTGGCTGGCTCCACTGCCAATAAGGAAGGAAATAGGGAGTCCTCCCAGGTGACCTTCCCATCGTCATAGCGTTAGTGTGTGCTATATCTTGAAGGTTTGTTCCTTGAACTTCTATTACACGGCATACCATCCCCCCCCCTCCCCCCCAAATCTTCTTCTGCCAGCAATGTTCCCACAGGTGATTCATTCTCCTCTCCTTCCCAAATTAGCGATTTCAATTGTTGACAGGGTGCTGGTGAGTTGGGCTTTAATGTCACCCACATTCAAAACACAACCTATTGCTCCTCCACTTGATGAGCTCCTGATAAGATACTTGGCATGTACCTCTGTTTTGGACATTGGTACCTCTATTTGGGCCACTTCCATGCCTATTTACCATCTCAGAATGCTAAGGATACAGACTGGGAGATTGGCTATTGTTGGACATAGGAGTGTTGATGTTTCATAGTTGTCCTCTAACATAGGGCTAATGGGTGAGGTGCTCCGTTTATATCCACCTTAGCCTCGGCAATTTTGGTACATGTTAATTTCTTCTCAATCATCCCAGCAGTGGAAATCTGGTAACATTTAGGGGGTTCCAATGGTTAGACCTTCAACTGAATTTCTTCCTTCAACCCTCCAATGAAAATCCCATGTACTAGTCATCAGACATTGGCAGAATTTGAGCAGACAGCATCTCAAATTCCTCCACATACTCATCCACTTATCCCTCCGGGCAGAGTACCTTGAGCTGCGTAAAGGGATTTCTAGAACAATGGTCACCATGCTCGTTGAATAAGGCTCGCTTGTATTTTTCGCAATCTAAGCAGGCATCAGACTCCTTAGAACTTTGAACTAGTGCTAAGTCGTCCTCTCCATGCAAATCTAAGCAACCTGAATTCGCAGCTCTGGTGGGGTCCATGGCACGATGAAGTAAGCCTCGGCCCTGGAGACCCATCACACTGGATAGGAGGTAGACAACTCTACGCGCTTGTTGGCGAGTTGAAATCCCTCAATGATGGCCAAGAGATTGGGTCTGCGAAGCCGTGCTCTGTTTGTTACCAATGCCGAAAGATGTGAAAGTTGAATCCAGTTGGTTCTGGAATCCCTCTCGTATCTCAGCATGTAGTGTCGAATGACACATCTCAAAATTTACCTTACTTGATAATTTTAGTGCTAATCATTCACATAAGTAATTAGAAATTTTCATGATGATAATTCCATTAGAATATTCCTGAAGTGGTGAATATAGATTCAATAGAAGTTAGCTTAAAATGTATTACCCGAGTAAAGTAAGATTGGATTACTAAAGGGTAAATTCCTTGATAACCATCTAATATGAGTCTGAGCCTAAGTAGCTACCCTTCATTATTAAATTATCCTAAGTGAGAAAAAACTAATTACATACTAAGTTAGGATAAATTACTAAGTAATTTATGATGTAAAAATCACAAGTCCAAAATTAATTAACTAGACTTTGAGAGATGAAGATATAGGCACGAGCTTCCTAGAAGTTTACCTATCTAGTTCCCTATCAGGCTTTCGAAGTTATGTTTTATCCTTCTTTCACAAGATAGTCCAATTAAAAGAGGTAGAGGAAGAGTACCAAAGAATAAAATGACCTTGTTTTAAATGGATTTTTGAATTTTTGGTTTTTTGGCATATTGAGTACTACAATTCAAGGAATCACGACTTCATGGGAAGGATAGACAATTCCCCTAGCTTGAGCTCAGCCAGTTGAGTATTGATCAGCTAATACTTACAGGGGCACCTGAAAGTTTTTAATTTGTGCTGCTTGAGATAGATCTTATGATTTTGTTTCCTCCTTTCCAGTTTCCAGCTACTATCCTTGTTTTTAGATATAAAAAAGAAATGTTACTGATTATTAAAGGAGAAGAGAAGTACAAAGCAAGATAAGAGGTCCTCACAATCAAACAAAAAAGATACAGCAAAAAGCCTAGTCCATACCTATGAAACCCTAACCCATCCGCTGCCCTACATCACACTTCCCATTCTAAGATGTAAGCTTCAAAGCAAAGTGCACAAGCGGTTATTCTCTGCTTCCAAAGAGTGGCTGCGGTCAGTATAATACATGCTGTTACTTATCTTAAGCATTAGGCAGTGGCTTTCTATCTCTACGGAAAGGAACTTTTATTGTCAATATATTGGGGTCTGTAATTGTTTGCATGCATAAATAACCCCTTTGCCTTAATTAAAATTTTGACCAGTGATTTGCTTACATGATCTGTTTTTTTCTTTCGGTTAATTTTCTCGTGCAGATGCAAGTGAGCCTAAGTGAAGCAACGGATGTCTTGCATCAAGATAAGTTAGAGATATGCAATGAATTGAAGCTATTTTTACAGCCTGTTCGGGAAAAGTTGCTTCAATTTGAACAGGAGCTCAAAGATAGATAGAAAGTGGTAATTTCTGTTTCTGTGACTAAGCGAAGTAGTTTTTGGTGTTATCTTCATTGGGTACTAGTATTTCTAGTACAATCTTTTCATAAATAATAAAGTGTTTCTATTGCTATTTGCCAAAACTACGAACATGGAAGTCCTCTTGGGTAATTATGAACATGGGCCTTGAGCGTTGTCGTACATTTAATAATACTATACATGCAAATTACCATCGATTCCCTGCATCGGCCTCCCTTGAATCCATTTGTAAGATTTTCTAAAATTCCCCATTGCCCTTCTAATTTAAGGCATTTAAAAAAAAAAAAAAAAAAAAACTTAGACATAACATTTACCTTAAAAACTTTTTAACTAAAATTTAAAACCTTTACCTTTATATATAAATATAACATAATTTTCCCTCACTTTCTATCATGTATAGTTTCCCAATATGATGGCATTTGGAGACGTACTTTCTCCTTTTTACTGTTACTGTTTCCAATCCAATCATTTATCCTATATGTGGAAACGTTTACATAGTGTTTGGCCGGAGGGGAATGAAGAGAAGGGACGGGGAGGGATTTTTCAATATTTATTATTTGGTTCATTTTTTAGGAGGGAGTGAGGGGAATGGAGGCGGCAAAATTTCTTCTCATCTAATTTTGGCTTTCCTCCGGTATATGCGGGATTTGGAGGACAAGGTAGAAGATTTAAAATATTTTGAATAGAGTGACTAAAATATCTTTATTTATGTATTTTAAAATCCAAAATTATAAGGGTATAGAAGTAAGTTAGTTCTAAAATCTCTTATCTTCCCTCCTCTCAATTAAACAAAATAGCTAATTAAAGTAGTGTTATTTTTTCTCTCTTCCATTAAAATCCCTTTCAAACATAAACAGTGTTATTGTTCCTCCCTTCTATTAAAATTGCTCATCTTTCCTCCTCTCAACCAAACATGATTACTAAGTAAAATCCTTTCCTTCCCCTCTTCTTCCCTCCATTAAAATCCTTCCCCTCCTTTCTTTTAAACCAAACATAGCCTTAGAATAAAAAAAAAAAAAACTTGAGTTTTCTTAAAAAATGCTTAGGCTGTTGCATGTTCTAGGGAGGACGTGTTCCTTTTGGCTCCAATTTGCAAATGTCAGAACCATACAAATAAGACAAGGTGGTCCTGGCAATGTGCAGGGTATGCCAATACTCCATTGTGTGGCTTGAGCTTATTGTAGTTAAGGATGGGATCAGGTTGTTCGTCAGGAGCTTATGGCCTGACTTATTTAACAAGAATGTCTAGTTAAGAATTTTTAAAAAGCATATATAGTTAAGATTACCCGTCTAAGACTTTCCAAAAAAAACTTACTAGGTCTATCAGGTCAGCCTTATTTAAATATTATTAATATTAATTATTAATTATTAATTATTAATAATACTATAACTATATATTATTTATAATTAATAATTTATAATTTATAATTTATATTTATATTTATATTTATAATTTATAATATTATATATTTGGAAAGGTAAAGACATATTAACTTATTTAAACCTCTACTTGCCTATTTATTTGTGAAGGCCTAGTGGCCTATTTGTCATTATAAGTCTACCATCCTCTTTATCATTAGAGGCCTGCAATCTTATTTATAGGTGAAGACCTATTTATAGGCCTTTATTGAAAAGTATGTCTTTAAATAGACTTTTAGGTCAGACCAGACTTTGAAGTAGATCAAGACAGACATTAAAATATGGCATATATCATGCTAATAGGTTAGGCTCAGGCCTTAAGAATGAAATGTAGGCAGACCTGTTTATGTCTAGGTTTGGCCTAGCTTGGCTATTCCCATACCTGATTGTGGCGAATGTCGAGGAGGTTGTTAAGAGTAAAACGAGAAGAGAAAGATATATGATAAATCCGTATATCTCAACTACACATGGAAGATTAATTTATAGAGTGTAAGAACTTCTAAGCTGCAAAACCAATTTTAACATAATAACCCAGTGGAGCAGAAACAACACAAAATAACATAACTAGGAAAACACCAACACAATAGAACAAATAAAACTAGAAACAAAACAGAAAACCATATAGTAAAAGGAAGAAAGAAAGATACTAGATTTACATGGTTCAGCCAACGTGACCTACATCCACAGAAAAGGGCAACTTCAATATGATTAATGCAATCCAGATCAAGTCTTTATAACAGAATTTTCACCTTTGTCTTTTCCCTCACTGCATTAGATATATAACACCCTGAATCTCAGTTATATATGTTTTGATGTGTTACGTATTTTGTATGTTGATTTATTTTTTAGGTGCATTCTAAAATGTTTATGTACATATTAGGGGTGATTTAGCCTTCAAAGGGTCAATATAGTGATATCAGGGCTGTCCAGATTCGCCCAACGAGACAGAGAAGCAAAATTTCATGATCTGATATGCTGCAGAATTAGCCCATCAAATTGGGATTCGCCCAGCAAATTCAGCTGAGCACTTTTGTGTGCTCTCGGGTTCGTTAGGCGAATGGTGATTCTCCCGGCGAATTGACGTCAACAGAAATCGTGTTTTAGGCTTCTTTTTCAGCCCATTAAGTCCTAATCTGCTTAAAACTCCTAAACCACGACCTCAACCCTACTTTCACACGATCTTAAACTCGGAAAACTGCCTCTAAACATATCTAAGAGTTTCTCTTGATCTCTTCCAAGTATTCTCAAAGGAGATTGCTTCCGTTCGTCGTTTTTCGCCGCCTTTTGTCTGAAGGACAACACTGCTGATTCGCGGCTAGTTTTCATCCGTTGGTTTCTGATTTTTGGAACTGTAAACCAAGTAATTTCATGTGGCTTTGTCCTTTTTTTCCTCGAGTTTTCTTGATTTATGTTGAATCAAGTTGTTTTCGTGTCGTTTTTTGATATAGTGATCAAGTGGTTGTGAGACGAAACCTGGACGAACCTTTTCCTTTTCCCCTTGTGTTACAATCTTCATATCAAGTATGGGGGGAAGAAATCAGCTATGAATATGTGGCTCTTGGGATAACTTAAGATGAAGGGGTTAACCTATAACCCCTATATGTGTGTATGTATGATCAAGCATGACTATATATATGGTTCTTGATGTGTAATCATTACTTGATGATTGGTTGGATGTTATGATATGTTCACATGCTACGTATTGTGAGTTATGATGTGCATTGATGAAATTAGATGATGATATGTTAAATGTTATAATGTGATGTCGTGTTGACCTTAAGCTAAAGAACATAGTTTTAGGTTAATTGGTACCCCTTAATGAATGGAATAAACCTCTGGATTAGCTTATGAATGCGTAGGTCATGGATCTGAGTGATAAAACTGTTAGGATTGGAAAGTTACATTGAATCTATTAAGATTCAAGAACTAGGATGATTCGCCTATCAAATGGGGATTCGCGTGGCGAATTTTATGCCTATCTCGTGAGCTCTCTAGCGAACCAGAATCCGCGAGGCGAATTTGATGCATAGAATTGAGCTCTCTGGTTCGTGATTCACCTAGCGAATGTGATGCTTAGATTCAAAGCGCTGATGTTCGCCCAGCGAACCATAACTCGCAAGTTGAATGTAGCCACTTATGACCAGATATAGTATGAAGGAAAATTGATGTAGGATGTAATAACCTAAGTTGAATTGAGTTGCATAAGGTTTAGAAGGACATAAACTGAGGCTTAGTTAATGAGACTAAGCGAACAACTTAAATGAAAACGTTAATAATAGTGATAATGATAGATAGATTACCATTACTGATGTCGGTAAAGACGGTAATGAGGGTTAACATCAAGATGTTGTTAATGGTCATTGTTAATGGCCATAGTTAATAGTCAATGTTATTGATTATGGTGGTGGTTGGTTGGACATGTGTTTGCACATGATTGAGCATAGCATGGATCAAATGTTGAGAATGATATGTTAGGTGGAAGCAAACGACGAATCGCGATGGTGGAGGCCTTGAAGGGTGAATTCCCGACCTTGAGGGTATATGAGTTGGGTGTGGAAATTCCATTAAGGCATGGGCTAGATACCTATGTTGGAATGTTCGCTCAACCAAGCCTGAGTACCCTGACTAGCCACAGTACGTTATCATGATTGGTGAGAGTATACGGTGGATGTCATCTGAAATGGTGACTCATCGATGTTGATAACTGGATATCTCTACTCCTGGTCCTCTTTCCTGAGTTAAAGTTTTGGCCACATACTTTTGGAGTAGTAGTGTTGCACTTACTTTGACATGCATCTCTTAACGTAATATATTGTGACTTGTTGATTGTTGTATGTTGTATGTTGTATGTTCATCTTAATGACTATTCCTAACAATTTACATCTGTTGATTGTGCATGTATTTATGTATATGCAGAGGAGGGTGAGCCTGGTCTTGAGGAATGTTCCCGTGGAGATCACCCTATTAGTAGTTAGGATTTGTTTCGATTGTTCAATTATATTTTCGATGTATTGTTTAGGGATACCAACTTTGATCATGTGACATCGGGATGAGTTTTATTTCTTTTCCGTCGCTCTGTTATGTTTTTAAAAGATTTTGATTACTTCAGTTTTTATAATGTTATGTTACGTGGATAATGTGATGCACATTACTTTTGATGTTAAGCTTTTACTTCAATTTGATATTATTTTAAAGGCACGTATGATTTTATTTATGTATTATCTAGGGGTGGCAAAATTGGTTGGACCCGACGGGCCAACCTGTTTAACCCGCTTATTTTGGTGGGTTGGGTTGGGGTTCTCAACCCACCAACTCGTTTTAACCCGTCCCGCTTAACCCATCAAGAAGGCGGTCAGAGGCAGGATGGGGAGGGTTGACCCGCAAACCCGTCAACCCATTTTCGGATTTTATGCCTAATTTCTATCTTTTATAAATTTTTTTTTTTTTTTGCGGGTCAACCCGTCAACCCGTCAACCTATTTTTCTAGCTTTTTGTTTTTGGCGGACCAACCCGCCAACCCACCACTAAACAGGGTGGGTTAGGAGGTCTGACTCATTTTGTTCAAGCTGGTCAACCCGCCCCGCCCCGTTTTAGGCGGGTCAATGGCGGATCGGGGCAGGTTGGCCCGTTTTACCACCCTTAGTATTATCATATGCAGGGTATCAAGTGTCATTAAGATGAACGTACAAACCAACACGAGTCTCTTCAGCGTGTTTTGTCCTCACTCACGCTTCGTAGGAAAACTTTCCAGGAGGTCACCCATCCCAGAATTGCTTCAAGTCAAGTACGCTTCACTTTGGAGATATTAAGTTACAGGTCACCGAAAAGAAGATGCATCTTGTAGTTATAGATAGTGTGAAGGTTGTATTGGAATGTTGTGTGTCTTATGTGACCACACAGTCTCTATTTATAATCAGAGAATACAATCGTATAATTAATTACAAAGGATCAAATCAAATCCTTGATTTGTATAACTATATCCCTAACTATCAGCACGTATTAACTCTATAATAAGCACATGTTAAATATGCTTTCTAACACACCCCCTCAAGCTGGATCGTATATGTTATATGAACCAAGCTTGTTACAAATATAATCAACCCGAGAGCCTTTGAGGGACTTAGTAAACATATCAGCCAATTGGTCCTCAGACTTGACAAAATCGGTGGTGATTTCTCCAGAAAGAACTTTTTCTTACATAGTGACTGCCTATCTCTATGTGTTTGGTCCGTTCATGTAAGACCGGATTTGATGCAATGTGAAGTGCAGCTTGATTGTCACAGATAAGTTTTGTATCCTGGAGTTCTCCTAATTTCAGCTATTGGAGTAGATTCCTAAGGCATGCAAGTTCCTTTGTAGCTGACATCATAGCACGGTATTCGGCTTTTGCACTGGATAGGGCAACTGTGTTTTGCTTCTTGCTCCTCCATGAGATCATATTTTCTCCAATGAGAACACAATATCCAGAAGTGGATCTTCTATCTGATGGTGATCCTGCCCAGTCAGCATCTGAGTAACAAGTAATTTTGGCATTGCCTTTATCTTCATATAATAGTCCTCTACCTGGTGCATTTTTGATGTATCGAAGAATACGGATGACCGCATTCCAATGGCTATCACAAGGAGCATTCAGAAACTGGCTTACAATACTCACAGCAAAAGTGATATCTGGTCTGGTGAACGTGAGATAATTGAGTCAGCCTACAAGACGTCGGTATCTTCCCGGGTCTTTCAAAGTCCCCCCTGACCCGGATGAAGCTTGACATTGGGATCCATAGGAGTATCAGCTGGGCGGGAGTCAAGCATACCTGTTTCAGTAAGAATATCCAGAGCATACTTCCGTTGGTTAATTGCAATGCCTGAAGAGGACTGAGCAACTTCAATCCCCAAGAAGTATTTGAGAGGACCCAAGTCTTTTGTCTAAAAGTGTTTGAAGAGATGGGCTTTGAGCCGCTGGATACCGTCTGTGTCATCACTAGTAATGACGATGTCATCAACATATACTACTAGAAAGATGCGTCGACCGGTAGGGTAATGGATGGAGAAAACAGAATGATCTGATTCACACCTGGTCATGCCAAATTGTATTAAGGCAGAGCTAAACCGACCAAACCAAGCACAAGGAGACTGTTTCAATCCATAAAGAGCCCGGCGAAGCCGACAAACAAGGCGAGAATCACCAGGAATAGTAAAACCTGGGGGCTGGTCCGTATAAACTTCCTCCTGCAACTCTCCGTGCAAAAATGCATTTTTAATGTCTAGTTGATGAAGTGGCCAATGATGAATGGCAACCATGGCAAGAAATAGACAAACAGAAGTCATTTTGGCCACCGGAGAAAATGTGTCTCCATAAACGAGACCAAAGATCTGTGTATAACCTTTAGCCACCAAACGAGCTTTGAAACGATCAATCTGACCATCTGGCCCGACCTTCACTGTATAAACCCATCGACAGCCTACTGTAGTTTTATCTGGAGGTAACGGAACAATCTCCCAAGTGTTATTTGAGTGCAATGCTGCCATCTCTTCCAACATCGCCTGACGCCAGTTCGGATCAGTCATGGCTTCACCTGTAGACTTAGGAATAGACACAGAATCCAAAGCAGAAACAAAAGAAACATAGGATGTAGACAACCGGTCATAGTTTAAAACATAAGCATATTTAGGATTAGGGTTGCGAGAGGACCGAATACCTTTCCTTAATGCTACAGGAAGTTCAGGTGCAGGCGATGTAGATGGAGGGGCAATTGGAGCAGGAGATGAGACTGGTGGATCAATGCCAGGAGGTACCGTTGGAGGCTGTGTTCGCCGCTGGTAGACACGCAAAGGAGGTGGAGTAGAAGTTACAATAGGTACCAGAACAGCAGGTGGGATATCCCGAAGGTCCGCTGTGAAGGTATCATCAAGTAAAACAGAAGAGGAGAAGAACGGGCAGGTCTCAAAAAATGTGACATCAGCAGAAACAATGTACCGTTGTAGTTGAGGACAGAAACAACGATAACCTTTTTGTACACGTGAGTAGCCCAGAAAAATACATTTGAGAGATTTAGTTGAGTTTATTTTTACCTGGAGTGGGGTCATGGACAAAACATGTGCAACCAAAGACACGAAGAGGAATGGGATATAGATCCTGCTTTGGGTATAGAAGAGAGTACGGAATCTGATCATGAAGGACAGAGGAAGGCATGCGATTGATAAGGTAACAGGCCGTGAGGAGCGCATCACCCCAAAAACGAAGAGGAACATTATGGTGAAGGAGAAGGGTGCATGCTGTTTCAACTAAATGGCGGTTCTTTCTTTCGGCCACACCATTCTGTTGTGGTGTATGCGCACATGATGTTTGGTGAACAATTCCCTGGGAAGACAAAAGTGATTGAAACTGGGATGACAAATATTCACGAGCATTATCAGTGCGTAACATTTTAATAGAAGTACCAAACTGGTTTTGAACTTCTGCACAAAATCCTTGAAAAATAGTAAAAACATCAGAACGATTTTTCATTAAAAATAACCAAGTACATCGGGAAAAATCGTCAATAAATGTGACAAAGTAATAATAGCCTAAAGTTGAACAGACACGACTAGGACCCCAAATATAAGAATGAACTAAAGCAAAAGGTGACACAACATTTTTATTGACTCGCTGACTATAAATTTGATGAGTATGCTTTTCTAACTGACATGACTGACACTCAAATGATAAAAGCTTAGAAAAACTAGGAACCATACGACGCATTTTATTGAGGCTAGGGTGACCCAAACGTTGATGTGTAAGGGTTTGAGAAGCAGCAGAGACACATGCCACCGGCAGTGAAAGGTGATATAATCCTCCAGACTCATGTCCTGTTCCAATCGTCCGTCCAGTACGTCGTTCCTGCACATAAACAGAATTATGAACAAAAAGGACTGAATAATCAAGGGTATGAGTGAGTTTGTTAATGGATATTAAATTAAAAGGACAACCAGGAACATAAAGTACAGAATGTAAGGAAAGGTTGGGAAGGGGTTGTGCTTGACCAATGCCTTGAACTTTGAGTTTAGAGCCATTTGCCATGGTGACAGAGGGCAAAGAATCAGAGTAAGACAGATGAGAGAAAAAAGATTTGTTACCGGTCATATGGTCAGAAGCACCGGAGTCAAGTACCCATGGTCCAAGAGAGGAGGACTGAGAGACAAAGGCTACAGGATTACCAGATTGAGCGACAGCAGCAGAGGGTGTTGGCTGATTGGCTGCTTTGAACTGAAGGAACTCGTTGTAATCAGCGGCCGAAATAGTAACATCGTCAGTGATTGCAGTGTGAGCAACATTGGCAACCTTCGACTGTTGTTGTCTTGCCTTGGTGCGACATTCAGCTTCAATATGGCCATAGCGATTGCAATAGTTGCATTGAGAACCGCGGCATTGGCCACCACGTCCTCCATTCCGTCCACCACGACCGGGATAACGGGAGACGAGAGCGGAGGAATCAGCAGAACTTGAGGAGTGGCCAAAAGCATGAGGAGTAGCAAGACGCAACAGTTGTTCACTGACTGTATCATATGAAGGAACAGTGGATCCTGATAAAATCTGGTTACGCACAGAATCAAGTTCTAGTGGTAAACCGACTAGTGCAAGAATCATGAAAAACTTGATGCGTTGCTCGGCCTGAGCTGCTGCATCACTGGTAAAAGGCATTAGGGATTGAAAATCAGCAATCAAATGGTCAAGCTTACCAAGGTACGTCTGCACATCCATGTTGTCTAGCTTCAAAGAGATGAGGTTGAGAACGACACTATAAAGGCGGTGAATGTTGTTGGAGTAGACTTTGTTGGCTTTTTCCCAAACTTCATAATACGTGGTGAATGCTTGGTATTGCGGCTGAAGCTTGGGCGCAATGGAAAACCATAGGACAGTACATAAGGAAGCGTCAACCTGCTTCCATTTTGAGCGGTCTTTGGTAGCAATATCCTTGGCTTGTTTGGTCGAATGGTCTTCACGGGCTTGACCTTGGAACCAAAGCTTGACAGTAGCAGCCCAGATGTTGTAGTTGGCTGTCCCGGTCAGTTTTTCGCACGGGATCAACGGAACCTTGGTGAACGTCACAGTGTCAGAATCGGAATTATCACCCATGAGTTTTTATAGGTGAAAAACAGTTGGACAAGGGCGCCTGGTGGTGGGGAAGGCGGCGGAAGTGGCGGCGGGTGGTGGGCCGGGCCGGAAAAGGTGAAAAAATGCGATCTGGGCGTGGGCGCGTGTGGTACACGCGCAGGAGTGTGGCGGAGCGTGGAGGCGCGTGCAGCGGCATCTGGTGACGCGCTTTTGGCCGTAGGGTCGGAGATACGAGTCACGGTTGCGGAGAAAAGTGGCTTCTCAGTCATGCGGCTACTGTTCACGCAAGAAGGAAAAAGAAGAGAGGCGGCGACTGAGGCAGGAGATCAGAACCTAAACTACTGATACCATGTGAAAGTTGTATTGGAATGTTGTGTGTCTTATGTGACCACACAGTCTATATTTATAATCAGAGAAAACAATCGTATAATTAATTACAAAGGATCAAATCAAATCCTTGATTTGTATAACTATATCCCTAACTATCAGCACGTATTAACTCTATAATAAGCAAATGTTAAATATGCTTTCTAACAGGTAGTATCAATCAATTCCTTTAAGTCTTTCTCAACTGTACAGTCTCACATCTACACAGTCTCCATATCCCTCTCGTTCTAGTGTGAAATCGATTCATTCATGTGTCCCTCCGCCTAGAAGCCTATCAGGAGCCGCTCCTTGTCTGTGCTTCATCATCAGCACCGGCAATCACTCCTTGCCCTCGTCGGCCCCGGGTGTCACAAGATACACCAGAAGGCACCCCAAGTCTTTCTCCCTCTATTTTTCTCTTCCTTGATCTCGCATGAGCCTCTTTGGTTTTCCAACAGCAGAATTACGTGAAGTAAAAATGATCCAAGTCATACATGCATCAGAAGATTGCGTGCTTATATAGAAACTAAGAACCATTCACAAGCTTGTACGTAGATCACCAATCAACTCTTAACAGTTATAGACAGTTGTGACCAACAACTAACTAAAAACTAATAAATTGATTTATAACTAACTTGTAACTGATTTTGAGACACTTCATTTAACATAGAGGCTTAGTGTAATAAAGACTATATATATATATACACACACACACACATTAATTACATGATATGATATTCTTATGCAATGAATATATACATTAATTACATGGATTTCAAAACTCGCCCTCAAGTTGGAATATATAGGTGATATACTCAATGTTTGTTGCACATATAACTAATCTGAGGACCTTTCAAAGACTTGGTGAAAACATGTATTGGTTAAGCTCGTGGTGATGTTTCCAAACGAGATCCTTTCTCTAATAAACTGATATTCTATTCTAATATGTTTGGTTCTTTGGTGGAGCATTAGCTTAGAGGTTATGCAACTTGATTATTACCGATGAGCGTCATCCTCATAATATCTCTGAAAGAGTCCTAAACTATGAAACTAACTTGAAAAAGGTAACATCGATGTTGGCTAGAAATTATAAGAGGTCAAGAGAGAAACAATGATGACCCTTATGAGACCAAATGTAACCAAGAAAGACATACTTAATGGAGCGGGCTAGAAGTTTGTCAAAATCAGGGGTGAATTTACAATACAAACAAATAGACAGAAAGACCCAAGGTTGCAGGGACTAAAGAGGGTTGATGACAAAACAACACAGAAAGAGGGATTTGGTTATCAATGATAGAAAGGGACATAGAGTTAATGAGGTAGCAAGCAGCATGTACGATATCACCCGAAAAATGGAAAGGAACATGTCAATGAAGTAAGAGTGTCTGATTTGTTTCACTAAGGTGTTAATTTTTACGTTTGGCAGCCTTATTTTGTTGAACAGTGTGAGCATAAGAAGTTTAGTGAGAATGCAATAGAAGCTCTAAAATTTTGAAAAGTCATAGACTAGTGTTCATACGCGTTATCACAATGTCAAGTGCGAATTGATGACACCAAATCGGGCTTTTATTTTATTATAAATCTTTTAGAAAATAGAAAACACTGTAGACCTGTTCTGCATTAGAAAAAACCAAGTACAATAAGATTAGTTTTCTATGAAAGTGACACAAGACTTGGATAAATGTAGCTTGATGATGGACTCCATTAGGGATGGCAATGGGTAGGGTCTGGGTAGGGTATTATACCCGTCCCTATACCCGCATTTGAAATAAATACCCGGACTCGTATCCGCGTGAGTAGCAACTTAAGTACCCTTATCCGTATCCTCTGGGTATCTAAGTACCCAAACCCGCACCCATTACTCGCACTTTAACTAAAAAAAGGGGGGAAATAACACAAAGAGCATCAACGGCTGCTGTTAGTGCTTAGGTCAGTAGGTGATTAAGTCTGAAAGGAAAAATTAGTTAAGAAACCATAAGTTACATTAATTTTATTTTTAAAATTTGATATATAATTATACTTATATGTATTAATATAAATAAATGAATATATAAATATATATTTATATATGCGAGTGCAGGGCGGGGTGGGTACTAGAGTATCCGTACCCGCACCCATACTCTCTCTTGTTTGCAGGTAATTACCCAGACTCGTACCCATACCCACAAAACGAGTATTTACTCTATCCATCATGGATATTTTTTGCAGGTACCCAGCAGGTAAGGTCCGAATTGTCATCCCTGGACTCCATCACTAATCAGACTACGGGTATTATATATTCTAACCCTGTTTTATTCTGAATCTTATGTTACATGTTTCAACCTCGTTATTTTGTATGTCATGGGCTTCATACTCGTTATTTTTTTGAATTGCTATGTTATAGGTGCCAACCATGTTAATTTGCATATTAGGGTAACCCTAATATGGGTTTCTAACCCTAATATGCAAATTAATGTTCAGCATGTTACGAGTTCCAACCCCATTGTTCAGTGTATTACGGGTTCCAACCCTATTGCATCCTACATTGACTTTATCTCATGTTATAGGTTTCAACCACGTTTTTCATGTTACATGATCCAACCCCGTTATTTTTTTGACATGTTACGGGTTTCAACATCATTTGTTCTGCATGATACGAGTTCTAACCCCGTTGCATGTGTTCTCATGTTATGGATTTCAATCCCGAGGATCTTTTTTACTAGTCTTTTTCTCACCTTTTCAGGTTCTAATCCTGAACTTCTTTTATGTTGCTTTCAGGTTTATATGTTTGTTGGGTGTTTTTGTTGATATTACAATTTCTTGACTAAGATATAACTTAAAAGTTTGACTTGAGCAAAATTGAGTTTTTTACTTTGATTACTCTTTATATCTGAAAAACTAAGCAAAAGGAACTACTAACAACATCCAATTTGTCTGCCTTTCAGAAAAATAAAAATTACAAAAATAAAAAGTAAAAAAAAAAAAGTAAATAAAGAAAAGAAAAAAGAACAAGATATATGCACTTATCTTTTTTACAAATAAAGTCTCATATAGACAAACTATTCACTTGGCTAAAGTTCACATTGAAGAAAGCAAGTTCCTCCCCATCCATATATCCTAAATAAAGAGAAGATCCTCAAATGTTTTAAGACACCCAAAAATCATCACGCTTGGGCTTAACACTATGTATAAGGCCGGAGGAATTTAGTAAATATTTTGGTTTTTTTGGCACTTGCTTAATATTAAGTATAAAGCCCAAGGTTTTTCGTAAAAGATTTTCCCCCATGGATAAAGCACTTGAGGATTCTATGTTTCTTTGCATCTTAGAAGGGAGATTATGTGGGCTAATGACGTGAGACTCTATGCATCTCACTTTTTAAGCATGATATTTCTACACATCTAGGAAATAAGTCCTTTTTTTCTTCTTTTCCTTGTAATTTGTTTATTTATTTTGTTTGTTTGTTCTTGAATTTTATTTGTAACTATTTTAACATTAATTTAATAATAAAAAAGGGTTAGCAAAATCTTAACAGTTTGTTCAATCTGTAATTTTCGATATCATTTTAATCACGACGGCTTGATTGCTCGAGTTTTCGAGTAAAATCAAATTAATCTTTTCGAAACTAAAATCAACCAACCCATACTCATTTTCTAAAGACCTGTGTGGATTTGAATTCCCTATTGCTCTCAGGGATACGTAGGGTCAGAAATTATTTTGTCAAGCTCGAAAGTTAAATTTTCATAATTTTCTCTTTGATTTTTATGTGCTTCCTTTACTTGATATTGTAAATATTGTGATTGTCGATTGATTGTTTTTTAAGGTTATGGCATAAATTTATATATTTAAGTTATCATAAATCTCACATGTAACTTTACGTAACAACCTTAAGAGGAATCTACTAAGGGTGCCTTGGGGTTCAGTCTTTATTATTCCCTATGCATAAACGACTTCTGGACCTAAATGGTTGTTGTAGACTTGTTTTCTAAAATATTAAAGGTTTTCCAATTTTTCTCATTTCAATCAAAATGTTGCTACTTCTTTTGAGTTATTTTGTTTTTAAAAAAATTATTGCGACCTCAATGGACCAGGAAATCATTCTTCCTACCAACTCAGGCATATGAAGGACGTCCCTTGTAGGTTGGTTGGTCATGACCACTATTTGGTGGAACAAGATGTATATAGTCAAGCGCAAGCGATTGTGAGGAGAGCAAAGGCCATATTTTCTATCTTTAGGTAGCAAAATTGGGCCCTTGCAGCATTGGGCTCACAAAGTAGATTGACCTCTTCCGTTTTGCTGATTCGCGAAGGAGGACTAAACTCACGACCTCACTGGTGGCTGACAAGTAAACGAACAAGGTACCCTTCGGATCTGGCCAAGTTAGGATGGGTGGAGGCCAGGTTGGCTTTGAGGCCGGTGAAGGTTGTTTCACATTCTGGGGTCTAATCAAAGCCTTCTCCCTTCTTGAGGAGCTTAAAGAGTGGGAGGTGCTTTTGGACGACTTTGGCAAGGAAGTGTGTAAAGGTGACGCGACCGTTCAACTGCTGCACTTCTTTGAACGTGCGGTTTCAAGCACTGCCCACACTTTTCTGGATTGGTCTTGATTCCCCAGTTGGTCGGCACGAACTAACTCGTCAATTTAGACTCAAAAGGTGCACTTATGGAGATTGAGGCACATATTGGGGCGCTTAAACTGTTGGAAGACCTCCCAAAGGTTGTTAGTATAGCTTTCTCCTTCCTAGCTATTGACAATTATTTCATCTATGTAGACTTCCATGATCCACCTGATCTGACTCCTAGAGTCCTAGAGGTTGCCTCAGCATTCTTTAGGCAGAACGACATGACCTAGTAGCAGTAGCTCGCCTTTTCTGTCAAGAATGGGTCTTGTCTTCGTCTGGATGCATATGTATTTGGTTATATCTAGAGCATGCGTCCATAAAGGATAAGTGTTGGAGGCTGGAAAAGTTGTGGACCAACTTGTCAATGTTGGGAAATAGGTATGAGTCCTTGGGGCATGCTTTGGTGAGGTCAGCGTAATCCACACACACCCTTCATTCCCCATTGAATTTCTTGACCAACACCATGTTCGATATCCAAGTGGTATGAACTTGGGATCCAACAGCTCTCTGACTTGCTTCTCAATGGCCATTGATCGCTCAGGTTCCACCTTCTTTTTCCTCAAGGAGGCCAATTTGTCCTTTGGGTCGGCTGACAGTCGGTAGCACATGATGTTGGGGTGGATGTCTAGCATTTCAGAAGAGGTCCAAGCAAAAAGGCCTTTATTCTCCCGAAGACAAGCGATAAACTCTTCTCAGGCCGTTGGTTTCAAGCTGCGACCAATCTATACTGCTCAGGCAGCCTGTAACCCAAGTTGTATGAGGCGAAGGTCGCCTTCTAGTTATGGTCAGGTGTCATTGATTCATCATGGACGTCCCCGTCGCTTTTGTCCGTGACGTCTCATGGGCCGGCGACTGAGGTGGTTGGTTGTTTGGAAATCCTCAAACTAATATTGTTGCAACTCCTGACGGTGACTTGGTCGCCCTTCACCGTAACGACCCTGTTATCGCCGCTTAAGAAATTCATCATTAGGCATGCGATGGAGATGACAACTCCTAGCGTGTTCAGGGTAGGTCAGTCAAGAATTGCGTTGTAGGCAAACGGGCAATCTACCACCAAAACTTAACATTAAGGGACTTGGAGAGTTTCTCAACTCCCAAGGTTATCCTCAACTCAACATAGCCACGGATGTGATCTTATCACCGATGAATGTAATAAGCTCGCCAATGTGAAGGATCAAGTCGGTTTTGACGGTTGTAATTTTTCAAACAACATGATAGGGGTGCACATAGGTTGGGTTGGGTCGAGTTTGACCAAACCCATTACTCGAGCCAGTTAGTCTTCTACGGGTTGGGTCGGATCGAGTTTGTGCAATTTTTTATGAACCCGACCCGAACCGAACCAACCCGACCAAAAATGGTTTGGTTTAGGTCGTAAAACTTACATTTTTAACAATTAAAGAAACTTACAATTAATAAAATTTAAACATAAATGCATTTTTATTATTATTAAAATTAAAAAAATATATGTCTACGAGTCTACGAGTTGGGTCATTGGGTCACTGGTTGCAATTGATAAACCTGTTACCATAACCAAACCACATCAGGTTTGGTTGGGTCGAACCCAAAGAGGGAAAAATCAACCCAAATGCATTGGGTTGGTTTCAATCATCAGGTTCATCAAGTTGATCCGAACCTATGAACACCCCTATAGCACGATGACATGATATCAACTGATCTCCCTTAGCCGATGAAAATCTCTTCTACTTCATAGTTGCCGAGGATAGCCTTGATGATCAAGGGCCATCATGGTCTGGGACTCTGTTTCTGAAGTCTTCATCCTCAAACGTAATGGACGGGTTCTTGCTTGGATGAGTCGTTCACTTGAAGGCCAACTGGGAGGCTATTCCATGATCTCTCCCAGGTGCCTTTTGTGTGCCGAGCTGGAAGTTCTCCTCATGCGAATCCTCCAGAGGTGGTGTTGAGGACCGCTTAGGGAGGGTTTGCATGGCAGTTGTCATTGCATTAGAAGCTCATATCTCGCGGCCATCAGAGAAAAAGGCTTTATTCTCTATGGGCTTTTTCTTCTCTAGATTGGTAGGGATCTCTCTTAGGTTCTCTGCACAGATTCCTTATTTTCTCATCAAATGTATCACATTACCCGTCCTTCACAGGTGGATGTTTCGATGGTGTCTTGAAGGAGGATGCAATCCTCTGTCTTGTGTCCGAATCTGCTATGTAACTAACAACACTTTGTCTTGTCTATTTGTGCTTGTCTTGGAAGTTCGGTTGGCCTAAGCACATCATGGAATTTTGTGTTCATGACTTCATAGAAGATTTATGCCCTAAGGGCATTTAAGGGCATGGATGCATTAAACTTCCTTTGTTGGACCTCTTTACTTAGGTTGGAAAGGATCCCCTTGGCCACTCCTGACGGAGGCAAGTTGCGCCTCTTTGATCTTTCCCTTAGTTGAGCGCTTGTCCCTAGGCGTTTTCAAATCCTTCAAGATTAATATACCTCTCAGCTCGGGCTTAGAGGTCGACCATGTTCTTGGCTGCCTTATTGGCCAAAGACTCTGTAAAAGATCCGAACTAGAGTCCTTCTAGGAGAAGATGCAGAGCGAGCTTGGTATCCAAGTCATGGACCACGAGGGCTTCTAGGTTTAACCTTGTCAGGAAGTCACTTGGGGGCTTGCCTAGCCCCTATTTTACTTTTGACGGGCTATGGGACGATCTAGGTTGTTCCTTGTTGGTTGCTAATTGCAGATTTTGAATAAGAAGATTTTGCCGATATGCTGATAGATGATGGTTCATGAACTTATTAGATCATTGGAGGTGCAAGCCGAATTTAAAAGCTTCTTATGTTGTCATTGATAATGTAATCGTGTGAATTCCATTCCCTCTGTTGTACGTCAAATACTCGGAGGTCTGGCCAAACCATGATGCCTAGAGTATACATGAGAGGAATCTGGCACACAGTAAAAGGCAATCACAGATTACAATAAATATGCTAAGCAGATTGCATGAGCTTGATTCACGGATGATGTGCTTTTTTGAACATCCATTAACAAGATCATCATAATTCAATAAAGGACGTTCCAGATTGATGTCAACAGTAGACCAACTTGAAATGAGATATACTCATAAGCACCACCAGCAGGAAAGATAAACCAAAATTAGCATAAATTTGCGAGAGGCCAGCACTCATACTTACGCCCCACTAGATCCGTCGGGTCCAAACCCAGTGGTAGTTGTTGACAAGACATTACATGCAGACACACCAAGAAAATAACCATATCCGTAAGGTCATTTGGTGCCAGGTTTGGAAGAGACGATTCCTAATTGTATCGTAAGCGCATACAAACACAGCAAAAGTATATCCAAATAAATAGAAACCGAATAACCAAAGGTTAAGCGCATACATACCCAACAAAAGTTTCATCCATTATCTCATTTCATTTTGCTTTCAAAGCTATACATAACTGTGATGCATGCATGTATTACATACACAATCTCCTCTTACTAATTCAGAACAGATATCCAAATAAATAGAAACCGAATAACCAAAGGTTAAGCGCATACATACCCAACAAAAGTTTCATCCATTATCTCATTTCATTTTGCTTTCAAAGCTATACATAACTGTGATGCATGCATGTATTACATACACAATCTCCTCTTACTAATTCAGAACAGATCCAAGTAAATAGAAACCGAATAACCAAAAGGTCTCCAGTTAAGATTTTCATTTTTTTTTCCTTCTGAAGAAAGAAATTAAACACATACATACACAAAGCTATTATATAGTCACCTTCGCTACCTGAGTCTTATGTTTCCTCCAAAATATCAGTCTATGTTCTTATGACTCTTCATTTGTTTTCCCAGGATCAGTCAGCAGTCATTGGTTGTGTCATGCAACACCTAAAACGAGCCTTCCGTACAGTTGTCATGATCTCCTTCTCTGCATTCTCAAGCATTCCTACAATTTCAGTAAATGGCGGCCTAACATCAGGGTTGGGATCCCAGCATCTTGTCATAATCTCACGGAGAATGGGTAGGCAGTCATTGGGTATGATTGGGCGAACATTTTTGTTCACGACTGCAAATGCTGCCTGTACTGCTGTCATGTTCTGAAATGGAAGCATTCCAGTGATGAGTTCCCACAGAACAATCCCAAAGCTATATACATCCACTTTTTGTGTGTAAGGTCTATGCTGGATCATCTCTCTGCAGCAGATCAGAAAACAACACATTCAAGCATCACATCAAAATATGCATTGTTAAATAAGAATAAATAAAACAGTGAACACCAATTATGAATTTGAGCACTTCAAACAAGCACGTTCATATCAGCCACGAGTATATGATAAACCATCAACTGGATTTCGGTGGTAGCAGAAACAAACAAAAGCATGCTGACTCAATCACACAGACCCGATTAGGTTGTTATCTTTCACAACTAGGAAATGTAACTATCCAGTATCCGCATATCTCTTATAATGGGTTCTAAATTAATTATATTAAGTCTCTATACAGTTATCAAGTACTAGCTAGTTTTGGACCTTTTGGTGAAAGATAGACAGCTCAAAGGGTCTTTTCATTAAATAGAAGGATATTATGGGAATGAAAGAAGAATCTATAGAGGAAGAAAATGATAAGATATTCATAAAGAACCCCAAAACAAAAAGATAAAAAAAGCTTTAAAACAAAAGAACTTTCCAATTGCTCTAAATGTCTAACAGGGAAATTTCAGGCAAGTTACCAGTTGAAGAGTACCAAAGAGAATCCGTGAAAACAGTAACACTCACATCCCAAAGCAAGGTTAAGGGTAAGGATCTCCCCAGAAAAATCCTAACATTCCCCTCCAGCCAAAGAAATGCTCCCAGCCCTGTGGGCATACTCAAGATTCACCAGAAAGCAAACAAGTTTATTGGAAAACTATGTCCATAAATGCAAAAAGATTGCAGTTCCTTCCACAAGAATTACAGGAAAAGTTTCATTGTTCTTGCCCATCAATCTTCTAGTTTTCTGCTAAAACCATCTCGGTTGCTATGACATACCTCACCATGAGAAGAAACTAAACAATGCAGTCCAAAACAAACAAAATGGAGAAAAAAAAAGGAAATCAGCTATGGTCAAACAACAATGCTCAGTTAATTTAAGCTATCCATACGTGTTCGAATTCATGTTTCTATTCTTGATTATGTAAGTAATCTCTATAAATGAAGTTCTGGTAATCAGGTGCTGCCACGTTATATTTATAACTATTAGTAAAACTACGTGGTTTTAACTAGTGTTACACTAACTACTAGCATACATCCTTCATGTAGTTGCAATAACAATTGTTATGACAAAAAGGAATTATTGTAACCAGTTACTTTAACCAAGCAGTAAAACTTCAGTTTTTTAAGTATTATTATAGTCAATTAGTTAAACTTGGTAGTTTTAACAACAGTGACCTGTTGTCATACAGACAATTTATAATTGCAATAATAATTGTTTACGCCTAACAAAGAAATTGTTCTAGCCAATTACCACAGCCGTGTGATAGGATTATGTTCATAGCTTCTCTTTGGTGTTTTCTTCATGGCTTTTTCAATGGAATTGCTTCTTCTGATATGTAGATAGACTGGGCAGCTTTGCTGCATTCGTGAGTTCTTTATTGTTTCACTAGCTGTTTCTTTTTGCCCTTTTTCACTATAAATTTCTTTCTATAAAAAATAGTTTCCAAAACCACATGGTCTTAAAAGCATCCCCGATAATTAATTATCAAAACAAGTTATGGTCACAATATTTTCTCCCATGTCTCTGAATTGCAGCATGACTTATATATTCTAAAACATTTCAGCTTGAGGATTAATGGAATTATATAGGTCTGATAATATTCCATTTAGATAACTATACAGAATCTCCCATATATACTCTATTTTGCCATTTATGTAACAAGACTATTTCATATAGCATATATACAGCTACTCAAATAGTTAACAGTACAAATACTTGAAGAACTAAGTTACCAAATATTACCAGACATCCCGACATGCAATAAGTATCAAAGCTCTATTAAATTCAACTGCAACCTATTGCGTACCAGAAAACATGTGGGGTTAAAAAACAAAAGACAAATTAAACTTACATCAATAGTGACAGAACCCAAACATTTCATCCCATAACACACGCAATGACTGTTAACCATCAAAACGAGATAGTATCCAGAACACTTCATGCATATGAAACTGCAGACATGAAATAGGACATGCAAACAATAAAAAGAGTCATCACACTTTATATCACCATTATGATACTGAAGGCTGTAAACCAACCCAGGGCATGATCTATGCAGGTTGCTATATATAAATGACATTAAATTTTACTGGTTTGTGTTATCCAAGAAAACAAATAAACTCACGGGTATCCCAAAATAAGGCATGACCTTTCAAAGTTGGTTTGTCAAAAACATGATACGGTCAAAATCCGTGTTTATCTACCATGCCCAATTGGTCAGTTCTATTTTTTGCAAGTGAAAACTCATCTAATATAACCTGTTCTTTTTCTCTGTCTACTCTTCTCAGGCCAAAGACTAATCAACGGAACAATCTTTAATTAGAAAAAAGTTGACCTTTTAGTCAGGTAGGGAGAAACTTGTCAATGCATCAAATTTCTCAACCAAGCTACAGCAGCAAAAACAAAAGCATGGATGTTGAGAAAAATTAAAACAGCAGCTTCATTACCTAAGCATAGTGCTCCTCAAAATCAAGGTATGGAAAATCAAAATGTCCCATCTAAATCCAAAAAAATTTAAACTTATTTCATTCAAATGCCCATTTTGACTTAATCAATTTCTGGTTGACATGGATTAGAAAGCTTTTTTTATTGAAACAAATATGTTTAGATATTGTAACAAAAAAATGTGTAATTATTGGATGACGTGTGATGAATGAATATGTTTTAAGCATTGCTTCAGCATACCAAAAGTTTATTGGCAGCAACAAATACCCAAAGCTTGCCCAATAACCCCCTAAGCAGGGAGGTTCCTTTTATCATTTACCAGACAAGGGGAAAAAAGATTCCATAACTCTACTATTGAAACCTTCACAATCATGAATCACGATAAGAGTTAGCTACTAGCCAAGATTGTGCAAACCATCGACGAAATACATGAAGTCATTGAATACGTGTGAAAAGTACAGTTTTATCAGTGACAAAAGATTCACACATCAAAGACAATCAATTGTTCTAAGCTGAGACTCATTGTTTATGTAGTATGGTAGCCAAATATATATGTCATTTTCCAAGCAAGGAAAAAGGGTGGGAGGGGGGAAACAATAGAAAATAGAAGAGAAGAATATTGATGGCAACATCATTAAATAGAACTCATCAGCCCCCAACCAGAATGTATCCAAGTCGAGAAAAAAAAATAGCCCAAAAAGACTAAAAAATAAGTAGATTCCAAGAACAAGAATAGCATTTTTAAACTGTCATGCTATTAGAGGATATCATAGCATGCTAGTTTATGAAATGCTGACATGTCCACGTAGTTAAGAGTTAGTCACTTTTCTGTTAACTGTTAGAACAGTAGCTAAGTGATAGGGACTTGGATATTATGGAGTGTTAGGAACCCAAAATCAGAAATGCAAAAGTGAAAGAAAAGAATGAATCTTTATTGATTGAAATGAACTGAAAATGAACAACACAAGGAGAGAAACTCTCCTCCAACGGTTTCCCCTTCACAAAGGGTTTCCCCTTTCACAACTGAGCAATAACTCTGTTCTAAATTGTAATTCTCTGAATATTCATTCTACCCTTATTTCCCCTATTTATTTAACTCCACCTCTTCTAACTAACTAACTAACTAACTAACTAACTAACTTTACAATTAATCCTAAATTCCTAATTGAGCTGGGCCTAACAATACTGCCTCTCCTGAACAACCTTGTCCTCAAGGTTGGAAGCTCTTTCTGGTGCCTTCCTCTGCCGAGAGATGTCAATTTGCTTGAGAACCAAATAGGAGTTATTTCCTATTTTCAAAGTGCAACTGCTTTGCTCAAAGATTTGGGCTTGGCCCATTTGTTCCGGAAATGGACTCAGTGGACCAAATTTTAGATTCACATGTCTTCCTCAAGAGACCCATGACTGAAACCAAATTGGGCCTGGCCCATTAGGTCTAATTCTTCCTTTCCCACATTCTCCCTACGCAACTCTCCCTTCCAAACCCATAATGACTTAATTGCCGGCTCCAACAGCAGCAAGGCTGGCATTTTTGGTGGTGGCAGGTCAGGTGGCTCCGGCGGCGGTGGCGGCCTGACCCTATTTTCCAAGACCCAAAGTTCCTTGTAGGCCGTAACTACGAACAACCCACTGTCGTATACCGTCACATGTACACCGTCGGCTACCGTGAGAATATTCAGATCCGGTGGTTCTGGCGGCAGCGGCGACCGGACTGTATATTCCAAGACCCAAAGCATTCTGGCCATCAAAGGGTGCTGCTTTTGCCCTTGCTGGACTATCGTATACAACGCTGTCCGCATCTCAGCTCGTGTGTCGACATCGAGACATCGCCCTGACGATTGGGGTTTCCGCTCATGCTCGACCACAATATACAGATCTTTCTCTTTCTCGACCCTTACATCAATTGTAAGATACAACCATGACTTTGGTGGGTTCCGTTTCATTGACTGGAGTTCTTCCATTGTGCACTCAACCTGATCCGAGTTCTAGAAACAATGAACGGTTGCTGCATCTCCACCTTCAACTTCCACCTTGCACTCCTTCACTAGCGGGTCATCCTCTGTTTTTGCCATTTTATCTGGTCCTGATTTTGTTTCTTGATTAACCGGCACCTTCTCGGATGGCAAATTTGGTTTCGGTCTTGTTTCTCGTTTTTCCAGCATCCAACCCAATGGGTCATTGTCATTGAAACTGGGAAATTCATCCTTCTTTGCCCAAACACGGGGTTCTTCCTTGCCGAACTCGAAACCCTTTCCATCAGAATTTACCTCGCATTGCTCATTCAATTGCAACAACGCAGGTTGTGCCGTCGCCTCTTCTTTCCCACACTCAATTCCCTGTTTTCTCATCCACAGTCCAAGCATCCGCTTGACTTCTCCAATCCCTTCAAGACTAGTTGTCCAAGAGTGCGAATCTCTACTGCCACACTTAGAACTCTTACCCTTCTTTTTTTTCTCGGTCCCGTCGATCGAATACCGTGCCATGTTTTCTCCTGTTGGCGGTTGATTTGCCCCTTCATCCTCAACATCAAAACTCTGCTTTTGCATAAATCGTTTCAGAATTTGTTTGAGCCCTTTATGCTCTCTTGAACTTCATGATCGCTGGTCCCCTCCTTGAAGAATTCCCCTGAATTCTCCTTTGCTTTCCTGTGGGTCTTCATCTCTCCGATCAGCGGGATCCGGCAAGTCAGACCAATTTGTTAGGAACCCAAAATCAGAAATGCAAAAGTGAAAGAAAAGAATGAATCTTTATTGATTGAAATGAACTGAAAATGAACAACACAAGGAGAGATACTCTCCTCCAAGGGTTTCCCCTTCACAAAGGGTTTCCCCTTTCACAACTGAGCAATAACTCTGTTCTGAATTGTAATTCTTTGAATATTCATTCTACCCTTATTTTCCCTATTTATTTAACTCCACCTCTTCTAACTAACTAACTAACTAACTTTACAATTAATCCTAATTTCCTAATTGGGTTGGGCCTAACATGGAGTGCCTAAGTGCCACATCGAGTAGTATGTGATGCTCGGTGGAGTACTTAAGTAGCTTGGTTCCCCCCCCTTAATAGCTAGCTTTTAAGGGAGGGTTCCCCAGGTGCTTAGGTGCTTATCACTAAGCTTCTACAAGTGTTCTAGACACCTCTAGAGTGTTCTAAACACTGATATAGATGTTCTTTACTCTGACTGGTTTCGGTTTTCTGTTAACGACAGTTATCATTGTCAGATCTATGTTCTTCCCCCCCTCACTATACTTTCTCACACTTTCCTTTTGCTCTTGGATTCTAAAACATGCCCACAGAAACTTCATTGACAGGGGACCAGCATTATCGTCATATCTTGCTTCTTTATTAAGAGACAAAACCCAAGCTGCTTTCTGGATACTTGATGACTATTTGTTTTTTACTATGGTGTTAGCCTGATGCACTGTAGTCATTCTTCTGCCCTAACCTTTTGAGTCATAATAAAAGAGACAAATGGAAATTTTCCTCCACTTCTTGATGCACAAAAGATATAGAAAAGAAAAAGAATGTGATTAAAAGAAATTTATGTCACAATGATATTCTGGCAACAAATATTTAGCTAAAACTTAAATAATAAAAACAACAAAAGAAAGGTATGAACCAGTGCCAATATATAAGACTAGAAGTGGAAATAGAATTTGGACATTAACAAATGTACAATGAATCAGGAAGTAATAAGATTCCTATTTCAGCATTATATATTTAAATATTATTAATATTTCCTTCATTAAGATATCTACTTTTTGTTCAGACCGAAATTCAGAAACATAAAACCAGAATGCACATTAAATTAGGGGATATTACATTAACCTCCCTTGAGGTTTGGCTTAAGTATGCTTGGCATCTCTCTTGTTTCAAAAGCTACACTCACCTCCCTTGAGATTAAGTTATCATGACACTCAATGATAACTTAATCTCAAGGGAGGTAATTGTAACTTTTGAAACAAGAAGGGTTTCAAGTGTAATTAGGCTAAATCTCAAGGAATGTCAGTGTAATTTCCCCTTTAATATCAAAAGTAAAAAGGAGGCACAAAAAATCTTACGGGGCCATCCAACGGTACGTTCCAGTTTCAGGTGTCATTCCTTCAGTTTGCACCTCAATCCGTGCAACTCCAAAGTCAGCAATTTTAATTGATTTGTCACCAAAAATCAATAGATTGTCAGATTTCAAGTCCCTGTGGATCAGTCCAAGGCCATGAACATATGCCATCCCTCTAGCAACATCCAAAGCTTGCTTGACAGCCAACTTGAGGGGAACTGATCGGTTTTGACGCTTCATTAAAAACTGTCGAACTGAACCCCCTTTGGCATATTCCGTTACAATGCACCACACCATTGGCTTACGGCATGCACCAATAAAGCGAACTATGTTAGGATGCTTTAGTGTCGCCAGCATCATGACCTCCTGCTGAAACTGTTGTTCCATCCACTGAGCCTTTGCTGGATCATTTTCGGGCCTCTCCAAGATTTTGATAGCAACATCTTCACCATTGTAAGTACCTCTATAGAGTTTCCCAAAAGCTCCTTGAGCAAAAGGCTCGCCCATACTAAGATTCCTCAAATCAATTGTCCACTCATTAAAATTGTCAAGCCCCTCAGTTGGGGAACTACTGTCCATTAGAGCCTGAGCCAAAGCATCATCACTCAAAGCATGGGTGACTCTTCCTCGACGATTGACGCTCTGTGCAACTGAGTAGTTATCATTGGCACGCCTCCGCAACCCTTGGTGGTTCAATATGCGAGTATGGGAATCATTGGACCCGACACTGCTATTGTCAATAGACATTGCAACAGATCCTCCACCATTGCTTGTTTGCAAGCTCCCAACACTGTCAATTGACATATTGGTACCCTCCTCAAGCTTATGGTAAAAGCCTTGAGAGAAGTCATAATAGTTATCATTATGTTTGTTGAGGTCTATTATTCCTGGGAATTTAGCACCACCTTCCAACATCTTTCACAATAAAGAGCAAAGCTTCAAGTCCTGTTATTGCTTCGGCATCAGAAAGAGCAAATTAAACCACCTGGAAAAAAAGCCCTAATGACAAAATATACCTGCGTAAATTTTTAGCACTTCAATTTATAAACTTCAATTGCAACAACAGAGGTAACCCCATATTTGCATTTCCCTCGTAATCAATTCACAATGCACACACACAAAATGAAACTTCAGACCTTCCAAGTTCCTACCACATTTTCAGGATTTATGACAGAAGGAACACAAGCTGGCCAAGTTTAATATCAAGAAAGTAAAATCACAGACTACATATAAAATCAAGGGATGTTTTTTTTTTATGAATAAAAAATAATGGGAAGAAACACTATCGAATATCATCTTTTTGTTCAAAACTGGGAATCAAATGCATACAAAGCAAGCAGGGGCAAAAAAAACAGGAGAAATAGCCAAACAAACATAAAGCTCTATAAAAATAACAATTGAAATAATAAACCCACAAAGACAAGATTTAAGAGCATTCCTGTGGGCAAATAAGTGCATAATAAGACTTCTACGGAACATAATAATAAGTTTTTTATAAAAATAGAATAAAATCAGTTAGACACCGGAGGCTCCACTAGCTACATATTCCTTAATCCTTATCTCCAAATCAAAAGGTAGCAAAATATTACTGAGAATGTGCGAAAGAGTGAAGCAACAAGATAAAAATGAAGTACAGAATTATATTTAAATAATAAAATTAAATTTTTCCGGGCCATTGTATCAACTTGTTAGTCAAATCTCCCCCGTATATTCATGAACAACTGAGTGATATTACAAAAGGAAAAGGGGGGAAAATAAAAAATGTGAAAACCTGAAAGAGACCTAAAACCTGGCAATTCTAGAAGCAAGAAAGCGAAATAAGAAATGGCGACACGTACCTGGACGGAGAGTATGCGAGTTCCGATGAGATGAGGTGAGGTGACGACAAAGGAGATCTAAAAGGGCAGAAATAGAATGAAATGGACAACAAGATTCAGCTCCGAAGAAAAGAAGAGCAAAGGAAAGTCTTAGTAAATAGCCTCACAAAGGGACTGGATCATCCCCTGTTGAGAAAGGAACCGCTTGTGGTACAGTTTTAAATGGAATGGTTAAAATTTATTATGGGCCGTTCGGTGAAATTAGCTGTTAGCGGATAAGCTAGCTGATAGTGAATAGCTTATAGCGGATAGCGGATGAGGTAGCTGATAGCGGATAGCGGATAAGCTAGCTTATTTTCTGTGAAAGTGTTTGGTAAAACTAGCGGTTGAACTAGCTAAAAAATATAAAATGACATAAAAGGACATCTTCATAAATGATTCTACATAAAAGAGAGAGAAGAGAATAAAAATAGAATTAAATGAAGATAATAAGGATAAAAGTGGAAAGAAAAATGAAACGTTATAAGCTATAAGCTCAAACGCTACTTCAAGTAGCGTCTGGAAAAAACGTTATAAGTTCGTGAAAAAACGCTATAAGCTCGTAACAGACGCGCTTACCAAACGAGGCTACTTTCTCATCCGCTATAAGCTATTCGCTATAAGCTCGTTGAAATGCCTTACCAAACAGACTCTATGTTATATTTATAGCTTTTTTTTTTGTTACAAAATAAAATATTTTTGAAGGTTTGAATTGCATATGGATACAGTTTCATAATAATTATAGAGGATCTCAATCCAAATATATCGGAGACATATTTGATGGGTCAGAAGTGGAAAATAGCTATTTGGACATTTTAGTTCGTAAACATTTTAAATAGTCTCACGGATTAAATTGTTTTAAAATTTATCCGATTTAATTAAGTTCTTAGTCTATGAAAAATGAGTTATTTTTGTTTTAGGTCTCTACACTTTTTTTCGTTGTTTTGGTTCATGCAAATTCCAAAACTTTGGTTTTGGTGTTGACATAACTAACGGACCGTCGCGTTAGCACTGCTGTATAGGTTAATTTTATATTATTTAATATCATGAAAGATTAAATATTTTTTTTACATTCTTTTATAATATTTAATGTCACAGAGGTATTCAAAAACCCTATAAATGTTCCAGAATGTTATTTCAGCCTTTCGTTCAATTAATAAAAGTATAAAAAAATAAATAATAACATTATAATAAAAATAAAAATATTATAGAGTAAAGGCCCATTTTGGTCTCTGAAAAATTTCAGGGACCCACTTTTAGTCCCCGAAAAAAATAAACTTACCGTTTAGTCCCTGAAATTTACTTCCGTGAGACATTTTGGTCCCTCCGTCAGTTAACCGTTGTTGATCTCCGTTAACTTGCTGATCTGGAGCATTATGTGCCAAGGTGTATTGTTAATAAGTTGCTAGCGTGGTATTTAAGGTGGAAGAAAGGTATTCGCTTAGTGCAAATGATCGCGCTAAGCCAATTTGATTTTCCAAAACCCGTCTGTGAGATCACTTGTCTATGATCATCTGTCTGATCACCTGGGATAAATTCGATTAGCGAATTCAGTTTCGCTAAGTGAATATTCAAAACTCGTCTGTGAGATCACCTATCTATGATCATCTGTCTGATCACCTGGGACAAATTCGTTTAGCGAAACTATTTTAGCTAAGCGAATTTGATTTTCCAAATTTTCCTGGTTGCTGTGATAGATTCGCTTAGCGAATTCAGTTTCGCTAAGCGAATATTCAAAATCCGTCTGTGAGATCACCTGTCTATGATCATCTATCTGATCACGTAGGACAAATTCGCTTAGCGAAACTATTTTAGCTAAACGAATTTGATTTTTCAAACTTCCCTTGGCTTTTACAGGTGGCAAAATTCCTTATGCACAAAGGGTTGTAAGAAACGACGTCGTTTTGAGCATTTTATTTGTTTTAAAAAAAAGCCATGTTGGAAATACACTAAATGGCACCCGGGCAACTTAACGGAGATCAACAACGGTTGACTGACGGAGGGATCAAAATGTCTCACGGAAGTAAATTTCAACGACTAAACGGTGAGTTTATTTTTTTTGGGGACTAAAAGTGAGTCCCTGAAATTTCAGGGACCAAAATGGGTCTTTACTCAATATTATAATAACCTACATGGCAGTGCTGATGTGGTGGTCTGTTAGCCACGTCAGCACTTAACGGGTGGATAGTGAGGAAGGGATCAAAACTTTCCCAAAGTTATGGAACTTGCAGGAACCAAAACCAATGAAAAAAAAGTGCAAGGATCAAAACTAAAACTGACTCACTTTTCAGGGACTAAAAACTTAATTACACCAAAAAAACTATCGTGAATGTTATTTAAATTTTTTAGAGATGAAAATATCTTAAATTGATATTTTTCATTTATACAAACTAAATATCTTTTCATTTTTATTGTCAAGAGTAGGGAAGGATCCAGAAGTCTATGAAAAGGGGACAAAATGATTAATAATAAACATTGAGTAATATAATTTTTTAAATATAATTTTATGTCATTCATTATGTTATTTTTTATATTTCTTTCTTTTTTCCTTTCCTTTTAAATTTTAAAAGGATTTAATTTGTATGAACGGTCAGTATAAAATATTTTACACGATCAACCAATCATAAATTAACATATCATTAAAAATTAAATATTTTATCATAACTATCTTAATAATCACTCATATTATGATTTGTGATTAGTTGACAATATAAAAAACTTTATACTGATAATATATATCAATTAAACTCTTTTTAAAATTAAATTAGCACACATTTAATATTTAATATATTACATAGATACGTGCATGAGAATAAAAATTATTTTAAATGCCATTTAAAATTTTTGGAAACAAAATGTCTTAAATGGACATTTTTCATTTATTAGGAACCAACCGGTTTGTCTCTGTACTCTTTCAGTTCTTTAATTCTATGCTCCGTCAGTCCTTCTTCAACTTCTAACTTGCTAAAGTCTTCCTTCCTTCTTTTTTTTCTTTTCTCCTTTTATATTTATTATGTTTAAAATCTTTTTTATTTCTTTCCCCTTATTTCATCACAATACTTGGGAGTTGGGATTGTATGGGGTATGCTTAGTCACACCTAATTTGCGTGCGTCCTTCACTACCATGTAACAATGTTATGCATTTTTATTTTTATGTTTTGTTACAAAACTGTTATGATTCTTCACAAAAACCAAACCTGGCTACCTTTTGGCTAAATATATGCTCATCTGTACTCCTATTTGGAAACTATACGAGTTTTAGTTTTTTTCTTTTTATTATTATGCGTGGCAATTGTCTAGTCAAAAACCCTTAGCTAAATGAGAAAAATATAATTTTTTTTTTTTTTTTTTGTGATCGTGAATTGTATGGTACGTAAGAGTTTTTTTAATAAAATAGGACAACATTAATTCCACTAATACATAACTAAAAATCGTAATAAGTATATATACCAATTATAACGAAAAGAAATAAAGTATTTTTTTTTATCAAAGAAAAGAAATAAAGTATCAGTTCAAGTCAGATGTTTCATCTGAAATTCTCTGAACAATAAAAGTGTCTTCTATTAAGTGCATCAAGACAAGTTTTATTGGTTAAGATCGATGACAGCTTTGAAACATGTTCTATAACATCATGAAGATTGATGTTACTAGATTGAGAAACGAGAAGATAGATATTGCTTCTTTTAAGGAATTTCTATATGATCTAGACCTACTGAAAAGAAGAGAAAACGCCAGATTTGTTTCTCATTTTATCTGTTTATTACTATCTACTATGATGTGTATCATCATCAGATCATCTACACGGTTAATATTTTAAATTGTGTTGATATTTTTTACTTGATCGTATAGATTTATTCATTTTAGAGGATTCAAGTCCTTCTCCTTCAATTATACTTTACAATTTTTTTTAAAAAAAATAGGTTCCATTATTAAACTGTTCCATATTTTTTATTTGAATTGCTATTTTATTAAGCTTCAGGAATCTAAATTACATGAAAAATAGAATTCTCTCACTCTTTTCCTTGAATTTATTTTTATATCTATTTTATAATCATTGATCAAAATATTTTTTGATGCTATGTAAAACTATGATAAGTGTATCTCAGCCCAAGTAATATAATGTAGAGTAAAGTATCGTTTCAACGAGGAAAGTATTGGTCAACTACTAAAATATGAAAAATCCTTACTTTATAGTTTATAAAGAAAAACGAATTTGATAGTTTAGAAAATAAATTAAGCATAAAATGAATTAAGTAAAATAATAAATTGTATAAAAGAATTTTAATTATCAGAAAATAGAAGCTAAGGCTTCTGGGTCACCAACTCAATTTTTAAAAGAACACTAATCAATATAATATTAGGTAGAAAATTCATTCATGCAACAGCAAGGATAAAATGTCCATCATACTTCCTCAAGTTGATAAGACCTTTCACAAATTATTAATCTACTCTATCTCTAGGTAGATTTAAATAATTAGATCTAAAAACAATCCATAATGTTATATGAATCATGTTTATACCCATCAATATATTTCAATTAATTCACAAAACATGCTTTTGAAAACAAGAACACGAGATTATCTTCCGGCCTCACCCATGCATAATAAAACAATTAAAAGATAGCTAAACATTTGAAATAAGCACAAAAAGCACATTCGCACATGAAATCTAATATTCAAAACCAGAAAATAGTTCTATAAAAGAGTGCGGCTACACCATGGCCTTGGCAAGAAGAAGATTAGCACATGGCTAATTTGCATAAAATAATCAATAATCTAGAGAAAAGAAACTATTTCTACAGCCTGAACCTATTTCTCTATTTTCTGAGATTTTTTTCCACATTTTTCCACCCTTTGCACAACTGCATGCTTGCTCAGTTTATAGAACTCCCAAGTCTGTTCTTTTTCTCCTCTGATGAAAGGCTAGCATTTAGTTCTTCAATTGCAAAATAACTCCTTCTTGATTGGTCGTCAGGACTTTACTGTAGGGGCTACACATTAGCCTTCCTTCAACAATTCCAAATTGAAAATCATCTTGATTAGGAGCTATATATGGGCTTCAATGGGGAGCCTTTTTCTCATTTGTCCACGTTTCTAACATTCTGTGTCACTTCAGCTTCGTTACCCGTTTTTATTTCTTTCTCTATTTGTATCAGATGCTTGAAACACACAATTTCATTTAACCTTGAGCTGCAACCTGCGTCGCGGCTTGCCTGCTTCTGCCTCGCGTTGTGACCTGCTTCCTCATACGCCACAGACAAGCATGTCGTGTAGCGGCTTGTGCCCTATTGAGTCGCGACCTACCTTCATTTTGTTGGTTTAACAGTACATTTTTTCTGTTATGGCCTCAGTTTCTAATCTTGTGAACAAAACCATGAAAACTTGTTTTAAACTTGGTGCAAATCATAACTGAAAACAGAGACAGATTCAGGGAGGGGCACCTAGGGCTCTAGCCACCCCCCTAATGTCTTTTGGTTAATAATTGATAGGTACATATATTTTAGTCTCAGCATTTATCTATATAATATATCAAATATTGATTAATTTAATTTTAAAATTAAAAAGGAAAGGAAAAAAAAGAAGAGTTTAATTGTTATATATTGTTAGTGTGAAGATGTGCCTCAATGATAGAAGCTGAGTTAGTTATTTCTGTTTTTAGTTGTAACTGCTTCTGGCCAAAGTTAGTTACAATAGAATTGTTTAGCTTGTATCTTAGCTTGCTGTCGTATAGACGAGTTGTATAGACGATAGACTATAGACGAGTTGTATAGACGAGTTGTATAGACGAGTTATGAGTTTTTTTTCATGTACATTCTTCCAGATGATTCTGAGCAATTAGAGTATAAAAGAGATCGAGGGGTGTGAAAGAAGATACAGAGTTTTGACACAGAGTTTGAACACAACAAGGCTTGCGGTACTGGTTTGAAGGCAGTGATTGTAACAAGGGTGTAATGATGTTCAAATGAAAAGGCCTTGATCTTGTAACTTCGATTATCATAGTGGATTCATCTTGCTCTCTTGCCCGTGGATGTAGGTCTTCACATTGAAGGCTGAACCACGTTAAATCTTGGTGTTGATTCTTCCTCTAATACTTCTTATAGCTTTTGTATAATTCTGATTTCTTGCATATCAAGTTTCTGCATATTTGTTTCCTAGATTCTGGTTGTGGTTGTTTATTGATTGCAGGTAATATTCTTAACAGTTAGTGTAAAGTTATTTACACGGTCAATCAATCAAAAATAGTATAAGTGACTTTTAAGGTAGTTAGAATAAGAGTCAAATATTTTAACTTATGTGACAATTTTTAATTAATTGACAGTGTAAAAAAATCTTTACATTGACAATACATATCAATTAAATCCAAAAAAAATAAAAAAAAATACTATAATGAATGACATAAATTATTTTCAAAAAAAATCTATTACCCAATATTTATTATTAATCATTTTCTCCCCCGTTTGATAAACTTCTGGATCCTTCCCTGACTGAAAATCATCAAATGTGTGGTAAAAATTCATATAAGATAACACATATCAACATCCTTACACTTAAGATTTGCTTGTCCTCAAGTAGAACAAACAAACTTTTTTCATCAGAAAATATGTATAACAATTGGCTCTCAACTTCAGTAACCCACCAATGATCTCAATAACATAGTATATCCACTTAAATGCATGTTTATCCAAAATTAAACAAAAATCTATGCAAAAATATCCTAAGACATCATTGGAAGTACGGGTGGAAATATATCAGGCCGCTCGTCAGGAGTCTACGACCTAGCCTATTTCAGGTCCATCCCCGCCTAGCCTATTTAACAAAAAGGCAAGGTCAAAGCTTTTTAAAAAGCTTATATAACTAGTTAGCTACATAGGTCAAGTTAAAGGGTTTAAAAAAAGGATGAAGATCTTCTGTCCCAATTTCTTGTTACCTTCTATGTCCCCCACCAATAACAATTTGACATTTAAGAAAACAAAATCACAACTCAATAATATTTATGCTCATCCCCAACATTTGATTGGTTGGGGACACCGAGACACCATTTTTTGGGATAGCAAATTTCTATCCTTAAAAAAAAGTCTACTAGGCCTATCGGGCCAGCCTACTTAATACACACACGTCTATATATAAAAAATATAATTTAATATATTATAATGTAATATATTATTTATAATATTTGAAAGTAAAAGCATATTGATCTATTTAAATGTAAAGACATACTTGCATATACTTGCATATTTATTTGTGAAGGTCTAGTGGCTTATTTATCAGTATAGGCCTATGAGTCTTTTATCATTAGAGGCTTACAAACTTATTTACAAGTAAATGGATATGATAGGGGTGTTCAGATCCAAATCGGACCGCTAAAAAACCGCAAACCAATTCAAATTAACCGAAAATCGACAAAAACCGACTCAGTTTGGATTTTTTTGGATGACATTTGATGAAAACCGATTGGTTCGGTTCGGTTTGCGGTTTGCTTTCCTAAAACCGAACCGAACCGCAACCGAACCGATTCATGTCATATAACGTTGCATTTTGCGTTTTATTACCCGCGCACTCGGTACACCACTGGTCACTCACTGTAGTTTGGAACTTTCTTTTTGGAGCATCTTTACTCTTTAGGCTTAAGTTAGTAACTTTTCATTTTCAAAAGAATCAAATATATAGAATTCAGTTTTTCCGGAATATTTATTGCTTGACATAGAACATTTTTATATGTACAAATATTTGTCCAAGTAGTAAGATTATTATCTTCAACAAAAGACACACTATTTGCTTGATTTGTGGCTTTGTGTCATAGTAATATGAAATAAATTAGAAGAGTGAAAAGAAAGCAAATCATATTTAATTGACCAGATTTATTTTTATCAAACCGAACTAACCGAACAAACCGAACCGATCTAAACCGCATTTAATTGGATCGGATTGGTTCGGATTTTTTTAAAGAAGCAAATCGAACCGAACCGAACCGCATGATGTTTTACTCTTTGGATCGGATAATTTTTATGCTCAAAATCGAACCGAACCGATCCGCGAACACCCCTAGGATATGACATACTTGTAAGTGGAGGCATATTTAAAGACCTTGTTGAAAAGTGAGTATTTGAATAGGCTTTCAGATCAGGTCAAATCTTAAAAATTGGCTTATATCAAGTTAATAGGCCAGACTCAGGCCTTAAATTAAAACACAGGCCAGGCCTATTTATGTCAGGTCCTATATGGGCCTAACCTATTATCACCCCTAATTCCAAGCATTGTGACCATTGATATTGGGTAGAAGGTGGACTTTTAGTTGTATTTATTTGTTTTTCAACACCCCCCACGTAATAGGCACCTACCTGCCACATTACTCATTTATTATCCTTTTTGTATAATTTCCTCGTGGTCTCAATTCTCAAAGGAGTGATTGTTTTCCTTATTTTCCTTTTCTGCAACAGCAAGTAATTTCCCAATAACTATAACCAAGAACATCGAGACTCGAGAGTCCCCATAGAGGTTTTTATTTATTGATTAAATATTTTAGTGTCCAACCTTTAAAACAGAATAGCTAGAGTCAACTTGACAAGAATGTAGGGATAAATCACATATTAAGATTTAATTTTGGATGAATTGCACTTAACGCACACTATAATAATGAGAAATCAAAGTAAATCACAAAAGGGTTGAACTTGATTATATTCCTGTTTTCATAAACTTCCTAACTCCCCCATATTAAGCATTATCCTCAAATTTTGACAGCAAAACTGAAACAGATGAGAAGGAGGAAAAAGGAAGAACACAACCTAGTGAGTCCATGCATGGTTCTTTCTCTAAGTTGTTCCAAGTCCAATGGTACATAAAAATAGTAATAAAGACAATGCAAACAAAATATAAAAATATATAAAACATAAAGAGATAAAATTGCAACAGAATACAAAATAGAAAGAAGCTTGGGTTCCCTTTCAATAAACGTTTTTTATAGTCAATACCTTGACTTTCTCTTTTTTCCTCTGGTCTTCAACTCTTGTGGTTCACTACTGTTGTAGAGCTTCAACCTTTACTCATTTAACTTGAAAGTTCATTTCATGTCATGAGCCACTTCGACCACTCCGAAAAAAAACACCTTTGTGATAGTGAATGAACCAGACTATCTTGACCTCAATTTTCCTAGAAAAAGTCTCAATCTAGAGTTCTACAACAATATACTTGTCATACAAGCTACAAAGCCACACTTCAAAATATACTTGTCATGCAATCTCTTAGTGTGTTCCTTGTAGAATGTTGCATTATCATAGGCTCCTTTCCGGAAACACATCCATTTAATTTAATCGGAGAAGCTTTTAATTACCTGCAACTTGCATATACAAATTCTTTGATCAGTAAAAACCTTTGTTCTGCAAAATTTTGCTGCAAATAATCGATTATTAAAAAGGATATAATCGATTATTGAGGTTCTGTTTTGCAAAATTGTCAACCCAGAGAGCACCTAATCGATTAATTATGGGAAGTTAATCAATTAATAAAATCTCTAGGAAAATAATAGATTAGGAATGAAGTTATAATCGATTACCATTACTTTGTTATCAATAGTCTGATCCACATAGAGTCTATAATCAATTATCTTAACCAATATAATCGATTAATGGAAAAATAATTGATTAACTCATGCCACATAATCGATTATTGCGCGAGTCTATATAAGAAATTGCATAAGATGCGTGCGCGCCCAACTCATTTCAGAATTGAAACTTCACCTATTCTCCCTCCACTACCCTCTTCTCTCACCCAAATACTCACCACCATGCCAAGGCATAAGAATCTTGGATTCCAAAAACCTCTTAACAAGCGCAAGAGATCTGAAACATCTTCAAGAGATCGAGCAGACACATCAACTCAAGGGGTACCCTCAACTCAGATGCCTCCTCCACCTCCACTTCTTCTAGGGTTCTTCACCTCCCCTGCTCAAGCCAAGGTAGACCAAACCCACTTTGTCAACTGTATTTTAGAGAGACCTATGGTGTTTGATTATTAGTGGTTTATTGAAAATGAATTTCCATTTCTAGAGAAATTAGATGCCCTAAGTCTAACCACCTTCATAAAGGAAAAGAGACACATCTACCCCACACTTGTAAAGTATTTTACACTAGTCTTTTACACCAATCTTAGGTTTATGGAAAGATGAGGGAATCATAAAATCTGAGGTCAAAGGAGTAAAAGTACAGATGACCATTGAAGAGTTTGGCCAAATTGCATGTTTACCTTCAACCGGGGATGTTTGTCAAAGGATATAGCCCTTAGATAGCTGGACAGAGTTTGACTATGTTTGGGCATTAGAAAGCCTCGAACGTTAAGGTGCGCCCCAAATAGTAAACCCACCACAGCCAACCAACTTACCACTGAGAATAGGCTTCTCCATTACTCTATTGTGCATGTGTTGTTGTCTAAGTATGGAAATTATGCCCAGGTGCAAAAGACTGACACGATGCTTATGTGGGTAATCAAGCATCAAAAGGTGATAAATTGGGCTCATTTTGTTGCTTTCCATATGAACAATACAAAAAAAGAAGGGAACAAGCTTCCCTTTGCCATTCTTGTTATAAAAATCATGGATCATTTTCGGGTCCCTCTTAGTGGTGAAGGTAAGACCAAGCTATCAAAGTCCTTCAAGTTCTTTAGTGTTGGCACGATAAATCAAATGCAGCTGAGGAAGTTTGACAATGTGTGGTACCCAGTGAAAATTGGAGCAATAGCTAATAGCTAATAAAGAAAATTAGGCTGATATGATAGATGATGAGGTTGCTAGGACCACTAGAGAAGCTGAAGAGGAAGATGCACGCCGAGTAAGAATAGAAGCAGCAACAGCTTCAACGAGGACTGATCCTTGGGATCATGTTCTTGCTACTATTACCGATCTTAAAGGAGAAGTTCGCGACATGGGCTAAAGCATAAACCAGAAGATAAACGGTCTTGATCATCACATAGGCGTTCTTGAGCGGAGTTTTCGCACCTTTGATTTGGATGATGATCATCCTGTTGTGATGATGACGACGTTCCTCCATCTAGTGCGCCCAAACTGCATGAAGAGTAACAAGCGCTCAATGAAGATGATGACTCTGAGGCCACTGCAGATGTTTAGTTTTCTCTTTTCTTATTCTATGTGTTTATGTTGCATTGCCATGTATGGCTTATGTTTTCTTTAATAATGTTGAATCTTTTGTTGCCATTAATGGCTTATTTTCTGTAGTTGACTGAATGTGAATGCTACATTATTCTTCAATTACCTTTGATGACTTATATCGTGGTTCCATTCTGCTTGACAATTGTGAATGCTATATATGTTGCCTAATTATATATCTGTTAGCATATATAAGGGGAGAGGAAAATTTGAATGCTATATATGTGTCATCTTTTGATAATGACAAAAAGGGGGAGAGAAAAAGACAATGCATAGATACAAATGTGGTATATCATAGAGATGAAGAGGGAGTGAAGTAAGGTGAATGGGCATAAGTTTAAATCAAACATTTAGTGAGAGAGAGTTATCAAGACAAAATATTTTATCCTCATTCATATATGCACTTAGTGAGGGGGAGTCATGTTCCACTTACTTCACATATGCGCTTTAATACTCCGATATCTTTACATATGTGATATGTAACTAACCTCCCACCAAGCTTTTCAAAATTTTCAAAATTGTTTTGTCATCATAAAAAATGGGGGGGGGGGGGAATGGGGAGAATGTGGATGCTATATGTTTTTAGTACATCTTAAGTTTTGATGATGAGATTACAAAAAGCAAAACAATTAGCTTGAGGGAAAGCCAAAGTGCAAATCCAAGAAACAACTCTCCAAGACCAAGAGATGATCTTCAAGTGTGTGTGTGTAATTCTAGTAGGATTGGCTCCCTAATTAAAACTAATCAACAATTGGAAATAAAATAGAAAATGGTCTTAAAAGGTTTTTAAAGTCTTAGAAAAATGTTTTCCTTCTTAAAGATTTAATCTTTGCTTCAAAAATGTTTTTGAAATACATTAATATATCACTTAGCTTTGAAAATTTTGTTTTAATTGTTGAAACAAACGTATTAATCGATTATCCAAGTTCATATAATCGATTATTGAATGTCAGTGATTATCAGTTTTTGTACAGAGAGTTCTTAATCGATTATACCATAACACTTCATCCATTATTACATGTTTTACTAAGAAACGGCGTTATTGGAAAGAGATTCCTTAACATATTAGTTCCACCGCTTAATAGATTAAGTTCTCTATAGAAAAAAAATAAATGATTATATTTTCACCCATAATAGATTAAATGTTCTTGTCTTCTTGTCTTCTTGAGATAATCTTAAGGGGTTTGCTAGGTTTCTCTTAATCGATTATATTAAGGGAGATAACCGATTATTTCTTTGAATAATTGATTAACAAGATATTTTTAATCGATTAAAATTCAAATTTATTACGTGTGTAGAGCATTAAATGTGTGACAGACATGTGAGTAACAACCCTTTATGCCCTAGACTCATAAATACTTTGTCCTAGCTCGAAATACTGTATGAGACTAAACATTAATTGCATACCTATTTGCTCTAACAACATTCAACTCTCTTCAACTCTTGATTCTTGATTTGAGTCAATCCTACACAAAAGTCATAGTGCTCAACTTGCATTGCTTTACCTTTGTGAGGTATCTCATCTTGTAAAATCTTTATTCCTAATCTTTGTTTGTAAAAGAGGGTGAGGTATCCCTCTAGATTTGATTGTAATAAGGGTGATGTATCCCTTGAGTTGATTTGGAGGCTCTTGCACAAAAGGGTGGGATATCCGTAGTGAAGAGTGCTCAAGTCTTATAAAGGTTTGTCAAACATTCGTTTTAAGCTTGATCATTTAGTGGAAATTAAAACTCGCAAATGTATTTTGGGGACTGGATGTAGATCACCCAATGAGGGTGATTGAACCATGATAAATCCTTGTGTGTTCGATCTTCTTCTCTCTAAGTCTTTCTATTTCACATCTTCATGTAACCTAAGATGAAAAAGAGAGCAAAAAGTTGACAATCTCAATTCACCCCCTCTTAAGATTGAAACCACTTGGTAACGGTGAGTGTGACCATATTTTATTTTTTATGTAGTTTTTTATATCATTAACCAATTATACATTACTATATTTGACTTTTGTTGTAGGAGTCAAATAGTTTTAATGATATGACAATACATAATTAGATAACAATGTGAAAAACTTTTACACTGATAGTGCATATTAAAATTATATTTGAAAAATAATTAATGAATCGATTGAGTAATTTTTTTAGGCTTAATTACATTTTGGTCGTCGAGGTATCACGATTGTGCAATTTTGGTTCCTCTGGTTCTAATTGCGTCAATTGGATCCCCCAGGTATCACGATTGTGTAATTTTAGTCTAACATGTTCCAATTGCGTCAATTGGGTCCCCCAACTATCACGATTGTGCAATTTTGGTTTCCCAGATATCATAATTATGTAACTTTTAACGCCAGTAGCCTCCGTGCATGTCACATATGGGACTGATTTGACACTTAATGAAGCCACCTTGACAGCTTACATGACATTTCTATGTGGCATTGACACCTGACACGTGACCATTAAAGTGTGAGGTATCAATGATGTCACGTAAGAATGACACATAAGCTATCAAATTGGTCTCACTAAGTGTCAAATCAGTCTCACATAGGCTAATGTCATTAAAAATTGAACGACACACTGACAAAATGACCTGATTGTAATATAGTGGATACTTTGGGGACCCAATTGACGTAATTGGAACCTCGAGAATCAAAATTGCACAATCGTACTATCTGGGGGACAATTGGCACAATTAAAATCCGATGAACCAAAATTGCACAATCATGACACTTGAGAGACCAAAAGTGCAATTAAGCTTTTTTTTATTAGATAGGTTATGGATAGAATATTTTCTTTAATGAATACTAAATAAATTCATAATTTATTTTTTATCTATCCATTTTAATTCAATTGAAAATCCATCGAAGTCATCTATTTTATACACTGATAATATAAACACCAAGTGGGGGTGTTCAAGACCCATCTCGTCCCACTAACCCGTTCCGACCCGAAGCTAATTGCAATGAGTTTAGAATTCAGAAATTAGACTTTGTGTTTTCAGATCATGTTCGGATTATACTTCGGACCATCTTTTTTAATTCATACTTTTTTTACAGCTAGGTATATATACGTAATAAAACTTTTTGGCTTAAATTAATAACCTTTTGTATACCATAATAATATATTTATATTGATATTATTTGTTTTAAATAATTATTGCAAAATATATCTTACTTTTAGTTTTCTACTTTTTTTTTTTAATTCAATGATTTAGCTATATATACATAATATATAGTTTTATAAATAATATTATCGAATGATGATTAGGTTTAGTTTGTATCTTTTGTCAAAAAAAAAAAAAAAGGTTTAGTTTCTATCTAAAGAAATAACCATGTAATACCAAACCAAATTCAAATCAAACTAAACTTATCCAAATCGAACACTCTTCACCCAATTACAATTGCAAATGAAAGTTCATATTTTGTACACGAAGCAAAAAAAGAGTTGGGTATATATGGGCCCACCCGTTTCACCATATTTTCGTACTAGTTATTAAATCCTTAAATTCACAATAATAATTCTCCAACATCCACCCACCCGGCCCCTGTACATATATCTTTTCAGGTCCTCTTCGGCCGTGGCACTGGCAGCCATAGCAAAGCTTCTGTTTTGTAGGTCTCCAAACCAACCTTCATTAATTATTCCTTTCTACTAGAGGCTTTCCGCTTCCAAAGTTTCTGAGCAGTCAGCAGTCAGCACTACTTACGCGTCTCGATTTCCGTCAATTTTTCATCTCCTGAGTAATACTATCAAATTTCAGTAAACATAAACCTCTAGCTTTGCTGAGCTTTATATATTTGCATATGTGCTTACAGATATTTTAGATACGCACATGAATATGTATATTAAGCTAAATTCAGTTATCAAAGTTCCACTTCCTGTCTATATATATATATATATATATATATATATTTCTGATTCTGCTCACCCTTCTTCTTTTTGTGCTTAATTTAATTTATACATATATAGTACTAACATGCATGTATATCTAATATTTTCTTAATTTATTGAATTTATACGTGTGAGATATGACTATTAGTGGAACGTTAGTGATATTTGCTTGTGTTGTTTCAGTAAGAAATTGAGTAGGCAGGGTGAGAGAGGAAAGGAAAAGAGACAAGACAAATAATATGTGGAAGTTGAAGATTGCTAAAGGAGGGGCGGGGTTGATTTCCGTGAACAATTTCAGCGGACGTCAATATTGGGTGTTCGATCCAAATGCCGGAACTCCAGAAGAACGGGCTCAGATCGAAAGGGCACGCCAGGAATTCACAAAAAATCGATTTTCCATTAAACAAAGCGCGGACCTCTTCATGAGAATGCAGGTACGTACCTGACACATTATATCATACGGACAACGTGTTTTTGGGATCCATTTTAAACCAAAAAAAATCATCCGACACAAAAATATATATATATATATAAAAATCGTATTGAATTGAGATTTTAAAAAATTATGTAGAAATATAATGATTTATAAAAAAATTTTAAAGACTTTTATAATCAAGATTTTGTAGTTTGGATCTTAATGGATTTATATCATAAGAATTTAGAAGATTTGGAATAATTACATGGATTTATAAGATTTTAAAAGAACACATGACGGAGACTATAATCAAAACTTATGAATTAGATTCTATTTCTATAATGAAGAATAAACACATAAACTCTAATTACTACATTACAACATATTGACATAATTGTTTTATTCACATGTTATTATATTTATGTAGTGGAAAAAGAAATTGTGAACTTAAAACAAAAAAAGATCGTTTTGTTTTCATGATGTCATCAATACTGCATTTAGTACTTTTATTGTTTACTGTAACTTATATGTAACTAATATGTTTATCATCAAAAGTATATAAATTTGATACGTCATAGCTAAATGTTTACTTGCAAACCAATTCTATTATATACTTAGGTAGTATTTAGCCTGTGTTTTTCAAGACTTAAAAATTACTTTAAAGTTAAAGTTAAAAACAAACGTCTTAAAAGTAAAGCTAAATTTAAAGTTTGGTAATTTATGTTGAGTTGAAAGGCAACCGACGAGTCCACAACAAGAGTATCGGGTCGCTCAAGTAATAAAACGGTAAGATCAGATATCGTTCAGAGGGATCAACGATCACGTATCGATTAACGAATTCAACTACTAATTAAACAAAAAATTTTGGTTTAAAGGGAGCTCAAACAAGTTCACAATTAATGAAATGAAGAGATGAAAATAAGAACAAGATTTTTGTAATTTTCTCTTAGACAATATGTCAAACACCTAGAACACAAGGAGTTAGGATCAAGTTTTATTTGATTTCAATTGCTATACCTTAAATGGGGGATCAGTATGAATTGGTTCTCTTATTTTATTGCGAGATTAACAAAAACATTCAAAGCCTAATTCCTTAGGTCAATGAATCTAAATTTTCCTTCAAAACCCCTAATTCCTTAGGTAATTTCAAATGGGATAAAGCTTGAAGCACAGGAATCCTAGAAGGCACAAGCATTCAATAACTATTCATAGCCAAGAGAATAACAAGGTTCATAATCTTAAACATATTTGTACCGTAAACTTCCATTCAATGCATAAATTCGAAAATCAAATCTAAGAATGATAAAAACTTAGAAAGCTGTAAGAATAAGATTATAAACACAAAATAAATGAATTCATTCACATTACAAAAAAATCCCCAATCAAGTCATAACAAAATCCACTCAATCCCAACATAGTAAAGTTTAGCTAGACATACAAATAACAAAACAAACTAAAGAGAAAGAGAAGAAGATGAAAAACACCATGGAAGATTGAAGAAGATATGAGTTCCCACTCTTCTCCCCTTCAAATCCACTCCAAAGCTCTCCAAATTAGGTTTGACAAGTGTATCTTTCGTGCCTACTCGAACTACTCCTAAAAACCCCCCACAAATACATTACAAAAGGTTACAAGGGGTGAACATGACAAAAAACGAATGGGCCACGCGACAGTTACCGTCTTGCGACCAGTTGACCGCTCGACGACCTGACAACATTTTTTAGTGGCCTTCCTGAACTTCCACTATATGCGGCCATTTGACAGGCTGACGGTCTGGACAGTTGTTGCACTCCTTTTTTTTGAGGGTGGCAAAACAGGTTGGGTCCGATGAACCAACCATTTGACCCTGTCTTTTTCGGGTTGGGTTCTTCAACCCACCAACTCATTTTGAACCGTCCGGCCTAACTCACCAAGAAAACGGATCGGCGCGGATTGACCCACCAACCCATTTTTATTTAAAAATTACAATTTTATTTTTATAAATATTTAATTCTTTTTTCAATTTGTTTATACGTTTAACATTTCTCATATTCTACGATTTTGATGTTTAGATGTTTGTATTTTAATTTTTTAGATGATGTTTGAATGTTTGTATTTTTTATATTTTTTAATTTTTTATTATTTTTTAGTGGACCAACTTGCCAACCTATTTTCAATACTTTTGTGTTTGGCGAGTCAACCCACCACTAAATGGGGTGAGTTGGGGGTTTCAACCAACCGCATAAAAACGGATTGACCTGCCCGCCCCGCTTTTGGCGGGTCAATGACGGATCGGGACGAGTTGACCCGTTTTGTCACCCCTATTTTCAACTTGCTTTTTTGGGCTCCTGGTGGTCCAAGATAGTTGTCTGACAATCAGATGACATTGCTACCTCTTTCAATTGGCCATATTCTTCCTAGTTTCAAGTCTCACCCTTCTTTGCTGATCCTATGCAAACAAATTATCATAAATGAGACGCGAAACATTCAAAATTACAATGGAACTCTATGAAATTCATCAAAATAGTCATGTCATGGCATTATGGTCAAAATCAGAGTTAATTGAGGCAAACAAAGCTAAGAGCTGGATGCAAATGGCAAATCATGTCAAAAAGCATAAGCAAAACAAGATAATTCATTAAAAAAGATCGTTTTGTTTTCATAATAATGTCATCAATACTGCACTTTATACTTTTATTGTCTACTGTAACTGATATGTTTATCATCAATAGTATATAAATTTGACATGCCATGGCTAAATTTGTACTTGCAAACAAATTCTACTAGTGTTTGGCCCGTCTTTTTTTGGGACTTAAAAACTACTTTAAAGTTAAAATTAAAAACAAGCGTTTTAAAAAGTATAGCTAAAGTTGTTTGGTAATTTATGTTGGGTTGAACGACAACCGTGGGGAAGAGAAGGGGAGGGAGGGAGAAACGAGAGAGATAGAGGGAGGGAGATGGAGGAGAGAGAGAGAGAGGTGAAGGTATATGGTGAAGAGAAATAAGGATTGAGAATCATGAGAAATTCAATCGATTAAGGTGAGACTTTTTGTTACTAAAAAGTCACACAAAATCCATATTAAAAACAATACATCGAAATTAACAAGTTTTTGAATAACAAAAGACTTTTTGTTATTTGTATAAAGTTTTGATTGAATACCATCAGATTTGGACACTCTCTTTAAAAATCATGATAGTCTTGATTGAATACCACAAAACTTATTCAATCCAATTAAAAAAGGTTTGGATTGGATTGAATGATATAAAGTAAGCCTAAATAACATCAAATATAACACATGACATACTAAAAATAAAAACATTACGAACTAACAAGTATTAATTTTATATTTGAAACATTAAAATAATATAAAATTACATCACATCAAACTAATAAGTATTATTAGGAAAACAAAAACCAACAAATAGTATAATATGGCGTTAGGCTAGGGTAATCTGTATTACACTAATAGTCTAATACAACGTTGCATTCTAATAATAAAATAAATAAATATTAAATTTTACATATATGGTTCGGTTCAATTCAAAAAATGAAATTGAAATCGGATCCAAACTTATCGGTTTTCACAAAATAATATAATATAAATCAATTTTGTTTGATTTTTGTTTTTTTATTGATTTGAATTTGAACTCCCTTGAATATAGATTTGTTATTCTCACACCCCTTTTGACTTTTACCAGCACCATCAACTATCATCGACCACTGTTGTTGGCCATCATCAGCCATTGCTTTTGGCCACCTTTAACCACCACATCGGTTGCCATTTGACCACCATTGGCTATCACCATCCAACACCACCGGTGTCACCTCCAAAGTTGAGTCAACATTCTATATTTTTTAGAATTTAAAACATCATAATATAGGAAATTGTGGTGTCGTGGAACGGGTGATGTGATAATATGGAAATAGGGAATAGGCAAAAAAAAAAAAGGGATTTGGGTTTACTGCAGTTAAAAAAAATATTGCGTTCACTACATTTACAGAGATAAAATATTGGATGTATTGAGTGGGCATTAATAAAATAAGAGCTCGTTTGGTAGTTAGGATAGGATAAAGACGGATAGGATATGAAAGCTGGATAAGGATAGGATAAGATATAAACATGATAAGCTCTTATCATGTCCGGTATTTGATGCGCATTAGATAATGATAGGATATGATATAAAATATCCACAAATGATAAATTTACCCTTATATTAAAATTACATTTTTTTTTCAAAAATAAAATTTTAATATTATTTAGTTTTTTTATACATATAAATTAAAAAATATTTGATAATATATATTTTCGAATTTTTAATTATACATTAGTCCATTTTTTAAATTATAAAAAATTAACTTTTTTTTCACCTTTTATAAAAATTGCTAATTAAACCACATATTTTAATTAGTAATAAAGTTGACTAATTAGGTTTGAAACCATAATTAAATATTAAATAATAACAATATTAAGGATAAGAGATAAAAGAGAAAACATTTTCTTATCCTATCCTGTTGGCTCTAACCCAGCTCCACCCTCAGGATAGAATTATAACTAAGTAACAGGATATAATAAGCTAACAGGATAAGTTTATCCTATCCTACTGGTTCACCAAACTACAGATTAAAGCATGACAGGATAACTTATCCTATCCTGCCTCCCTTATCCTGACCACCAAACGGGTCCTAAAAGAATATTAATCCAATAATGCATCTCACTAAATGCAATGAATGTAATTTGTTGTTAGCACAGCAAATCCAAATCCAAAAAATAGTGCATGAAAAAATTTGATGAGAAGATAAATTTTCTATATCATAACAACCTTTTGAAAAATTGAAATACAATAATGTCAATACTTGTATTTCAAAAGTTGGTGCAAAAATTTTAAAGTCGATGCTTGTATGTCAATACAAGTTTGTATAATAATTTTCTATATCATAACAGTGAATTCTCACACCCCTGTTTGCGTATTGCAATTCTTCTTAAAAAACTTTATTTTTATTAAATGTTAATTCAAATTTTTAGTTTATTACTCCTTTTATACTTATTATACTTTTTTTATTAATAATTATAAATATATTAATTTTAAGTATAAAAATTATTTTTACATGTTTTCTTCCTATTTATCCAATTATTCCCACCCATTACTTTGGACCACTAAATCTCTCCCGTATATCTCATCTTTCTTCTCTTCTTTTCTTCTATTGTGAGTGAGGTGAAAGGCACTTAAGTACATATCGTGGCAATCATAATTGTAGCAGAGATGACGACAAATAAAATCTTAAAAAAAAAAAGAAGTTATTACCAATTTTATTTTAATTATTAGTAATAATTTGAAAACTTGAAAAATGATATGCCTTCAAAAAGATGGATTCGAAAGTCTAATCATGCATAGAAAATGGTGAAAGCTTAATCCCACCACACCCCTAATGCATATGTTTTAAAATGATTACCCTAAACTTATTCTGTAAATTATTACTGACCTTCGAAGTATTTATTATACCTCTAACAAAAGATGAAGAACACTTGAAAAAATAATTAATAATTTAATTTTTAATAATTTTTCTTTTATATATTAAACCATAATTTAAAAAAGTTGGTGCAAAAATTTAAACCAAAATGTTGGCAAACCGCCACGATTAAGTCAACCGCGGGTGAAGCTCAACATAGACATCACTACAAGAAAAAATCGTTGGCGTTTAGACTAAAATAGTTAGCCCGAAGATTTAAAAGGAATAAGTGAATGAAAAAAATTCAAACGAACTTAACTAGTTCCCCCTTTTCCTTTTATATTAAATCTAGCAAAAAATTGAATATAAAATATTAGTAAGTCATTGCTAAGCCAATTACGAGTGAAATTCAGGTATTGTTAAATATATCACTAAGTGAAATCTTAATTTAGCGTGTGCTTATACTTACATGAAAATTTTAATTTCAACTGACAAGGTTAGCAAACCGTCACAGCTAAGCTAATTATAAGTAAAGCTTCGCATATTGCTCGAGACATCACCAAAAAGATAAACTTAATTTGACTTGCATTTATAGTAAAAAAAAAAAAAGTTAACATGGAGATAAAAATAAAATAAAAAAAGATAAGAAATAAGCAAACAAACTGATACAAATGGATAACACCAATCTGTATTAATTCGCACTCTTCGAGTCAGTGCCCAACTCCTTACAAGTGATAATTCTTCACAATAATTCGCATGCCCACCCATTACAATTATTCCTTATTTATACCCCTCCCAAAACACTAGATTCTGGAGGTAAGAGAGAGAACAGAGTGAAGATGTAACCAGAAACGGTTAGGCCTTCCCCGCAATTCGCTCGCGTGCTCACATCATAACAAAATCGTTGAATCTCCCTGGTTTCTTGCGTTTCTTACCTTCACGTGGTATCATTCCTTCAGCCTCAGTTAATTTCTCTTTCCCCAGCTGTTCTTGGCTGCCTTCAGCTTCTAATCGGGCTTGAGTGTCGGCCCATCTGCTAAGTTGGTCATGGACCCCCTTTCCATCTAGAATTAGGCCAGTCCAGCTATCACTCCCCCTCCTTCAAAATGGACCTTGTCCTCAAGGTCGGGCATATTATACAGTTCGCAGAAGATCTTGAGATTCTCCCAGGTTGCATCCTCTTGTGGGCTATGAGACCATTGGACCAGAACTTGCTTTTCCTTCTTGTTCTTTATTTGCAAAATGCGGCTTGCCAAGATTGCTACTGGTGCTATCAGGGGTTTATTGGCTTGGCTCAATTCTGGAAGGGGATAACAAGTGACAGGCTGATCTTCCTTGTAGAGTTTCAACAATGAGACATGGAAGGTTGGGTGGATGCGACTGTTTGAAGGCAACTGGAGTGTGTAAGCCACTGGGCCTGCATGTGCAATAATCGGAAATGGCCCGAAATAGCGGTGGCACAACTTGGAGTTCAACCTTTTGGCCATTGTAGATTGACGATATGGTTGCAATTTCACCAAAACCAAATCCCCAATTTGAAAGTGCACCTCCTTACGGTGTCGGTTAGCCAGCTGCTGCATTCGACTGAGATGGAGGGTGGTAAGCGCCCGTAAACCTGAAATGGAGTCATCCATATAGCGGAATGGTAACTCTTATTGTAATGATACTCAGCCCAGATCAAATAATCGCCCCACTGCTTCGGTTGCTCTACTGCGAAGGCTCCGAGGTATTGCTCCAAGTACCGATTTAACACCTCCGATTGCTCATCTGTTTATGGGTGATAGGTGGAGCTCATCTTCAACCTTGTACCCATGACTCAAATAGTTTGTGCCAAAATTGGCTTGTGAAAATGGGATCCCTGTCAGAGACAATCGTCCTAGGCAGCCCATGTAGCTTAATTACCATGTTGCAAAAGAGTTCAGCCACCTTGGTTGCAGTATAAGCGGCAGGAAAGGCTCCAAAATGGGCATACTTGGTCATGTGATCAATTACCAGCAGTATGGTTGTGTTCCCCTTAGAGTTTGAGAGTCCCACAATGAAATCCATGGCCAAGTCTTCCCATACCCTCTCTAACGGCTGCAAAAGCCGTTAAGGCATGGTTGTGGAGTACTTGATGGCTTGGCAAACCTCGCATTTGGCAACAAACACCTTCACTTCCCCCCGCATGCCCTTCCAATAGAAATTGGCACGTAGCCTCTCATAAGTCTTCTCTACTCCTGCGTGTCCAGCCATAGGGGTCTCATAGAACTCCTTCAACATGAGAACTTTTAGCTTAGAGTGTTTACTGAGATAGTACCTCCCCTTATGAAACACAATATTGTCGCAAACTGTATACTCTGGGTTCAGGCCGTCCCTATCTGTTACTTGTTGCCTCAACAATTTCATGTCCTCGCAGTCCTTGTTTTCTTGCTGCAAAACCTATATGAAGTCAAATCTGACCCCAGTCATAGCCATATAAACCTAGTTAGAACCCTCCTCTTGTTGACGTAAGAGTGCATCTGCCGCGGAAATTTCTACCCCCGCCTTGTACTTAATTGTGAACTGATATCCCATAAGCTTCCTCATGTAGAATTGTTGTTCCGGGGTTTGGATTACTTGGGTCAGGAGTTCCCGTAAGCTTTTATGATCTGATCTAATAATGAAGTGGCGCCCCAAGAGGTATTGCCTCCATTTTGCCACTGCTTCAACCACTGCTCTGAGTTCTTTGATGTAAGTGGAGGCTGCCACCATCCTTGGCCCAAGCTTCTTTCTAAAAATTGAGGTCGGGCGACCTTCCTGCATCAAAACCCCTCCAATCCCAACATTTGAGGCGTCTGTCTCTACCACAAAGGTTTTGGTGAAATCAGGTAACTGTAACACTAGAGTTTCCATCATGATTCGCTTCAGCTGGCCAAATGCTGCTGCTGCTTTATCACTCCAAATAAAGCAATCCTTCTTATTCAGTGAGCGGTGCAGCTAAAGTCGCATAACCCGCCACAAACCTCCTGTAATAGCCGGTTAGTCCTAGGAATCCTTGCAGCTGTTTCAGATTCTTTGGTGTAGGCCAACTATTCATAGCCTCAACTTTTGAAGGATCAGCTCGTACCCCTTCGTCGGAGACTAAGTGTCCCAAATACTCAATATTTTTTTTTTGAAAGAATTGGCACTTGTTCCCCTTGGCAAAGAAACTATTTCGCAGCAGGCATCATAGTACTTCACATACGTGCTGACCATGTTCCTTCAAACTTCTGTTGTAGACCAATATATCGTCAAAGAAAACTATCACAAACTTGCGAAGAAAAGGCCTGAAAATCTGATTCATGGTTGCTTGAAAGGTTGACGGGGCGTTAAAGAGCCCAAATGGCATGACCACAAATTCATAGTGACCCTCGTGAGTCCTAATAGCTGTCTTATGGATATCCCTCCTGTCCATCTGTATCTGATGGTAACCTACCCTTAGATCCAGCTTGGAGAACATTATGGCTCCTCCCAATTCATCAAGTAACTCATCAATTATGGGTATGGGAAATCGGTCCTTAACAGTTATGGCATTAAGGGCCCGATAATCCACACAGAACCTCTAAGACACATCCTTCTTCTTGAAGTAGCACTGGGGATGAATAGAGGCTGCTACTATTTCATATGAATCCACATTCCAGCATTTCCCTAACCAATTTCTCAATGACATCCTTTTGGAAATAGGGATACCTATATGGGCGTACACTTACTGGGGACGAGCTAGTTTGCAAGTGACTTCTGTGATATACATTGCGGATGGGGGGAACCTTAGAAGGCTCCTTGAAGACATCCTGAAACGCCCTGATTATGCCCTTTCCTTCAGCATACAATGTTGCTTCAATCCTGGCTATCTCACCCTATTTTGTGCTTTTCTCCTCTGAACTTCCCATGGGTAAGGCCAACACTCTGTAAAAACAGCTCACAACATCCCCTCCAATCATAGAGTTCAGTTGGGAAAAAGTCATTTTTCGTGTTGTGGTATCTTTACTCCCAGCCAACTTGACACCTTTACCTTCCCATTGGAACTCCATTGTTAGGGCATCATGATCGTGAATACATGGTCCCAGTGTGCGTAACCACTACATTCCCGGCACTATATCTAGCCCCCATATTGGTAGAATGTATAAATCAACAGTAAACACATTACCCCTACACACTTCCTGTCACACATCAAATACTATATATATATATATATACCCTGAAGCATTTAGAGTCTTCCCAAGAGATCCCCAACTTTTCTACCAAGGCCTCTTGAATGAAGTTGTTGTTACTACCAATGTCAATCAATACTTCTAAAGTTTCTCCCCCAGCTTTGCAGGAATTCTAAATATGTGAGGGTTGACAGAATTGGAAAAAGTGTTCAAGCTTACCACCATCTCTTCTTCTGCTGGAGTAACCTCCATTTATGGTTTTGCTTCGTCCTCATTTCCATCCACCAGCTCTTCACCGCACATGACCAGTACCATGTTCTTGCATCTATAACTAGAACTCCATTTCTCATCACAGCTATAACAAATTCCCTTAGCACGTTTCTCTTGAATTTCGGCAAGGCTGAGTTGCTTAATTGGAATTCTAGAAGAGCTGCCACTCGTACTTCCCCCTTTGTGTGGTGAACTTGGGTTGTTCGTGGTTGTAGAACCTTGTTTGATTCCTGAGTGTCCCATGGATGATGAATCCCGGGTGAATCCGCCCTCAAAGCTCTTGAACCCTTCGCGGCGATTGTGACCCGCCAAATCCTCATTCCTCTCTTCATACAACTGAGCTTTGGCCATAGCCTCCGCTAAACCGAGAGGCAGTGAAATAAGCAATTCCCGCCTAATCTCTGGCCTTAACCCCCATATGAAGAAGTTTAAGAACATCGGCTCAAAAACCCCGGAAATTCGAGTCATTAGCTCCTCGAAGTCAGCATGAAACTTCATCACGGTCCCTGCTTGGACCAACTTGGAGATACGCCCCAACGGATTGTCATAAATCGAGGCCCCAAATCGCTTCTTCAACTCATAAAGGAACGACTCCCAGCGGGGTATGCCCTCACCCTTTTCCATCCACTGGAACCAAGTTGACGCCTCACCATCCAAGTGGAAGGCAACCGTCGTCATGTGTGTCTCCGAAGGCAATCGATGAAGTGAAAAGAATTTATCAATCTTGTAAATCCACTCCTCCACATCCTTGCCATCAAATCGGGGTACATGGACTCGCAGCGTCTTCAAAACAGAATTAAGGGTGGTGGAATCATCCCGTGGCCCATGCCCTTTGTCACCTCCCTCCGTCTTAACCCTACCATTCGCTAACTGCGTGAATCGTGCATCAGTGATGGTCATGTGTTTCTCTAGCATCGACGTAACCTTATCCAATTCATCTCCAACGTGTTGCTTGAGACCTTCTTCCATGACTCGCATAGCTTCAGCAATGTCTTCGTTCCTCATGAGCTCTCAACGAAAGCACCAGCGATACAAATGGATAACACCAATCTGTATTAATTCGCACTCTTCGAGTCAGTGCCTACCTCCTTACAAGTGATAATTCTTCACAATAATTCGCATGCCCATGCCCACCCATTAAATTATTCTCTATTTATACCCCTCCCAAAACACTAGATTCTAGAGGTAAAAGAGAGAACAGAGTGAGGATGTAACCAGAAATGGTTAGGCCTTCCCCGCAATTCGCTCGCGTGCTCACGTCATAACAAAATCGTCGAATCTCCCAGGTTTCTTGCGTTTCCTACCTTCACGTGGTATCATTCCTTCAGCCTCGGTTAATTTCTCTTTCCCCAACTCTTCTTGGCTGCCTTCAGCTTCTAATTGGGCTTGAGTGTCGGCCCATCTGCTAAGTTGGTCATGGACCCCCTTTCCATCTAGAATTAGGCCAGTCCAGCTATCACAAACACTTACAAGCCAATTGTTAACTTGGTCCTCCAAATATATTTGAAACATCAATTTAGGGCCTGTTTGGATAAACAGCTTAATTAAGCGCTTATAGGATAAGCGCTTTTCATATAAGCGCTTATCATATAAGCTATTTTTATAATCAAAGAGAAAATATAGTCAAACTGTTTTCATATAAGTTATAAGCTGTTTTTATAAGATATCCTGAAAAGCTTATCAAAATAAGCTGAAAATAGCTTATGGACATGTCATAAGCTGTTTCCATAAGCTCCCCCAAACACTCTGACAAGCGCTTATGTCAGTAGATAAGCCCAAATAAGCTGTTTATAAGCCAATCCAAATAGGTCCTTAGACATTTAGCCATAAAATTTACTATATCAATTTGGTATTGTATGATAATATTTTCACATCAAAATAGTTCAAAGTTTACTAGTTATTGGATTCAGATTGATGTCGTCTGATGATTAGAAATTATCATTTGAAGATTATTTTAATATAATAACGTTTTTGAGAACTAAATTGATGTACTAAAAAAAATTTGATGACAAAATTGAAGTTTATTCATTATCACTTAAGCGTCGTTCTTTCATTTGTCTTTTTCAGCTACAAATCACCACCTACATCGACGCAATTACCTTATTTAACTTTTTTTTGTTGTATTTTTTGGAACATCACATTTCACAATATATTTATTAATAAATTGTCAAGAAACTTGTCCATAAATAGTAATTCAAATGGTATCTCTCATTTCTGTCAAAGGTCTACTTCCATCTCCTAGCTGAAAAAACCAAGCTCCCTTACAACATATGACAAAAAAATGTGGAAGTATCCTAGACCATGTCATCTAATATAATTTTTTTACGATTTCTTCGTTAATTAAAATCTTCTTAAAAACAATATCAATTTGAAGTAATATTGCCGAAGGGATGCATTCTAATCATTTGAGATATTTTGTTAGCGCCATCAGAGTTAAATACACACATTACTTGTGCATTTATACATGTTGCATATTTGAGTGTATGCATGTATGTAGACATACATATCATATCATATAAGAATATATTGTTATTGTGAGATGAGAGTGGTGAACTTTGACTATTAAATCTTATTTAAATACTAGTTGAAATTAAAAATAGATGCATTTAATTTTTTAAATGATCATGTCATCATTAATTAATTTTTAATCTTGACCAACAGTCCATCAGTACATGATTATGTGATCAAGATTTGCTTCTCTTATTATATTCTTAAATACACATTGCTCTTACTGAATATTCCCCTTATGTAATATTTTTTTTTTTTGACTGGATCCCCTTATGTAATATTGATATCATGCTCATACACACTTTCTAATGTACAAAATGAATTATCATTTCTAATTTTTTGAAAAATTAAATTAAACTAATTTAAATATACACTAACTTATTATTTATTAAATAAAAAATATATATATATATATATATATATATCAATTTTAGAAAACTGTACCATGCATGCACAGGTAGCATATATAATTAGTAGCGTTGAGTATTGACTATATATAATATTGAAACGGAGTAACTCGCAGCTCAGAAAGGAGAACCCGTGTGGGTCCATTCCACCAGCAGTGAACGTGAGAGACTTTGAGAACGTAACGGTGGAAGCATTGATTACTGCAATTAGAAGGGCAATCGGTTTTTATTCCTCCATTCAAGCCCATGATGGCCACTGGCCTGCTGAATCTGCTGGCCCTTTGTTTTTTCTTCAACCTTTGGTGAGCAAGCACATCTCCAATTTTAGCCTGATACTCAGTTTGGTGACCACTACGCATTGATTTTACTACCACGTGTGCAGGTAATGACACTCTATATTACAGGATCGCTTGATGTTGTGTTAGGACCAGAGCACAAGAAGGAAATTATTCGGTATTTGTATAATCATCAGGTATAGCTATATGCTTTTTACCTTACTGTAAATTAGTACGCAGTATCTTGCACGATTTTTTTTAAATTCAACTAAGATTTTAAATATTATTAAATTAAAAAATAATTCATTGTCAAAATAAAATAGAATTTAAAATTTAAAACAATTAATAATAACATATGTCATATTTTTTAAGAAGAGCATAAAGTAAAAAATAATACGTGTCATTCTTTAATAAAAAAATTATTCACTTTCAAGTAAGGCACTTTAATTTAATGAGAGAAGTGTGTACTTTGCGCAAATATTTATCATATATAATCATATATGGATGATTAAGATTAAAAGTTACATAATGATCACATGACCACTTTAAAAAGTCATGTATATTTATCTTTTAATATTAACCATTCAAATAATATCTAATGTGCTCTCACCATTCTACTATAATTAGTGCATGCCAATAAAAAGTTCACAATAATTTATTACAATTAATTAATTACATGGAGTGGATAATTTATTGGTTAATCAAATTCCCAAGCCGAACTTGCAGTTTTCATTGCACATATTTTCCTTATGCATGCATCTAAACCTAAGTTATATACTTGCCCAGAAGTCAGAACAAGATTTTAAGAAAGTTAAATACTCACTTGATGAATCAAGAATCCCACTCTTGCTGTATACATGAAAATTTCACAATCCTATAATATAGGTATATAATACTAAATGGTTTTAAAAAAAAGGTATATAATACTAAATGAATGATTTTTTATTATTATCTTCATTTAAGGATAATTTTCATTTATCCATTTACAAAGTATCATAACCAATCATTCATGATTATTGCTAAAAATAATATCCAAATACTATATCCAACCTCTATATAACTTACGCAAAGTAGAAGAAGCTCTTAATTTGAAGATCAAAGAAAGAATCTCTTCTTCCTCTATAAAGAGTTCTTCCAATAATTTTTCTCAACCTCATTCTTTTAGAAAAGTACTTGCAGTACTCTTTAATTATGAGCCATTTTTTTATAAACAAAAATATATAGATAAAGAACACACAAATGCTCTAACCCGTATATAAGAGGGAGAAATAAGGGGAGACCTATGTAAGTAGCATACAAAATCAAAACAAGACCAATATAAATATAAATATTACATAAATCTAATGCCAGAGCCACCAATTGAAGATGAACTAGGAAATAAGAACCTCATCAAAATCGTCTATAACCTTTTACATAAGGATCCAATCTGATTTATAACCCTTTAACATAGAAGCTTGACTGGTTCCTCTTTGGTACCACATCCAAAACCACCCGTAGCTTGAGCGTAAATCATCTGCAAATAGTTGGCTCAATCTTATAAGCACTACTCCATCAAACATAGTGTAATCAACCAGAAAGTGAAGAGATCAGGGAGAATCCCGAAGTATGTATAGCCTTGACACGAAAGTCAGTATATATCAATGCAAACTCTTACTTAGATTATTTTAAGGCTTTTGCTACGGTGGGAGACCATATCATGTCTCCCACCATGAACAGGTCCATATTTGTAAAAAGGATATTATTTTAAAATTCTTAAACTTTTAAAATTAAAATTTAATCCTTCTAGGTTTTCTTTCTCCTCATCTTTCTCTCTCCTCCGACGGAGACATCACGGCGGCTCCGTCTCCTCTAACTCCTCCTTCCTTCTTTCTCTCACCGACGTCGTCAACCTTTTTCAGGATCCCAACCGGTGCTGGAAAACAGCCTACCTATTCTCTCCCTCTCCTTCATTTGCCTTTGCCAAACCTCCTCTGCACCCAACATCCTATAAACCATCTTCACATCATTCACCGCAAACACCACCTCAAGTCACCTCTACCTCGGACGATCTTGACGAACACTGACCAGCCGCTATAATAGAAGTCGTGTGATCTTCACCTTGGACAACAACGCCACCACTACAACAATCGTCCCTCGCCGTTCAAGCTCCGTTCAATTGTGAATCACCATCTGTAGATCCAGCAAAACAAAAAATCAAACTTGAAAAAGAGAATAAAAAAAGCAGAAAAGCGGGGCGATGGATTTGGCCCTGGGGAGACAAGATAGTAGTCACAAAAATGTATATGGATCTACTCCATATACTTTATTTTGAACCAAGAAGTCAAGGATCTGAGATCTTTGCAGGAGAAGACAGAGCACAGCCTCCATGGACGGATCTACGTTGATGGAAATATGGTACTGGTGCCATGGCAGATTTGGGTTGAACCTTACAGATGTGGGTCGCAGCCAGAAAGACCAAGAAAGCTAATTCGCAGGGGTGGTGTAGTGTAGGTGGGAAGTTCTTGCGACGGTGGGGTGAGGGGGAAGTTATTGCGACGGTTCTCATAGTCCTTGACCTTGCTGGAGATGTTGAGGTTGGTGGTGCAACAGTTCTTTCCGTCCTTCGCCTCAACGGAGATTTTGAGGTTGCAGTGTGATTTGGTTTTGGGTCATTTTTATAATTTTAAAAAATAAAATGACTATAAAACAATATTTTTTTTGTATAAACACCCCTGCTCACGATAGGGGACATGTCTAAGTCTCCCACTTAGCCTTCGCCTTATTTTAAATCCTTCTTAACTTATCTTTTTGTTTGACTTTTCATTTTTCACTTTGCCATCCATGACTTTTCATCTCTCATCCATGACTTTTCCTATACTCCCTCCGGTCCTCAATATAAAAAACAAAACTCTAATTCATCAAGATCAAGGAAAATTATTAAAATCAATCTATTTTCAATTTTATTCCACAAATGCCCCTATTTAATTACTACTAATTCAACTAACTTATTTATTCCTAAATCCAAGGACCATGCTATCTAACCAATGATTAAAGCACTTGCATGGGGAATTGTTGAGTCTCTTTAATATAAATTTTACAATAAATAAGGATATAAATGAAATTTAGCATAAAAGTTGGTCACTTTTTTTTATATATTGAAAAAAAAATGATCATTTTGTCTCTTATATTAAGGATCGGATGAAGTATTTAATTAAATGGTTTTGTTAACGAGTGCCTAAGAGCACTGATTAAGGAATCCTAAAAAAGCAACTATTCATTGAAAAACTAAGTGTATGATTTTCCAATATATCAAATACACAACTTCTCATACAAACTTACCTTTTTGATTCCTTAAAAAGTGTCCTTAGAGCATATTCAATGGGGGTGTTTTATTGTATTCCTTAAGCTAAGGAACCGTTCTTTAGTTTTTCTCCCATTGGAGCACATCTAGGTGGCAGCTCAAGTTCCTTAAATTTAAGGAACATTCCTTATCTAAGCAACGATTCCATAAGGAAAAAAAAATTAATTTGTTGTATAAAATAGTACCAACCAACTCATCCAAAATACAGAGGGAAAAAAACTTATTCACATTCAGAATCAGAAGTTTTGCAAAATCAATACAAGAAGAACAAATCACAATACAAGAAGATCACAATACAATTTTTTTTTTTTAAAACCTAGCAAATCCAAAGGTTGCATTCTCTGTTCCGGAAGGCCACCATACCAAAACCCAACAGTTCCAGAAAACCCAGTCGTTGTGTTCTCCATTCATGCACCGTCAGCATCATAGTGGCCTCCTCCTAGCGTGGCCAATCCGGGGAGAAACGGAGAACGAGGGAGATCAGCAACCCAGCCGGAAACTCCATAGTTGCGCCGCCAGGAACCAGCTTCTACCTTGCGTTCTCTGTGCATGCACCGCCGGCAGTATGGTGCTCTCCTCCTGGCGTCGCCGATCCGGGGAGATAGGGAGATCTAGAGGTTAGGGAAACCTGAGGGAGACGAAGACAAGAGTATGGTGGCCTCCTCCTCAGCTTTGAGGGAGATCTGAGGAAGACGAAGAGAAGATAGCGACGAAGTGCAGAGGGACACGAAGAGAAAAGGGATATCAAGAGGTTTTCATGGAGATTTGAGTAGGTGAATTTGAGAGAAGAGAAGAGGAGAATGGTTTTGATGGAGAAATGGAGAGTGAAATTGATAGAGAGAAAGGGACAAATGGTTGCTACTGTGAAGAATGGGGAGACGTGTGAGAGAAGCTTTTAGGTTTTGTGGGATTGAAATTATATTTTATTTTATTTGTGAGAGAATGTGAGAAATGGTGTGTGACACCCTCAATCCGGTATCACTTTTGTAACCCAAAAACACCAATTAAAACGTTAAATAAAACTTGCTGGTTTTACTTTCGGAAAAACAGTTTATTTAATATATCTTATTAAGTCCTGAAAGACGTAATAAAATTTTTTCTTGTTTAACAAACATAAAAACCACAACTCAGAATAATAAACAGAGTAATATATATATATATATATATATATATATATATATATATATATATACACACACGTCATCAACTGAAAGACTATGGACAACACGTCCCTTTACAAATGAAACTATAAAAGATAAGCTACTAAGAGCTAAAAACTAGGCAGCGATAGTCTGGAACCATATCTCTAAAACTCATGGCCATCAGTATCCGTTAACAAACTACCCAAAAATCGCTGTCCTAAAAGAAAAGTCTACACCCTAAGCTGGTCAGACTAATGGAACCCATTGGACAATCCTCCAAAGGAAGGTCCAATGCTAGAACCAGGAGAAGAACCCTGGGAGCCTACATTCACGTTCTCCTGTGGATGAGGCTCGGGAGCATCCATAGGATGATACTCCGGGTCCTCCTGAGGATCCTCCTCAGAGTCTTCCTCCTCCTCCTCCTCATCCCCAACTACCTGCTCACCCGCTATCAAAACAAAAGGCGGGGGAGGTGTCTGTGGTGGCTGCTGCTGCGGGGGCTGTGCTGCGAGGACAGGATGCTCAATCAGCCCCTGCTGCATAAGAGCCTGCAGTAACATCCAGATGGGAGGTAGAGGTACCTGGATGGTCTCCACAGTGTGGGTCCTCTCATGAGGTCCCATCTCCATCGTCCCTCTCAAGGTGCAAACCGGTCCTGTATACGTTGCGCTCTCTACTCCAGGGTGAATAACCCACGCAGTTGGGTCCTCTCTCCGATCAAATACTAGGAAGCGTACCGCCGAGTGAGTGAGCTCCTCCGGTATCAACTCCATCTGTAAACAGGATATAATATATATACCAAAAGGACAGACCAGTCCAGAAAATATGCAAGGGTGAGAAACCAATATATCAATCCAAAAACGACAACTACATGCCCAATCCAAACAACAGATTCATACAATAAATCTCACCAAATATCATCATACATCATATAGTACAATATATATAGTCAAGTACTAACAGTAGTAAATGCACAAAGGCTTCGTAGCCCACAATCAACTTTATACTCTATACGTATGCATGGCACTTCCATATATCTCAACTAATATTCAATCTAGATTTCCGGAAACCCCAACAACATAAACAACGAGTTGATCAGACTCAACGTCATTGCCTCACAGGCAACAATGACAAACACCAGAATTAAAATTCGGCAAAACGTGAGCACGCAACCTCGAATAATACATGGGCGTGCATGTTAGTGGTACTCACGATGTATAAGTCATACTATATTGTCCTCTTCACTGGGCACAATACGCTCTCACATGGCACGTATGACATCATTGTCCATCAAGGCACAATGTTACATAATGACAATAAGTCATCTCAGGTTCCCCTTGCCTATCAAGGTCTCCCGTTTCACGACATGTCTGCCCAACACAAAATGACTGAGAAAACTATTTAGTTTCTGATAATTGACTTTTGTCGTATCAATATTTCCTCGTTGTAGCATCAACACTAACAATTACCATAATGTCTTAAACTCTTTAAGCCTCAAAAACATTTTTCTCAAAACAGGACATCTAGTCCAAAACAACTCAAATCCAAACATCCCTAACCGATGCACCAGTTTAGAATTTTGGATTCAAGATCATAAAAACATCCTCAAGCTTATAGGACCACAAAGATCGTCCCTAAGCCGACAGGACCACAACTAACACGGATTTTTTATCTACTTGTTTCTGCAGAATCCTAGAACCCCGACGTCTCGGTTTCTAGTTTCTAAGTTAAAAACCACTTTTCCTCGAAATCTCAAAACTAAAACCCAAATCTCCGATACTTACACAAGGTCCTCAGGATCGGTTGTCCATAAAGCAAAACTTGGTCTAAAGACCATTTCTTTTTCTTTCATTGTTTTTCGGTAAAACACAAACCTTAAAACAAAGCTCGTAAAAACCTTTTTCCTTGGATAAAAGCAATTAATTTGAAAATCACGTTCCTCAAAACACTTTTGCTCAAACGGTTAACTTTATTAATTTAAACTAATAAAGGTTTCTAACGCCCTATTTATCTTAAAAATATCGTTTTCATTATTAAAAACACAGTTTCACAAATCTGCTATTTTAAGTTACTTTTCTTAAAAGCAGCTATTTATTATTATTTCATTCCGAAAGAGATAATTAATTATTTTCTCTTAAATTAAATTGAGAAACAATAAAACATTATTTATTTTTCTTAATTCCACAATTCAAGCTTTTAAAGCTTTTAAGTTATACGATGTTGGATCCTAATCGATATTTGATCCTCTAACGCCTTAAATCCCACAGCAGGGCACACGATATATCTATACAATTATTTAACAATTATAGCATGTATCCACACATATCAGCAGTTATGTCATGCATAGTCAAATTAACAGCAGTAAATAAAACAATCACCCAATAATCAGATACATACATTTATTTATAATACAAACACTGATGCAGCACATAGCTGTCGGAATTGGAATTCCTCAGGTTTGTCCCCTTACCTCTTGTAGTCCCAAGGTAAGCTGTAGACACCTGCTCAATCTGATAACTACATACACACAATCCATAAAGACATTAACTAAAAAAAAACAAAGATTTCTCCTATTGCATCACTCCTAGTGTTCGGCCCTATTAAATTAAAAATAGCTAGGGAACTCCAAAAATTCTCATTTCTTGGATAACACCCTAACTACGCGTGATAACCCTATATATCAACTCAAAACATCAAAAACCAACCAAAAACCCTACCCTATTCAATAGGGGGTTTCGGCCTCTCCTTCAAAAATATATCTAGAGAGATTTCTTGGCTCTAATATCTTGGATCATGCAAGTATGTCATGAACCTAGGCTATAGAAATTGGTTTGGTATTAAAATGATTTTTCTACAATTTTTCATGGATTTTTGAAGATTTAGGGGTAAAAACCTAACTCCTCTGCTCATGAAATTTTGGGGAGATTGAGAGATATAGAGATGAGATTCTACCTCCTATGATAATCTACTTCAAGTTTGGTGAAGATTGCTTCAAGAAATTTCAAGGTTCAAAGCTCCAAAAATGAGCTTCTAATGGAGAGAAAGTGAAGAAATGAGAGAAAGATGAAGATGGGGGTTTTGGGGGAGAGGCTGACTAGAAAGTGAGGGAGGAGGGAGGTTAAGTGTGAAGATGGATATTTATTTGCTTTCTTAAGACTTAAGTAATGGTAAAAGGTAATTAGTAACAAAAAAAAAATTAACCAAGGGCAATTTGGTCAATTCATGTCCCGACATTTTGAAGTTATCACGACACAGGTATGAGTCCTCGAATAACTTGACACAGTTTTGGCAAGAAAATTATCCGTTCGTGGGTCTCGAAAAACCCTAAGACAGCTCGAATCATCTCCCTGATTGATTATCGGCCCGAATATAAAATATTATTTTCATTTTCGGACTTCAGGACGCATTTTAGCAAAAAGATAGAGGATTGAATTCTAAGACTAAGGTCTCGTCCGTTAGTCAAGATTAAGTCTTGATAGTAGTAAAACACTATTATCCGAAAAACATAGATTGGGCTTTGTTTGAGTTTTCGGCCCAAACTTTAACCGTAGGCTCCCAGGATTATTGGGAGCATGAATATGATTTTAGTTTTCCCAAAATCATTTTCTAAAGCATAGATAAAAATATAAACTCATTAATTGAGTTTATCGTTTCTTAGAAAGCACGAAAAATCGGGGTGTTACATGATGCAACAAATATAAAATTGGGTGCAAATAAAAAGTTATATTGCAATGAATTATTATTTTTATTTGAAACAAAATTGGGTGCAAATAAAAAATTATAAAAGTGTGGGTTGCTTAAGGGTTTCTTAAATTTTTTATCATTAGAGCAAAACATGTATGAGTTGATTAACTATGATGTGGCATAGTGGGGGGCCACTTGATAGTAGTTATGAAACCCAAAGTGAGTTCCTTAGAAAATAACCAATGGAGATGCTCTTAGGATACTCATTGGCATTCTCCTTAATTAAATTTTATAATTTTTTGGTTATTAATGCACAAGTTGCAAAATAATTGAAATAATAAAAATATGCCTAGTAAAAACATTGTTTCAACTTGCCAATTACCACAATTTATTGAATACTTGTTTTTGGTGTAAGACTCTTAGTATCTGAAAATTACTTTAAACTCCACTTAATTCAAGTTAAGTTAATTGGAAAGACTTATTTAAGAGGTTAAATCTCCCTCAATAACTATTCTTTTTATTTACAAGATTCGAATGTAAAACTTATATAAAACTTTATTTAATGGGAATCAATTTTCTTGTCACTTGGAGCAACATGTGTTGGTATAATTTTTTGAACATTGTTGCTTTCTAAAGAGCACAATTACTTATTCTTTCAGTACGTACTCAATGTGTATATATTTTGTATGTAAAAATTTAGGGTGAGGACAAGCTTCGCTCAACACAAATTACCAATATGCTTATTAAAAAAAACACAAATTACCAATATAAGCGAGAACTTATAGTAAGATTATACATCGCTTGCCAACAAGGGATTTTAGTATTTGAACCCAAGTTTTGCAGATACCCATTGTGTATATTTAATATTTTTTATTTATACTATTTTTTAAAATTTTGTATATTTAATAATTTTTTTATTAATATACAGGTTATATTTTAATTAATAAATATTAGTAAAAAAAATTTATTACTAAAATTGATATTTTAATTTTTTTATTATAATAAATTAATATTCTTAAATTAATGTTTTAAAGTTAAATTACATAATTGGTGGATTTTAAAGTTGGTAAAATTCACATTCTTCTACAACACTTTTAAAGAACACAATAACTAGGATCCACTTTCTATTTTGTTTTTGTTTTTTTTTTTTTACTTTTTTTGGTATATATTATATAGGGTCCATTAAATTTAGAGTAAAGATTCAAATTAGTCATCGACAAAAAATCACGGTGACATTTTGGTCCCTGAGAAATGAAAAATACCAATTTGGTCCTCAAGAATGTAAAATATGGGTCAAAATAGTCCCTGTCAAAATGTCCCTAAAAATTATTCTAAAAAGAACCAATTTGACCCGCATTTTACATTCTTAAGGACCAAATTGATATTTTTCATTTATCAGGGACCAAAATATCATCGTGTTTTTTTGTAGATGACTAATTTGGGTCTTTATTCTTAAATTTAATTAGAGTCTCGCTGACGAGTGTCCTAAAAATATTGTTTAAGGAATCAACAAAAAAAAAAAAGTGTAACATTTTTCAATATATTAAATACATAATTCTCTCATACAAAATTTTCTATCTTGTTTACTTAATCAATGTCATAAGGGCACTGGTTAGCATTCTCTATTTACTTGATTGGTGAATTTGACAAATTAATTGTTGGCATTTTCTGACGAGACAGAACGAAGATGGTGGTTGGGGATTCCATATAGAGGGTCACAGCACAATGTTTGGATCGGCATTGAGCTATATTGCCTTGAGGATACTTGGAGAAGGGGCTGAAGATGGTGCAGACAGGGCAATGGTTAGAGGCAGAAATTGGATTCTCGACCACGGTGGTTTAGTGGCTATTCCATCGTGGGGAAAGTTCTGGGTCACGGTAAATACATTAATTGTTATTTTTGTGTTAGATTTTGGGTCACTTATAAACTTATAGAGGTATAATAAGTATAAGGCATATCCACAACTGTACGTATACCAAAACAAGCGTACACTGCACACACATGTAATATACTTGATTTAATTTGCTGCAGGTACTTGGAGTTTATGAGTGGTCAGGCTGCAATCCACTTCCACCAGAGTTATGGCTTCTACCCAAATTCATCCCTGTTCATCCAGGTTTGTCATAGAGTCATATATACTTTGGGGTTCCTTTCATCTCTTGTTTCTATTCTGCGCGCAACCATTAATTAGCAAATAGCGATTGTGTCTCTTCGATCTCTAAATAATATGCTGCAGGAAAAATGCTGTGTTACTGTCGCTTGGTTTACATGCCCATGTCATATTTATATGGGAAGAGGTTCGTGGGTCCTATTACTGGATTAATCAGATCACTAAGAGAAGAAGTGTTCAACGAGCCTTATGACCAAATTAACTGGAATAAAGCCCGAAATACTGTTGCTAAGGTCCATATATAGAATCTTTATCCTTAAATTAATATTTTATTTATTTGATTGTTGTGTGTCGTGTGCCCCATGTCAAATACAAGTTTCAGTTTCATATCTTTCATATCATCCCGTCTAAGGCTCTAATGGTCCTTTGGACAAATTAATTGGTGACTTGTTCTACTACAAGATTGGAAATGTAAATATTATACTATTTTGATTTGATGTATATATGAAACTCAACATGACATGAAATTTCAGGAGGATCTCTACTATCCACATCCTCTGATCCAAGATTTGTTATGGGGATTTATTCATCACGTGGGAGAGCGTTTTCTGAACTGCTGGCCCTTTTCCATGCTGAGAGAGAGGGCACTAGAAATTGCAATTAACCATGTACGTTATGAGGACGAGAACAGTAGATACCTTTGCATTGGAAGTGTAGAGAAGGTAAATTAAATGACAAGCATTAATTATGTACCGCTAACCAATAAATAGTGGTGTTTATATATTTATAGGTTGATTTTGATCGGTAAGTAAGCACAGTTTATTTATTATCATGGGTTTGTCTAACATGTACAAATTTACACATGTTAAAGAATCAATATATAAAATTTTTTTTATGAAAAATCACATTTTTAACTTTTCAATATATTGAATATAATATTTTTTAAGAGAGAATTATTATTATTGATTTCTTCATGATAGAAAAACCCTAATATCATTACTGAATGGAAAAAACGGCAGGTGTTATGTTTGATTGCGCGTTGGGTTGAAGACCCCAACTCAGAGGCTTACAACCTTCACTTAGCCCGAATCCCTGATTATTTCTGGCTCGCTGAAGATGGCCTGAAAATCCAGGTTAGCATATTACCCTTTTTTAGTTAATGTAAATTTAATTCAGTATATACATACACGATACATATACTAGAAATCAAGTGGTCTTTCTTTTATAGGCAACATCCAAAGTTTTTCTTCAATGTCAATCAGGATTGACGACAATAGTTTTGTCCACGGAAGGACTAATTTGAGGGCACTTTAAGGACCATTTTATGGCATTAATCATCATTAAAGCACCACTCTTTTTTTGAAAAAAAAATCGGCACATTGAAAGACCATTTGATGATCCTGTAAATGAATGTTTTAATAATTAGAGCCTACTCCAAACAGCAACTTATTTTGATAGATACTTATTCTTATATAAATATAGTGTATGTAATTTGGAGTTTATAAAAAAAATGTGTATTTAATTTGGATATATTAAATTTAGAATTTAATTTTAATACACTATCACTGTAAAGTTTTTTACATCTTACATATGACTTTTCAAAAATATAATTGTGATAAGAATCAAATATTTTTAATGATTGACAATTTATGATTGGTTGACGATATAAAAATTCTTTACACGGACACATATACCAATTAAATCTTTAAACTAATGATGTATTATACATATCATTAATATACTAGTGAATATAACATTTATTTAATAATAATTAATGATATATTAAAATTTTAATAACTTAGTCAATCCAACTGATTAGATTAAATTTATATAAGAATCTCTTATTTTAAAGAAGGTCACTTACCTCCACTTCTCCTTAATTATCAACCCATATATATTAAATTAGGTTACTCACTTAGATACTCTCCAAAAATACTTTTCTCTCAGTTGCTATGTGACTTTACCTACATAAAGCATTTTTTAATATTTATTTTATAAATTCATTTTAAAATTTTCTAAGTAACTATTATAACTACCAAATCTAATAACCATTTGCTTATTTTCGTTTAAATCTTTTCTATTTTAGGACAAAGATTTTTTATTAATTGCTATCATGTCAAATTCAAATTATTACTTTTTAAAGATTAATTGAAATACTAATTATTATTATTTGCCTATTATGATAAACAAAAACTCTAATAAATGATGGGCTAAAATACCATTTTAGTCCTTTAACTTATTTTTTAGTTTTAATTTGGTCATTTAACTTTTAAAAGTTTCAATTTGGTTCCTTAACTTGTCTCTGTTAACACAAGTTAGTCCTCTCCGTCAATGACATAAGCAAAAGTGACAAAAATGTTATACGTGTTAACAACTTAAAGGACCAATTTGAAACTCATTTAAAACATAAGAGACCAATTTGAAACTTATTTAAAAGTTAAGGGTCCAATTTGAAATTTGTTAACAATTTAAAGGACCAATTTGAAACTCATTTGCTTATGTCATTGACGGAGATGACTAATTTGTGTTAACAGAGACAAGTTAAGGGACTAAATTGAAATTTTTAAAAGTTAAGGGATCAAATTACAACTAAAAAATAAGTTAAGGGACCAAAACGATATTTTAACCTAAATGATAAGTCTAAAAACACGGATGGTTATTTACAATATTTGCAATAATATTACGATTGTATTACAAATATAATTAATAATTAATTATATATTATTTTCTTATTTTCTTATAAATATTATGTATTCATCTACTATGTTTATCTCTCTCTCTCTCTCTCTCTATATATATATATATATATTATAATATAATTGTGAATAATACATTCTTTTTCTTATAATATAAAAATTTATATATTAATTTCTTATTTTCATATAAATATTAGTTCTCCAAAATTTTGTCATTTAGTTCTTTTCTAGGACAAAGATTTCGGAAAAAAAGTTGTAGACTAATATGATTTTTAATAAAATATATCTTAACTATTTACTATTCATTTACTATATCCTCTTCACATAAATTTTTTTAAAGTTAAATATTAACAAATCAAATAATTTAAATTTATAATATATTATATATGTATATCATGTTAAATTATATTTTACACACATAATAAAATATTTATCTAATAAGCAATAATTAAATAAATATTAAAATTTAAAAAAATCATGCATTACAGGAATTACTAATGAGTTAAATTTTGTTTTATGCTCATTAAAAATTGTGCATTACAAAAGTTGTTTTTAAATTGGAAGAACCCACTCCTTATATATTGAACAACTCTTAATAAGAGCTTCCACGTAGGATGGCTTCAATGCAAGCGAAAATAAGCAACGGTTCTTTAGTGTTAAGAGCCTCCTTAAAGAGTAGCATTAGAGATGCTCTAACTAGTTAATTTTAATGCAGAGTTTTGGCTCTCAGACGTGGGACGCTGTATTTGCTATACAAGCAATACTTTCTTGTAATATGAGTGAAGAATACGGACCTACTCTTCGAAAAGCATACGACTTCATGAAGGCTTCGCAGGTAACAAAATACTTGTCACTTATATATTCGTTGACTCGATATATATTTGGAACCATATTTTGAAGTTTTGTTTGGCCCAACTTTTTTTTTGGATTTAAAAACTACTTTAAAGGAGAAGCTAAAAATAGGAGCTTTAAAAATAAAAGCTAAAACTATTTGTTATTTTCATTTTTTTTTTTAATTTAAAGGCTACTTTTAATTTAAAAGTTGTTTGGACGTAAAACCTACTTAAAAGCAACTTTAATGTAAATTTCAACTTAAATTTTCACAAGGTTCTGCCATATGTCTAACTAAAACCATGAGATAAAAAAATTATTCACAAATTGAATTAATAAAAACAAGAGGAAATTGAAACGTGTGAAGGGAAGGTGAGATTCTGCTATGAAGGCAAGGTAAGAAAAACAAGGGGAAATTATTCACATGGTTCTGGTGTCTTCTTTACAAGATTAGGAGTCTCCAACAACACGAAAAGAAGAAGAGGCCCACTGACAATTGCATAAAAAAAATAAGAAACAGGGAGGGGTTGGGGTTGGAAGAGGGGCAAGAAGGCAGAAGCTCCGCATAACTTAGAAACAAAGGCGAGTAAATACCCAATTGATCCATGAAATTGTAAATGTGTATCAATTTGGTCTCTAAATTTAACGAAATTTCAAATTAGTTCTCGAAATTGTTAAACGTTAATCAAGTTGGTCCCTCCATCAATCTCAATTAGTTGACAGTATTAATGACGTTGAGGTGACACGTTATCTGTCTAGGTGACACGTTAGCTACCTTGGACCTAATTGCAACCTAATTTCAGGATCTTTTTGATATTATGTGAGGTTAAATTTTTTCACCCTCTAATGTCTCTTTCTTCTCTTTTTCTCCTTCGTTCAAAATCTCCCCCTTTGTTTCTGCAATGGGTTAATGGGTCTGTAATCAAAATTGAGAATTGAACTTGAAAGAAAGAAAGAAAGAAAGAAAGAAAGAGCGAGCGTTGGTAATAAAAAAAGAAGGGGCTAAGGTATTCATTCACATAGGTTCCTTCCATTCAACTTTTCTTTTCATGGGATTGAAAGTAAGTGATGAATTGTCTGTTTGTGGATTTGATTTTAGTGTCGGTAATTTACAACCAAAAAGAGTTCTTTGATCAACCTTTTTTCTATTTTCTCTAGTGGGTATTATGTGGAGCCTCTATAATTCTAGTTTGGTGAATTGGGGAATTTTGCAGATTGTATGATTTTTTTTTTAATTTAAAATTTTCATATTTTGAGTTGGAAGGTTTTGTTCCCAATTCAAGACTGATCAACGTTAGGTTTTGTTCCCAATTCAACCACTGGTGGACTTTTTGTTGTGAAATCAGCACATTTAGGGGCTGGACGTGAGGCTATGGATAATGAGGTCAAAATCCTGAAGACTTTAAGTTCACCCTCATATATTGTCCAATGATTCGGGACAGAGGAAGGCCAAGGTAATCTCATTGTTTTTATGGAATATATAACAGGGGGTAGTTTGGCAGATGTGGCACCGAAGTTTGGAGGGTCATTAGATGACGAGGTGGTTCAGGTGTATACTGAGAAATTCTGCTTGGGTTAAAGCACCTTCACCAACATGGAATTGTGCATTGTGACCTTAAGTACAAGAGGGAAGATCGGAAGAGAAGAGCACGAAGATGGGAACATAAAGGGTGAGGTGAAAAATTAGGAAGTAAATGCAAAAATGAAATTAAAAAACAAAATCCTAATATAATATTAACATAATCCCTGAAATTAGTTCAATGACGTGGACACCAGTTGTCCCTTAACATGTGGTAGATAACGTGTCATCTCAGCGCCATTAATACTGTCAACTAACTAGGACTAATGGGGGATCAACTTGATTAACGTTTGACAATTTCAGGGACTAATTTGAAATTTCGTTAAATTTAGTGACCAAGTTGACACACCTTTATAATTTCAGAGACCAAATTAAGGATTTATTCAAAAAAAAAAAACATTCACGAATGTAACTACTTCAAAAGCTTCTTATTTTTATTTTTCTTCTTTAAAAATAAGCTCCAAAAGTGTTTGGCCCAACTTCTCCTTTTAAGGAGGAAAGAAGCTAAAAAAAGGTAGACCAAACGCTACCTTATTTTTGAGCTGAAAGAGCGTAATGCCATCTTAAACGGTTAAAAAAAATTAAAGTGCTCTTTTTATAAATTAGTAAAAAAAAAAAGTTACATTCACTCTTAATTTGATAAAATTCATTGAAATTTTAAACACTAAATGATATAAGAAATATATTGTTACTTACTTTAAAAACATACTCACTTTAGAAAAACTTTTTCCTATTTATTTCCATCATTAATGATGCAGAATGTATTGTTGAGACTACCTTGAGTCGAATTGATCGCCAGAAGCCCAAACAAATAAACGTTATCCTAATTAGAGAAAAACATTATTCTAGCTACAATATACATTATCTTAGTTGGATATAGACATGATCTTAGTTAGAAAAAGCGTAAGTTAATTAGGAATCTTATTTAGAGTTAAATTAGGAATCCTAGTTAGAGCTAAACTGTGGAAGGCTTATAAATACTGTGTTTATATTATTTTATTTAGATAATTTGGCATATTTCAAAATTCATATTTTTAGTACTAATAAAGTTTAGGAAGTTTTCTTTATTCTAATGTATTTATACTATTTTCATGTTGCATGCTTGTGATTAAGGTCCAGGAAAACCCATCTGGGGACTTCAAGGCAATGTACAGACACATTTCCAAAGGAGCATGGACATTCTCTATGCATGATCACGGTTGGCAAGTCTCTGACTGCACGGCAGAAGGACTTAAGGTACACCCAAATTCTATCAAATGAATGAATAATATCATTTTTTGTTTTTCGGAGTATTCTCCAATATGATAGGTAAACGATTAATATCCCAAGGTACGCTTAGACATTTAAGTGGAGATCTCTCCTAATAGCATTTTTCATACTAATGAAATCAAGAATCGAACCTAAATAATATCCATTTGGTTCACCCAAAATCAATATTGTTAAAACTGGACCAGATTGATCGGATAGACCAAAAAGACCGTGAATCGACCTCCTATCTAATCCTGTTTAAGTCATTTAACCATTTGTAAGGTCAGTCTGGGTTAAATCGGTAAGAAATCGGGTTTGACGGCTTTAAACTGGTCTAACCAAGGTTTGACTGTGTTTTTTTCTCTAGAAATTCAGTATTAATCCCAAAATGCACCAAATGGAAATCAAACAAGTTTGTATCATGATAGGGAACAACCCTACCATTAGATCATTGTTGCAGGTTGTGATAATGGGCTTAATATAAATATTATTTTTAAGTTATGATTATGATCATAAGTTGTGACTTTATATTTGAGAGTTGATTTTAAGTTGTGATTTTAATTAAGATCTTAATCTTTTGTATTTTATTATGAATATTTTTATTAGTTGCGCATGTTGTGACTTATTAGAATAATATCATGATGGATTTCAACACTGATTAGAGTCGACATTTGGCAACTAAATATGTCTATAGGCTGCACTCCTACTCTCAGAAATGCCAACTGCTCTGGTTGGGGAAAAAATGGAAAATGATCGATTTTATGATGCTGTTAATGTCATCCTCTCTCTACAAGTAATGATTTCCAAATTAGTTGCTCTGTTGTTTCTATATGTAACTTTCATTATATAATTTGGATGCAACTCTCACATATCCCGTTTAACTGCAGAGCAGTAATGGCGGTTTCCCTGCTTGGGAGCCTCAAAGGGCATACCGTTGGTTAGAGGTATGAAAATATAGTTATTCTAATTCTAATTCTAGTTAATTCGTCAAAGAAAAGATTTAAGGACAGTCATTGTCTTAACTGAGTGAGAACTTATATCTGATGCAGAAATTCAATCCAACAGAATTCTTTGAAGACACTCTCATTGAGATGGAGTAAGATTACAATGATAAACATGTTGATGTAATGTACTACTATATTGGGTCACTTACTATGTGCCATGTTGTGAAATTAATAGGTATGTAGAGTGCACAGGATCAGCAATACAAAGCTTGGCTCACTTTAGAAAGCTATACCCAAAGCACAGAAGAAACGAAATAGATCACTGCGTTTCCAAAGCAATCCGTTTCATTGAAAATACACAAAATCGTGATGGCTCATGGTATGGTATTGTGTCTTTCGTTATTTTCTCTTCTCCTAAAGATTATATCTTATGCAATACACCCTAATCTACTGTACAGTTGTAGGTTCTAGCCTAAACCATTCAAATTCATGCATTTCTTTCTTAATATCTAAGTTCTATGGCACACTAGATGACTTGCAACTGCTATAACTATGCTATCTCTTTTTTAAATTGTTTGGCGAAATAACTATGCTATCTATAACTCTTCAGTGTTAAAACATTTTTATTTAACTTGTCTGTATTTGGTCCAAAAAAAGACAAGGTTCATTTGTCCCAAAGAAAAGACAAGTTTCCTATAGATAAGTACTTTACTTATATATACAGGTACGGTTGTTGGGGGATTTGCTATACCTATGGTACGTGGTTTGCTGTGAAGGGACTAACAGCCAGTGGAAAGAACTGCCATAACAGTCCTTCCTTGCGCAAAGCTTGTAAATTTTTGTTGTCAAAGCAGCTTCCTAATGGTGGGTGGGGAGAGAGTTACTTGTCAAGCCAGAACAAGGTGAGCACTTATGTTAAACTTTTTTGGAAAATAGCACCACAACCACCAAAAGAATTTTACCAAGTTTTGTCCTCAAATAATTCCGATACATGAGACTTATACTCACATGCTTTCTTGATCCCATCAGGTGTATACAAATCTAGAAGGGAACCGTGCAAACATCGTTCAAAGTTCATGGGCTTTGTTGTCCCTAATTGACGCAGGGCAGGTTAGTAAACCTCCAGCATTTTAACGGGTAATTTTGTGTAATATAAATTTTCCAAAATATTATTTGCACAACAAAAAATGGGACAATAATCAACAACAGTTAATGATGTTCAACATCATGATTAATAATCTGTTGCACTTGATTAATAGGTACACCAAAAATAGGTAACTCATGCAATTTAAAACCATGCAAAAAGTTTATACATAATATAAATGACAGTATAAGTACCAGATTCTTCTGAATCAAAATAGAAGGACAAAGTTTCTTAATAGATGTTGTTAGCATTTTACATTGGGCCCAATTGAGGGAGTGAATTGATTTGTATAATAATTTTGAGAGTTACTTTATTGTTCAAAAGATCGATAGACAATTTGGACTTAAGCTTCCCAACTTATATATATTTCAATTGTATTTATTTTGTCCTATGTGGAACTTTATTCTCCAACACATGTAGAGTATGTCATTGTGCTAATTATGAATGTTTTGGTGAAAAAAGGCTGAGATAGATCCTACACCCATACACCGTGGAATAAAGTTGTTAATCAATTCACAAATGGAAGATGGAGACTTCCCACAGCAGGTAATTCATCAGCCGATGATAATTAAATAAAAACGAAACAGATTTAGTTAGCACTTAGTAATCACATGTCTGTTTCTCTCGTCAACATATTTTTATTCATTCATTACCAACAAAATCAAATACAGGAGATCACAGGAGTATTTATGAGGAACTGCACCCTGAACTATTCATCGTATCGAAACATATTTCCCATATGGGCTCTGGGAGAGTATCGTCGCCGAGTCTTGTATGCATGAAGACGTAATGCTTCAACTTCACTGCCTCTGTGAACTTATTATTTAAGTGATCGATTGGTTGTACCTGCTTGTCACCTAGCTATCTGGTTTACGTGTACCGTAATTTCCACGAATTCTATATTTGCCTGCAACATTTAAAATATCTATCTATGTGGTTGTGATACTAGTAGTCTCTCCTCAAGCGTCAGTAAGCATACTATATAAGAACACTTAAATTTTTAATTAATTCCCTTTTCAGTACACAAATGGTTTTCAGCTCTTAGTTCGATCACCATTTTAAAATAAGATAAATCTTGGACTTGATTAATTCTCCATATTCCAATTTCCCATGGATAGATGACCTACAAAAAACTCAAGTGTAGTTGCCTGACGAGTGACGAGCAATATGGAGATAAGATAATCTTGTTGTCTGTAGCAGCAGCAAAGCAACTCAAGCAAGAAATTTAGGACTCAAGTAATCTGGAAATGCAACTGAGTTATGTAATAGGAAATCTGATACCGGTTATGGACATATTGGACATGTACCAGTAGAAGTAGTGAACAGTATGGTTAGAATATATGGAATTTATCTCATAATATTTTAGTATATTTTAAAAGATCTTTTAGGTGTGATTTCTAATTTATTATTTTTTGATCTATTTCCTTATTTGATTAGGATTATTATAGAATTCTACTCATGGCTATCAAACTCAAGATTTAACCTAGGATAGTTTAGGAGAAGTAAGATCGTAACTCATAGGATCGTAATACGGGTAAAATTCCACCAAAGAAATAAAATTATATTTAATTTATTTATAAATTTATAAATACATATAAAATAATGTAAATAAGAAAAATAACCTTAAAACACCAAAATAACCTTAAAATAATACAAATAATATAATACAAATAATAAATGAAGGCACTCAAGAACTGGAGTATTTAAAGAATGAAAACCATAATGAAAACTCAATGGCAATCATTTCTCTGTTTTTTGGGAAGGAAGAGTTGAGTAGAGGAGTATTTAAAGAATGACAAATACCAAAAAAAAAAAAGGGTGAATTGAATATTGATAAGTGACATAGATAGGGTGAATCCATGGACAGTGCCTTATGGGCTGAAAACAGATAATAGTTGATCTGGAATATGGTTTCCCTTTTTTTTTTTTTTTTTTTTGTTTTGTAAAAACAGGTTAAAACTCGAAAACTGATTGATTGCGCAAAAACAAGTCAAAAAAAATACTAAAATCATGAGCACAATAGCATATCAACAATCTGAACGCTTTTCCACTCTTCCTCGACGATCCCGCTGTACCAGCTGCTATCCTTGTTTCTTCACCGCTCTGCCTCACTGAAGGATGCAAATATCGTACTCTCCAACGAATAACATCACGCGTTCGACAACCATGATTCTACTATTAGTACAAATAAGACACAAGACATTCGAGTTTATCTTTTATATTATCATCACACTACCATCACATTGCCTTCGAAAATTTTGAACATGATTAACCTTTCTAGTGAGGGTTTAGTGAGTTTCATATTAAATAGAATTGATGACTTAATAATGCTAAATCTACAGTAAGCATTAAAAAATATAACATAAATTTAGTACATTACAATCAAGATCATGACATCCATGGCCAGAGATGCTATACACAATAAGAAGAAGATACCATCTTTCCAAAGTGCACTGCTACCGGTCAGCAAAAGAAAACTTCAGAAATCATTTAACTTCAGAACTACTAGTAATGAATTATTGACTAAGCCCAACGTTCAGTCAAACAAAATACATACAACTATAACCGACTTTTCAATTTCAACCAAGAACGCGATCTGATTCCCAACAGAAAATGGCTAATACATGATGTTGTTTCAAATAGACATATATTATTAACTTTCAGTAATCTTACCCCATATATGATTCAATTTCATTGCTAATTCAGCAGCAGACCTCCTTTCGGCATGACTGAAAATATTCAGGTTCACAGCCTCCTGAACTGCAGATAAAAGCTGTTCCTTGGCTTCAATAGAGAGAGCAATGCAATTTGGTCCATAGATAGTACTCATGTCCACAACCTATAATAAGAAATACTACCATAGAGGATCAGACATATTCCCCAAGGTTATTTGGTACTACTAATAGATAACGACATACAAATTCATAAAGGCGAAAGTGCCTAACGTATTAGCTTACTATTTGGTAAGTGAGAATTCCTTAGCATAGGGATATAGAATTTTTGCATGGTTGTAAAATCCGGACTGAGGTCGAACCAAACAGGGGGCTTGGTTTACCGATTTGACCACTTGTCTGGCTAGGAAAAAAAAAGCAAGCTAGGAAAAAAAAAGCAAAAAGAAAAAAAAAATCTGGTAGCAGTTTTGCAAGTAAGATTCATAGTGCATCAGTTTACGCTTAAGAATGGACAGCCCTTGTTTATGATTCATGACCATTTTGCTAATGGAGCAGATGCCATTGTGTTCTCAAGAATCAGCTTGGAAAAATTGATATTCAGAAAAAGCAAAATGCTAATATTTTTCTACGTTTTTTAATCTTTTCGGCATGATCCCTCCCATCCCAGATGTTTGTTTGTCTGACATTTAACATTAAATTTAATGAAATTAGTTTATACAGTTATGAGCACTTGATTCATCTTTTCTTTTACTGTAATTTTTTCCCGCCTAGTGGCAACACATCCTACATAGCATGCAACATAAAAGAAATCGATAGCCTAGGGTTGTTTAGCTATCCTGCTCAAGTTTCACTACCTCATATTCTCCGTATGGCAATAAAAGCAAAAATAACAGACAGAAGATCATAGTGATGATCTGTACAAAATTAAAAACTATTTACTAAACTGTTTAAAGGTAATCTAAAATCACATTTCATGCTGTTACAAATACCAATTCAAAGAGTATGATCACAACTTTTAGCATCTCAATCTCATGATTCTAGTTTTAAAGGCTAGAGGAATCTTTTTTAAGGTATGATATGACAGAGATATTAAGGGAAATGTAAACCACAAAATTGAAACTCAGTGGATGAAATAGAAAGTGCTTCCTGTGTTATTTGTGATTGAAAGGTGCCTCTTGAGCTTAAAAGAAAATTTTACCACACAGCTATAAGACTCGAGATGTATGTTACTAACTGTTGGGCCGTAAAGAGCCACCATAAGCATAAGCTCAGTGTTGCGAAGATGAGAACGGTATGTTGGATAAGTGGACATACAAGACAAGATTAGGAATAAATGATTTAGAGAGAAAGTAAGTGTAGTATCTATTAAGGAAAAAATAGTATAATGCACCTTAGGTGGTTTCAACATGGGAAGAGAAGACCATTAGAAGCCCCAAAAAAACGAGTATACATCAAGTGGAGGATAGCCCAATAGTTAGAGGTTAAAGGAGACCTAGAAAAACTGTTGGTGAAACCATTAAAAATGACAGAGATCTGAAAAGCCTTTAATTTTTATGATAGAAAATAATGGTGCCATTGATCCATGTAGCCAACCCCACAAAGTGGGAAAAGGCTTTTGTTGTTGCTGATGACATGAAGCCACAACATTTAATGCTTTAATGTTCCTTTAATTATTAACTAACAAACTCGTAGATACACTTCATTCATTCCAACAAAGCTATGTAAGGTAACTGAAAAGATTTATGAATTCAAAATGATAATCAATAAATCACTGATGCAATTAGTAAGTGTAAGTGAACTTGCCTGTTGCAGCCAAGGGATTATGGTATCCAAAAATCTTCCTTCAAAAAGATATAATGCTAAATTACTAAGGAGAACATTGACAGTCTTCACTGATAAACTTTCTATAACTGGACCCGTTTTATTTAGAAGCTCAACAATAATTCGTTCATCACGAGAACACAGAGCTTCCATATATGCAGAGTTTAGATCCCCTTCAGACACAAGACGTTTCACACATTTCCAGAAGTTAGTATTACTTTCAGAACAACCATTTCCTTCGTTGGCTCTGGTAGCAGAGGAAAAGGTACCATCATTCTTTCTCACTTGAGCAGAACCCATGCTCCGTGTGTTCTTCCCTGAGCTGTTCAAAATACCCTTCTCTGTAAAATTCTTAGCAATCGTTACCTTGCAACTTCTCCACATATCCGCACTATCTGCAGCAAGATTCATTGGTTGGCTCCTTGAAAATGTTTTATTCTCAAAACTTTCAGAACTTTTAACCGGCAAGTAGCCTGACTGCTTATTATTAATATTTACAGAAGGCTTTGTAGTGCATATGGAGAACCTGGGAGAAGCCACATTTTGGCTTGGCCTCACAGATTTGGAGTTTTCTGAATAAGAATATCTTCCTCCTTGTATAGATTCTTGAGTGAATCTATTAAGTACATTCTCTAAGCCTACCATTCTTGATTGAATCATAGAAAGGGCATCCATTATGCCAGTTGTAAACACCTGAAAAAGATTTGACAGTATAATAGGTAAAACTGTAAAAGGTATACCATATACCATCTCATGCACATAAGAAGCACTCAAGTCAAGAATATCAATATCTCTGTGTGCATGCGTGTGCCTGAAGTTACAGAGCTTATTTTTTTCGTTACACCTTCATGATAAAGCACATAGATGTTTACTTTGTTGATTTTGTTATATATTAGTAGGTGAGTGAGAGAATCATACGAAGCCAACTCTTATTGAGAGTACTACAGATGTTGTCATGCTGTTAAAAGAAAACAAGGAAGCCTAGGTTCCAGAAATCACTGCATGTAGAAAAATGACTAGCAGCATCAGAGTTCAGAAACATAAAATCACACACACACACACACACACACCTGTGTGTATATAACACACTCTCACTCACACACGCACACGCACATACATATACCTGTATGTATACAACTCCATAATACCTGTAATTGATGCAACATGTTTGCCTGTTTAGTTTCAATATCTGAAAGATGATTTTGAATACAAATGATTTCATTTGCCATTCGCACACAGCATTCATGCGAAGTTTGCGGACTTGAGTCTGTAACTGTAGAATCCGAACATCTAGGGTGCTCCGTCCTTATGGAGTACATTTGTTCATTACAACTTATTTCTTCGCCATCAAACTGTTGCCGTCTTGCAGTTAGCTTCTGTAATCCACTCTTTATAAAGCAGTTATGAGAAGCAGTTAAAAACTTGGTCTCAAAGTTATCAGTGGCAAGATTAGACACAGAAGAGCACTCCTGCTTGTCATCCATAGGCGGCATATATTCATAACCAACATCCTGCATGCTTGTAACATCAGCACTCATTGATTCTAATGGCTTAGTGACAGAATTACTCTCAGATTCTTCATTCTGGAATTCCAGTAAGGAATGGGTTCCAGGGACTGCAATTTCAACATGCCAATCATCTGGTTTGAGATGGTGAGGATTTCCAACATAATTTTGACATGCTTTTCTAACAGACAACGGAGTCCTTCCCATAGTTGATTTTATGTTAACTTTTTGGAGCTTGACATCCCTCTGTCCTGATTCAGTAGTACTACTAAGCTCAGTAGAGTCACCTCTACAGAGATTTTCTGTGGAAAGCATAAGTAGAAGACAACATAAAGAAGAATAAATCAAAAGCATGCCAATGAATAGAAGGATGGCAACCAGAAGAGTGCATCACATATTCACAATACCAGATGATGATGTTAGGCATGTTCTCAAGGTTAGCTAAGATGACAAAATAAGATTACTATCTGATTGGGACTTATAAAACAGCCAAGGATATCTTTGGTCTAGATAATGGATTTGAGAGTAACCAATCAGTCTTAAGATATTATTATGGAAAACATTATGCCTCAAAAAATGATTTTTGATGATGGAGTGAACAGAATGATCTTGTTGGGTTGGGCTAATGAATCCGCAATGCTATGTTTGCATGGGAAGTAAGGAGAGGAAAATGAAGGAAAAGGTTATCCAAACCCACGTTTGGAAATTTTTAATTAGAAGGGAGGTGGAAGGAGGGCTTCTCCCTCAAACCACCAAAATTCGTCACCCTCAAATTGAATAGTAAAGAGGGATGAAGAGTTTATTTAAATTAAAATATGTGAAAATAACTCTCTTTCGCCCTACTTTAACTTAACTCCAAAACAAGAGGAAGAGCGTTCCCTTCCTAGTTCCTTCCCTTACTTAACATCCAAGCAAGGAGAAATAACTCTCCCAACATCCTATTCCTTCGAAATGATAATATATCAGTCTTATATTTATAAAAGGCGAGGAATAATACCATGTACAGTACAATAAGACAGTTGAAGTATAACTATATATAAAATATTAATGTTAAATTAATCATTTGATCCCTATACATGACATTAATTTTGAACTTGGTCTCTATATGTTTTAAATTGGTCCCTATATGTACGAATATTTTTAATTTGATCATCATCATTTATTGATGTTATAACATTATTTGTTGAAGTTAAAGTATAGGGACCAAATTCAAAATAATTATCACATATAGGAACCAACAAAAAAAAATTGAATTCGGTACAAATATGTCTTTAATCTTTAATACTCTTTAAACTTTGGTCCCAAACAATAATAATATTAATCGTTGCTTATATCTCAACTGTTCAATTAGACTACTGTTTTGCATTACATTTTTCTAAGAATAATCTCCAATAAGGTGGATCCAGGGAGTGCACAATTGGAAATGGGTCGACACATAATTTAGTCACTACACTGTGCCAAGAACTAGACTTCCCTGGTATATTTCACCCACAACACAACATATCTGCTGCTGCGATATTTATCTATTTATCTAAAAAGGGAAAGTAAATTGACAGATGGCATCACCAAACCTTTTAAGGAGGATCCTGCTTCGGAAGGCTCAGGAGTATTGGGGCCTGGAAGAATTTTCCAAAATTTCAGCGCTTGCGAAACAGCATCCCTAACTGGCTTCACCTATATTATTATTATTATTATAATAAGCAATTAGAAGAAGTATCTAGTAATAATAGATTCAAAGACAAGAAACTGACGACAAGCATTTCATATGATAAATGAAAGTATTAAAATGAGAAGCAGAAGCACCTTGTCAAATCGACATGATTCAAGAGAATGAATGCAAGAAGCTCTTAAACATCCCAAGGAAGAAGCACCGGTGAAAGCAATTTCTCCTAATGCTACTGAAGCTGCTTTGCGTGTTGTCCAGTCACTGTGTTTGAGGGCCTCTTGGATGCTAGCAACAGCAGTGGACAGAATATTTTCAGTTGGAGCGCCCCCAGCCTGAAAAGCAGCAATTAATTAATTAATTAATTAATTAATTAATTAATAGCTTAGCCTTAGCTAGCTAGGATGGAATAATAATGCTAATTAATTAATTAATGCTAACAAACAATAAAAACAAACAAACAAAGAAATTAACTAACCAGGATAATGCTTCTGTTCAAGTCAAGTAGAGCTGGTTTAGCCATAAAATGAGGATTTTTAAGCAACTTGAGAATCTTAGTGAGCATCTTGTGCAAAAGGGAAAGGGGAGGATGGTGTGTGTTGTCAATGATCCTAGCGAGGCAGAAAGCAGAAGCGGACTGGACGTGCTTGTTTTGTTCCCCGAGAGCCTCAAAAAAGGGTCTGACAAGTAGAAGAAAGGCCTTGTTGTCGTGGGGTTGCTGCAATTTAGAGGCCAGAACAGCAGCTGTTTGGATGCACACGTCCCTGACGATGGAATCGGGGTCCCTGAGACGCTTCACAATGCTGGCAACCATCTTTGGGAGATATGGGAGGATGAGGCCCTCGTAAAATGTGGCCAATGCGCCCATCAGCCTAACACATTCCTTTCTGATACCGCTCTTTTGCTTCGAATCAGTGTCCAATAGGCAAGACACAAACGGGGATATCCCTTCTGGGGTTAAACCCTCTAACGTTTTCTCAAGCTCATCCATCCCTATTTGCTGAGTATCGCGATCACCAACCTTGTTCAAAGCACCAACTACTTTCTGTTTCAGCTCCAAATTCGCTTTCCCTTGTGCCGCCTGACTATGTGACTTCTTCATCTTCTTCACTGTCTTTCAATTGAATTGTTCAAATTCAAATTCAAATTCAAATTCAAATCTGAAACTGAAACACAAAATCTCAAACTCACCTCGGAATCGGAGAGGGACACATGAATCTTGTTGGTGTCCTGACTCCAACTTTAAATCTCGCGCCCTCTCTCTCTCTCTACTTTCGATTTCGAATTTCGGATTGGGGAGCCTTTTCGGCCCTCCCTCCCACATGGGCTTTGGGCTTTCCTCATGTCAATTGTCCTCATCATCAGGATCAACCCACTCCCCACCACCCTTCAATTAGAATTAGTATATGGGTGTTGCTTTTTACCCTACTAATATTTTTAATACATCACAAATCTCATTTTAAATTTTTTTTTCCCTAAAATACCCGTCTCTTAATACACCACAAATCTATTTCCATCTTCCTTCAAACCTTGCTGGGAGAGGAAACTTTGGCTGATGAAAAAGCATACCTGTAACATTGTTATAGTATACGTGATCTCTTGCTCATTAAATATCCATTTAGGAATTCTTTTCTTGAACAAATGCAACAAAAATTCCGAGTTGGATTGTGAATTTGTGAATCGGTGTGCAAAGGAGCAGAATGGGGTTGACCAATTTCATCATCGCGGTGGTGTTGAAAGTGTAATTCAATTCTGTTAATAGTTAGTTAATTCTGTTAGTTGTTGTAGTTAGTTAAACTGGCTATTGGTGTTGTTGTTATATAGCTGGTATAAATACTATGTAAGTTCACATTTGTGTGATAAGTGTGTGAATAATAAACAGAGGTATATTCAGTGAATTTCCTTTCTTCTCTGTGTGAGTGAGTATTATTGAGATTGTCTCCAACAAATTTGTATCAAGAGCTAGCAAAGTCAGGGACCTGTGTGTGTGTATGCGATCATGGCTTCCTCAAATGGCAATGGAAGTTTTATTTCTAACTTGCCAATTCTTGATGGCAAGAACTATGACCAGTGGGTTGTAAGGATGGAAGCCATTCTTGGTTTTCGAGAGATCTTGGAGATCGTAAAGGATGGAGTCTCTGTGAGGGAAAAGGATGATGCGGCTGTCAAGAAGAAAGATTACAAGGCAAAGTGTCTTCTTCATTCTTGTGTGGATTCTATCAATTTTGAAAAGATTTCAAAGGCCTTGTCTGCGAAAGAGGCCTGGGATATCTTGCAGAAATCGTATAGTGGTGCTGAGAAGACCAAGAAGGTAAAGCTGCAATCACTAAGGAGACAATATGAGTTGCTATCAATGACAGAACAGGAGACCATAGCAGACTACTTCAACAAACTCCTACAATTGGTGAATTCTATGAAAAACTGTGGAGAAACGATGGCTGATCAGCAGGTAGTTGAAAAGATCTTGAGAACCTTGACACCTCGATTTGACCATATAGTTGTGGCAATTGAGGAGTCCAAAGATCTTGAAAAACTAAAGATGGAGGAGCTGCAGAATTCCCTTGAAGCTCATGAGCAGCGGCTCAATGAGAGATCGAGTGTTAGAAACACTGATCAGGCTTTGCAAGCACAAGTCTCAAGAAGGAGTGGTGCTGAAAGGTGGAAGGATAAAAGGGGTAAGAGTAAAGATGCAAGCTCCAAGCATCATGGCACTGTGAAAACCCATGATCAAGAACAGCCAAAGAATGATAAAGATGCAGCTGAGAATTCATCAAGAAGGAGTGGATCAGCCGGAGGAAGAAAGAAGTGGAACAAAAGGAAGGTAAAATGTTTTAATTGCCAGATATATGGCCATTTTGCTAGTGAATGTTATAGCAAGAAACAGTCACAGAGATCAGATAATGAAGCACATATGGCACAAGATGAAGACTCAGATTCTGATCCAGTACTCTTGATGGTGACAACAAACTCAGATTTAGGAGGTTCTGAAATCTGGTACCTTGACTTGGGTTGCTCAAACCATATGACCAATCACAGAGAATGGTTGGTTGATTTTGATGAGAGCAAAAAGAGTAAGTTCAGGTTTGCAGACAGTAGAACAGTGCCTGCTGAAGGTACTGGAAATGTGATGATTAGAAGGAAGGATGGGAAGTATGCTGTGATTTCAGATGTATTATATGTTCCCAACATGAAGAGCAATCTGTTGAGCATGGGACAACTACTGGAGAAAGGGTTCACCATGAAAATGCAGCATGAGTACATGGAGATCTTTGATTCAAATCAGAGAAGGACCTTGAAGGCTCCTCTTGCAAAGAACAGGACCTTTCAAGTTCAGCTTCATGCAACTGAAGCACAATGCTTGTCAACAGAGGTGGTGACTGATGAATCTTGGCTATGGCACTTAAGGTTTGGCCACCTGAACTTCAAGAGTCTAAGCCAATTAAAGACACAAGGTATGGTGACTGGACTCCCCTCTATAAGATTCCCATCAAAGGTGTGTGAGAATTGTTTAATGAGTAAACTACCTAGAACTTCTTTCAGTACATATATTCCTATGAGAGCCACTAATGTACTAGGTGTTGTCCACTCTGATGTATGTGGACCTTTTGATACACCATCACTTGGTGGAAACAAATACTTTGTCTCTTTTGTTGATGAATTTAGTAGGATGCTATGGATTTATCTCATTAGAACAAAGGGGGATGTGTTTTCAATTTTCAAAAGGTTCAAATTGTTGGTTGAAAAACAAGCTGAAAGACAAATTAAGATCTTTAGAACTGATGGAGGTGGTGAGTACACCTCTAAAGAGCTTGAGCAGTTTTGTGAAGAGGAGGGCATCATACATGAGGTGACTGCACCCTATACTCCTCAGCATAATGGCTTAGCTGAAAGGAGAAATAGGACAGTTCTCAATATGGCAATGGGTATGTTGAAGAGCAAGGAACTACCACACTGTTTCTGGGGAGAAGCTGTTACTACAGCTGCATATGTGCTGAATCGATGCCCCACCAAAAGACTTCAGTTCAAGGTTCCTGAAGAAGCATGGTCAGGAAGGAAGCCCTCTGTGAGTCATCTGAAGGTGTTCGGGTCCCTATGTTTCAGGCATGTACCTGATGAAAGAAGAAAAAAACTAGAGGATAAGAGTGAGCCTATGATATTTGTGGGATATCACTCAGCAGGGTCTTACAGACTATATAATCCTGCATCAAAAATGATAGTAGTCAGCAGGGATGTGTTTGTTGATGAAACTGGTAGTTGGGACTGGACAACTCAAACTGGTGGGACAAAGTCTAAAGTACAAGTGCTGTTAGATGATGAGCAGAATGCTGAGAAGAATGCTGCTGAATCTAGTGCTGCACAACAAGGTAATCAGAGGCCACAAAGAATCAGGAACATGCCATCCAGACTTGAAGACTATCAGATTGTTTCTGATAGCCTGATTACTCCTGAGGGTGAATTAGTTCACTTGGCCTTGTTTGCAGATGCTGAGCCAATCAGTTTTGAAGATGCCTTGAAAGATGAGGTCTGGAAAGGAGCAATGGAGGAAGAGCTTAAGGCTATTAAAAAAAATCAGACCTGGGAATTGGTTGAATTACCAATAAGGAAGCAACCAATTGCTGTGAAATGGGTGTTCAAAATAAAGCATAGACTAGATGGGTCTGTGGCAAAGTACAAAGCAAGATTAGTTGCAAAAGGGTTCTTACAAAGGGCTGGCTTAGACTATTCAGAGGTGTATGCACCTGTGGCAAGACTTGAGACTGTGAGGCTGGTTGTAGCACTTGCAAATTCAAAAGAATGGAAACTTTTTCAGCTTGATGTCAAGTCAGCATTTTTGAATGGACCGCTTGAGGAGGAAGTCTATGTAACTCAACCTCCTGGTTTTGAAATAAAAGGTGCAGAAGGTAAGGTGCTCAGACTGAAAAAGGCTTTGTATGGATTGAAACAAGCCCCTCGGGCTTGGAACAAGAGAATAGACTCTTTCTTGACACAGCTGAGATTCTCTAAATGTTCAGTGGAGCATGGTATCTACATAAAGAAGAAAGGGGAGGCTGATCTGATGTTAGTATGTTTGTATGTGGATGATCTTCTTATCACAGGTAATGATCAAGAAGAGATTGAAAGGTTTAAAAGCAGTATGAAATCTGAATTTGACATGACTGATCTAGGAGAATTAGCTTATTTTCTTGGATTGGAATTTGTCCAAACTGCTAGAGGAATCATTCTACATCAGAAGAAGTATATCCTAGAGATGTTAAAAAGGTTCAATATGGTGAATTGCAACATTGCACCAACACCTTTGGAAGCAAATATCAGTCTAGTGAAGAATGAAGCAGAGAATTCTGTTGACAGCACCTTATATAAACAGATAGTAGGATCTTTGAGATATGTCTGTCATAGCAGGCCTGACATTTCTTTCAGTGTAGGCCTGGTCAGCCGATTCATGGAAAATCCCAAGCATTCTCATATGGTAGCAGCTAAGAGAATCTTGAGATATCTAAAGGGAACTTCTGATTATGGAGTGGTTTTTCCTAAAAATGAAGATCAGTTAGAGACTGAACTCATTGGCTACTCGGATTCGGATTGGTGTGGTGATAAGCTTGATAGGAGAAGCACAATGGGGTATGTGTTTAAGTGTTATGGTGCTCCAATCTCATGGTGCTCTAAAAAGCAGGCAGTAGTGGCTCTTTCTTCTTGCGAAGCAGAGTACATTGCTGCTTGTCATGCAGCCTGTCAAGCCTTATGGCTTCAATCTTTGCTGGAAGAATTACAATTACTATCCAGGAGTGTTGTTCAACTGCTGGTTGATAACAAATCCGCGATCAGCTTGGCCAAGAATCCAATAGCTCACGGGAGAAGCAAACACATTGAAACCAAATATCATTTTCTGCGAGACCAGGTGAACAAAGGCATATTGGAATTATACTTTTGCAGATCAGAGGTTCAGGTTGCTGACATTATGACAAAGTCCTTGAAGATTGAGAGATTCAAAGAGTTGAGAAAAATGTTGAATGTTGAGTGTTTACAGGATTTGAATTAAGGTGGTGTGTTGAAAGTGTAATTCAATTCTGTTAATAGTTAGTTAATTCTGTTAGTTGTTGTAGTTAGTTAAACTGGCTATTGGTGTTGTTGTTATATAGCTGGTATAAATACTATGTAAGTTCACATTTGTGTGATAAGTGTGTGAATAATAAACAGAGGTATATTCAGTGAATTTCCCTTCTTCTCTGTGTGAGTGAGTATTATTGAGATTGTCTCCAACAGGTGGCTGGTGTCAGCGCCATCTTTCTTGTTCTGAGGAGCGACGTGAAGCAATCCGCTTATATCTTCAGGCGCAACATTAAGCACATTCACAAGTGGCTCGAAGAAGAAACTGCTAATTCTGCCAAGACAATGGAGAAGTCCAGTCCCGAAAAACTAGAATCAAAGGTTCCTCCTAAGGACATTCCCAAGGAGGACAAGAACTAATGTCAATGAAGGTGGTAGGGATGCGTAGTGCAGTAACTTTGTATTTCCTTTTGTTTCTCTCACTGTATTTAAATGGATGCACAGATTCTTTGCTAAGATGAAGTCTTCATTAAAAAAAAAAAAAAGAAGAAATATATGCTACAAAAATAGATTTTCTTTGCTTCCAATCATGTTTGTAATAAAGCCTTTAATGGCTGGTTTCAATGCTATTTGAGTGAAAGGATGGAGTTCTGCTTGTGCCATTGTTGTATGGTCTTCAATGGGTGGGGGTGAGGGGGATATAGGGGAAAGAGGAAGAAAAGAGAATTTTCAAAATATAGGTTATGTGGTGTGTGAAGATAGTTGGGGGTATTCTGGGAATATTAGACTTTTTTAAAAAAATGGTGGTGTATTAAAATTTTTAGTGGTGTTAAAAGTAACACCCTTAGTATATTGCTATATACACACGCTTTTATTCTTTAACCATTTATTTTCTTCCCTATTGTTGTGGCGTTAATTTTTAAGATTTAATTAGTATGCATTATCAGTATAAATATTTTTTAAATTGTGAATCAATAATAAACTATCACATTAATAGAAATATTTGACTCTTATCTTAACTACCTTAAAAGTCATTCATACCATAACTTCTGATTAGTTGACGGTGTAACAAATTTTAAAGAACAAAGTTGTGTCGCAGCTTGCACATTGAGTATTTAGAAAATTGAAACTTGTCTGACTAGTTATTGTGAACAAGTTCTTAATAATTGATTACAAATTACATCTATTGAGTACAATAGTGGCTGTTAAATCATTGAATGTAAATAAGATAACAAAGATTTTGATCGTGAAGCACTATACCTTAGTGCTATAGAAGCACACATATTGCCAAATAAGGTGACCTGATATAATAATTTTTTCGTGGGATTTATTAATAAGATATAGTTCATCACAAGCCAAAAGACATGATAATGAAATGGAGTATATTTTGAGATTGTTTTATTCATATGAATCTATACTTAGCTAATTGATCATACAAATGTAGGGGTTTTATTTGATCCAAATATAGTTAGATCTTACACAAGTTATTATTTACATGTGTTGCTATATCATTACAATCTATTACAATCTACAAAGCAATCTATAGTTGTCACTTCTTCATCAAGCAGAAATAACAACAAATCATGAAAGAAGTCATTTCTTTTATCTTAAAGCTATGATTTATCGTATTCAACAATTTTATGGATTGCCTTATGAAAAATAAATTTAAGAAAATAAAACTTCAATTGAAGATAATACTACTTGTAAAGCTCAACTGAGAGGAGGATATATAAAAGGTGACAAAACAAACTATATTTTTCAAAATGCTTCAGGGTAGAAAATCAAAATGTTGAGATTCATATATCTTAAGTGATGCTTCTAATAAGGGAAGAAAATTGTACTCTTTTCCCCTAATATTTTCTCCTCGATGGTTTCCTTGAGAAGACTGCAATAGACTTATATGTTACAAGAATTGTGTCCTATAAATAAGACTCAAGAAGCATTATAAAGATAACATCTTGAAGAGTATAATACAAAGTTTTTTATCTTATCTTTTTTCTCCTTTTGTCTCTCTTTTCTCTATTCTCCTATAATTTGTAATATCTTGTTTTCTTGTGTTGGTTCATTGTAACAATTATTTCATTTTAATTTATTATTTACCAATGTATATTGGTTCGAGTGAAAAACATGTGATATTGAATTTGATTCTAGAATTCATGAAAAATTGTTAAAAGTTCTCACTTAAGTATCTATCAATATCATGAGATTAGTTTTTCACATAACAAATATGATGAAAACAAAAATAATATTTTTTTCTCAAATTATTGTTTGATTAATTATTTTAAAATAAATCTAATAAATAATAAAATTATCAGTTTAAAAATATTTATTACTAGTTTTTAACATTTAAATTATATTAGAATATTAATTTTTTCATTATTATTTTGTGCATCTAGATTATACTTTTTTAAAAATGACACTAAATCGAATTAGTTTATAAAATGACACTTATAAAATGATGGGGGAAATAAAAACAAGGGCGCATAATGTAGGGGCCATTTTGCAAAAGTTGCAAACTATTTCATTTTTTTATAGGAGCTAAGTTCGTAATTTATAAAAGCTAATGGCTACCTCGTGAATAAGATCTAGGTCATCAATCGCTACAGCTGATATTACTAGGTATAATACTTTAAGTGCTCGTGATTTTTCAATAGGAATGTATGTGTAACAGTCTCACATATGTTGTTTTCATTAATGACTGTTACAGGTTTTATATTTTAAAACAACACCACAAACATTTAAAAAATGAGTTTAATTTTAATATACTGCAGCTATAAAAATTTTCAGACTATTAACCACAATCACAAATAATCATATGCATAACTTTTAATGTAATTATTATAAGGATTTAATTAATATATACTGTCAGTGTAAAAAAATTTTACACTATCAATCAATCATAACTTATCACATCAGCTAAAATATTATTATCCTAACTATCTTAAAAATCACATATTATGATTTCTGATTAATTGACAGTATAAAAAACTTTACACTAACTCTTATTATAAGAGTCGAGTATTTTTAATGATCATAACAACTAAATCCTTAAAAATTTTACGTAAGTTTTGTTCTTTTATTAATTAACATATCAACGGTATACATACTTAGTCGGTCAATGATCCGAACATTTTTGTGACCATTGAAGACAAGCCCCATGCTGGCTTATGAGTAATAGAAGAAAAACTTATAGGCATTGTCCACGAGTTTGCTTTCTGTTTTAGCTGACTACCTCCTTAGTCATAAACTTCAAGGAATGGAAAAAGGTAAAGATTGAAATGATTCGGACAGCACCCTAAATGGAGAAGATACTAACGAGCCTGCAATACACGACATCGGTATTCTCCCAACGCCCAGATAGGGAATATGTTTCTGTATGCAGCATAAGTGATCATGCAATTCTTGTTGAAGACTCCCATTATTTCCTGAAGAGTGATACAAAAGTAAGATGATTTAAATGGTTGATTTAATTCGGTATTTAGATTGTTTAAATGATTTAAACACTTGATGTTCCATACTAAACACGGGTAAAAAGGGAATAAAAACAAAGCAAGTTATATGGTTGTCTTCAATACCTGTTGCGGAAAGTCACCATTCTCCATTTGGGAATTTATCAAATATACAGCTGCACGGTGCAATGGTGTTGGATCTCTCTTAGCCTGTTTCAGTATTACAAAAGCAATGAGAATAGGAAATAGGAAAACAAGTACAATCTGGACAAATTTTTTCCATTCTTCATTTCTGCGGCAGAATAAGGTGTTAGATGATCAGGTTTGCGGAATGTATTCTAATACTTGGGAAAACTTAAGGAACTTCAAATATCAAATCATATGACTAGGATACAAACACAGCATGTAGTGGCCAATTGGCAAAGCTATTATTATAATTCAAAGGTGCCTAGGCAAGCTTGGCATAAAATTAAAAGCCTTGACTGGTGTACAAATATATGATTTATGTATCTAGAGATTCGCAAGATTCCTATAATAAATAATAATATTAATATTAATTGTAAAAATAGTTCCACATTGTATAATTTTTCATATTATGTCATATTGTAGAAATAGTTTCACATTATATAGGAAAGTTAGTGTTAATGTTGTGGCACCTATATATTGTATTCTCTTATGTTTTTTTGGAATAAGAAATATTATGGTTGTCCGACCCAGTCTACTCGGACTCGCGAGTCTACTCGAACTCACGAGTCTAAGACTCGCGAAACATACGTAAACTCGACTCGGAGACTCGTAAGAGTCTACCTCATATATATATATATATATATATATATATATATATATATATATATATATATAACATAAAACAATAACATAATAATCCAAATTCAGCTATTATTATTATGATGTAATAGGACTTATGGAGTGTACCAGCCCAAACTATTTGCTAGAGTGTTCTTATTTTTAATTTTGACTAGATAGGCCTTTAGGGCCCAACACCCCTCTTCTTCCCTAACCTAGAGACACTGAGATAGAAGAGCAAACCTAGAGTGTCCAACAACACCAGAAACGACGCGCAACAAGAGGGGGAAGGCCAACTCTTCACGCGGCTGCCTTTGCGCAAGCGAGGGACAACAAGATCGCGACAAGCTCGACAGGCTCAGTAGGAAGCGCAGACATGGTGGCTCGCGGCAAACTCGTAGGGATGGGGAGGAGCAGCTTCGCATGGTGGTGGTCGGAGACGGAGATTCATGCGACTCGACTGTCCAGTCGCATTGCAAACTCGGTGACTCGCACCTAGACTCACGATTTTGACCAAGTCAAACCGAGTTTGACCGAGTCTGCTCAGAAACCGATTCTACCTGCAAGTTAACCACTTTTGCCTACCTAGAAACGTAGACTCGGACGATTCTACGAGTCAACTCGCGAGTTTGACAACCATGAGAAATATTATTCAGTTTCTTCTATAATTTCAAGTTGGTATCAGAGTTCTCGATTTGGGAGACTGCTTCCACATTCAACCTAGACTAACTTCATTGTAGTACTCGTCGCCTTCATTGCGAACACCACCTTCATTGCAGCCCTTTGCGTGACCAGCCTTTGCCACCTTCATTGTTGCCTTTTGGTCACCAGACACCATTCTCATGCCCAACGCCCTTTTTTGGGCATCACAGGACCCAACTCCGGTAAGCCGCCTCTGCCACTTTCAACCAGCGTCCGCCGCCATGTCATATTCGATCAGTGAGCATACCTTCAGAACCGCCGTCTCCAGATCGGCCAACCATCGGAAGGTCACCGGAAACACTGCTTTCACGCGCTTACACATGCGCCTTTATTCCAACGCGTTTGCTCCACGCACCAGATCGCACTTGACGACGCGTCCAGCCGCCGCCCTACTTCTGCCAACTCTCACCAGCCTCGTTGTGAGCCTAGATCTATCCTCGGCCAGACCAACCGGCAACTCCTGTATTGCCTCACTCTGATCTCCACTGTGGTCCAACCCTCCGGTGCACCTCCGACCACCATGTCAGACTCCAAGACCATTCAGGGCCTACGAGCACTCCTTGATTCTCTTAGTAAGCCTTTGTTGGAATTAGTAGACGTGTTGGAATTAGTAGTTAATGATAAGTTCATGTACTTGGTTCATGTACATAGAAAATATCATACTTAGGAAATAGATCCTTAATCATTATCTTATAAATGTAAGTTGTAATCAATTCCAAGTGTATATAAATATTCACCTGGCTAAGTGCTAATTACTCAAGAATTTCACAAACCTTTAGTCTATTCAATATGGTATCAAAGAGCAGGTCCATTTGTTCTTTGAAGGTTTCTGCCTCTGGTCCAGCAGAACCCTTGAGTCATCCTTTGTTTGTCAAAGTCCTTCCTTCGTCTATTTTCCTCTCTTTATCAAATTGTGTCTTCTTCCTTTACCCAAACAGCAACCGTGAAGTCCAAAAGCCACAGTCACCAACTAGCCCACTATCCACCGCCGCCGTAGAACCACTCAGAAGCCACCGATCGGCCGACCACCGAAGTCTCGTCGCCGGAAAAGGTCTGATGTGCCATCACGCGTTTCATCCTTGTCGGCACGTGTAAGTCAGGCACCGCCTTCCTGACATTGAAACCACCGCGCGCTCGCCCATAACTAATCGTAGGAACCTCCTCTTCCTGTTTAGGGGGTCAGATCTCCGATTCTACAACTTTTTGACAATGGGTCTCCTCCTCCTTGGCAGATTTGTTCTCCAGCAAACCCCATTTTTGATTGCTCTATTTGTAGGGTTTAAAATGTCTTCTGATTCACAAAATAAATTCTCCCATGGCTTCTCTGGTTGCAGTAATAGACCCCAATGTTCCTATTATAAGCGGATGGGACATGTTCAAGACAACTGTTTTTCCCTACATGGTTTTCCGAAGAAATCACTCAATGTGTCTCAGTCCTCTAGCCTTAAGAAATGACATATCAGAGTGTCGGGTAATGAATATAAGGAATATATGGAACTTAAGGCAGCTCAAGACTCAACTGTTGTTGCCTATAATGATAATTCTATGGCTTGTCTCTCTAAATCTATGTCTGTTGGACCTTGGATTTTGGACTCAGGTGCATCCGATCACATAGCTGGTAATCCCTCTCTTTTCTCATACATATCACCACTCAAATCACCCCACCATATTACTCTTGCTAATGGTTCTAAGGCTAAGGCCATTGGAATTGGCCAAGCTAAAATTTGTCCATCGATCACCTTAAAATCTGTTCTTTTTATACCAGGTTGTTCATTTAATATAATTTCTGTTAGTCGCCTTACTCGTTCTCTTAACTGCTCAATAACCTTTGCGTCTAATTCCTTCTCTATACAGGACCGGAGAACGGGACAGGTCATCGGAGCAGGATTTGAATCAAAAGGACTCTATTGTCTTCAGTCTTCATCCTCCACAATATGTGCTGCTGTAGAATCACCTCACCTTCTTCATTGTCGCCTTGGTCACCCAAGCCTCAATAAATTCCAAAAAATGGTACCTCATCTCTCTCATTTACAATCTCTTAAGTGTGAGTCATGTCAACTTGGAAAACATGTCCGTTCAACATTTCCAAGTAAAGTCAATAATAGAGTTACGTCTCCTTTTCATGTTGTTCATTCTGATGTATGGGCTCCAAGTCGTGTCACTTCTGTTTCTGGATATAGGTACTTTGTTACTTTCATTGATGATTTCTGAAGATGTACTTGGCTTTATCTAATGAAAGATCGTTCAGAATTGTTTGATATCTTTAGAAACTTTTGTAATGAAATTCATACTCAATTTGGTCATATTGTCCGTATTTTGCAGATAATGCAAAAGAGTATTTTTCTGCATCCTTTAATTCCTTTATGGCATCTAATGGAATGATACACAAATCCAGTTGTCCTCATACCCCACAACAAAATGGTGTGGCAGAAAGAAAGCATCACCATTTGGTTGAAACTGCTCAGACCCTTTTACCACATGCTAATGCACTAAGATTTTGGGGGGATGCTATTCTTACTGCTGGTTATTTGATAAATCGAATGCTCTCTTTGGTGTTAAGTAACAAAGTCCCTTATTCTATCCTATTTCCTAATGAACCTGTCTATCCGGTTCCTTTTCATGTCTTTGGTAGCACATGTTTTGTCCATGATCCTTCTCCAGGATTGGACAAGTTGTCCACACGAGCTGTCAAGTGCATCTTCCTTGGGTATTCTCATGTTCAAAAAGGGTACAGGTATTATTCTCCATCCTCTAAACGTTTTTATATCTATGCTGATGTAACTTTTTTCGAGGATACACCTTATTTTTCTGAACAGGTTGAACCAGAATTCGTCTCTCAGGTCCTACCTGTTCCTTCCCTAACAACTCCAGTCATTGCTCCTCAAGCTCCCGATCCTCCTCAATCCACTCCTCATTCACTTCGCACTTATCAATGACAACCTCGCCTCAACCCTCCAGAGGCTAATCCAGTTCTCGAGGTTGATCCAGTTTTAGAGTCTAATGATTCATCTCCTACTCCATTATGTCCACCGGCTTCAGACCTGCCTACGTCTTCCGCTAACTTGCCCATTGCAATCCGCAAAGGTATTCGCTCTACTCGCAATCTTCATCCCATTTATAATTTTTTGAGTTATGATCGTTTATCATCACCCCATTATGCTTTCATTTCTTCTTTGTCGTCCATATCAATTCCTAAAACTTTCCGGGAAGCACTTTCTCATCCAAGTTGGCGACAAGCTATGATTGATGAGATGAAAGCCTTAGAATCTAACCAAACATGGTCCCTTGTTCCCTATCCTCCTGGGAAAACAACTGTTGGTTGCCGATGGGTTTTTACTATCAAAATAGGTCCAGATGGAAGAGTTGACCGCTTAAAAGCTCGCCTTGTAGCTAAAGGCTACACCCAGATTTTTGGCCTTGATTATGGTGATACCTTTTCCCCTGTTGCTAAAATGACTTCTGTTCGGCTCTTAATCTCTATGGCTGCCATAAATCATTAGCAGTTATATCAATTAGATATCAAGAATGCTTTTCTTCATGGTGACTTGTCTGAGGACGTTTACATGGAGCGACCACCTGGGTTTGTTGCTCAGGGGGAGTCAGGTTTAGTTTGTCGATTGCACAAGTCCTTGTATGGTCTTAAACAATCTCCTCGGTGTTGGTTTGGGAGATTCAGCAAAGTTGTCTTGCAATTTGGTATGATTTGCAGTGAGGTTAATCATTCTGTATTTTATAGACATACATCTTCTGGTCAGTGTATCTATCTTGTTATCTATGTAGATGACATTGTTATCACCGGAAATGATCACGAAGGTATTCAAGGACTAAAACAGCACTTGTTCAAGCACTTTGAAACTAAAGACTTGGGCAAATTGCGTTACTTTCTTGGGATTGAAGTTGCTCAGTCGAAGAATGGTATTGTCATATCCCAAAGAAAGTATGCTCTAGAAATCCTGGAAGAAACCGGGATGTTAAATTGCAAGCCGATTGATACTCCTATGGATCCCAATATTAAACTTTTGTCGGATCAAGGAAAGCCTTATTCAGACCTCGGCAGATATCGATGACTAGTGGGCAAATTAAATTATCTCACTATGACTAGGCTTGATATATCTTTTCCAGTTAGTGTTGTCAGCCAGTTTCTTAATTCTCCATGTGATAGTCATTGGGATGCAGTTGTACGGATCTTAAATTACATTAAAGGTTCCCCGGGAAAAGGGTTAATTTATGAGAATAGAGGTCAGGTCATACAGATATTGTTGCCTATACTGATGCTGACTGGGCTGGTTCTCCTAGTGATAGAAGATCAACATCTGGATTTTGTGTTATGATTGGTGGAAAACTTGTCTCGTGGAGGAGCAAGAAGCAGAATGTTGTTGCTAGATCAAGTGCAGAAGCAGAATATCGAGCTATAGCTCTTACTACATGTGAGTTGATTTGGCTAAAACATATTCTTCAACAGTTAAAGTTTTGCAAAATTGGTCCAATGAAGTTAATATATGATAATCAAGCTGCCTTGCACATTGCTTCTAATCCAGTTTTTCATGAATGTACAAAGCATATAGAAATTGATTGTCACTTCATCTGAGAGAAGATAGTTTCTGGAGAAGTTGTCACTGCTTTTGTCGGCTCCAATGATCAACTTGCAGATATCTTCACCAAGTCCCTTCGAGGTCCTCGAAGCCATTATATTTGTAACAAGCTTGGAGCATTTGACTTGTATGCTCCAACTTGATGGGGAGTGTTGGAATTAGTATAAGTGTTAGAATTAGTAGTTAATGATAAGTTCATGTACTTGGTTCATGTACATAGAAAATATCATACTTAGGAAATAGATCCTTAATTATTATCTTGTAAATGTAAGTTGTAATCAATTCCAAGTGTATATAAATATTCATCTAGCTGAGTGCTAATTATTCAAGTATTTCACAAACCTTTAGTCTATTTAATAGCCTTCTGACATTCGTTCTCAAGGCATGGCTGGTAAGAATTCATGTATCCTATCTCTTAATGCTTCTAGCACTGTGTCTGAGAATTCATGGATTATTGAGTCTGATGCGACCGATCATATGACCTTCCATTCCCCACATTTGTCATCATATCAACCCTCAACCAGTAAGCATCATATAACCGTAGCTAGTGGCTCTCATACCTCAGTTGCGGGATGTGGTAACATTACACTCCATTCTCCCCTTCACTTAAAGGAGGTACTCCATGTTCCCAAACTTTCCATAATCTTATTTCCATTCAATAAGCTTACCAAAGATCTAAATTGTGTAGTAACTTTTTTCCATTCTCATCGTGTCTTTCAGGATCTTGTCACAGGCAGGACGATTGGAGTTGCTAAGGAAGAGTGTACTATCTCCTCAACAGTTGTTACATATGTTTCTGATCAGAAGTTGCTACCTTCCTGCCATCAGATTGGCTCAGAGCCTCTTACTTCTCAAATATGTGGTTTCAACACAACCGTTGTAACACCCGGGGCTGACGAGGGCGGGAAGTGATCGCCAGTGCAAAGGATGGAGCACGGAGAAGGAACGGCTCCTGACAGGCTTCTAGGCGGAGGGATACATGAACGACCGATTTCACACCCGAACGAGAGGGGTCCTGAGGATGTGTAGGTATGGGACTGCATAGTTGAGGGATTCCGAGATTGTATAGGTATGAGAATGTACAATTGAGGAAGCTTAAAAAAAATTGTTTGGTACTACTTATACCAACAAGGAGAGGTTAAAATAAAAATATCTGGAGGGAAAGCCAGAGGTAACCTAGCCCACTCCCCAAACTCCAACTCCCTCCACCCACAAAAGCATGCTGCTGACATCATATCTAGCATGAACATAATAGCAATTATAAGTCATCAACCGCCCATTGAAGGTGGTGGTGGAGGGTAGCTTATCATCCTTATGATGCTTTAGGAATATATTATCTCTGAGCACCAACCAAGTTATTCTCATACCTCTCATAAAGGAATTGAAATTTGAAAAACTAAATAGCATGTTAAGTATTAACATGATATGTAAAATTATCAGACAATATTAGTACAATTATATGATTATATTATAATATTAATTTATTCAGCTACGGGCATAGGTATTTAGTGAAATACATGCATCAAAACAGTTCAGGTATCTCTAAGCTGTTTAATTAAAAAGCAGAATGGTCCTTTCTTTAATTAAAACTGTCAACATGATTAACTATTCAACAATGAATTAAGAATGGGTTTCGTTCAATAATAAATTAATCAATATAGTGGCAGCATTACAAAAGTAGCAAAACTTGCTTTATACCTGTTCAGCATCAATGAGAGCCAGCATAGCCCACCCAGTATTTACTACATGAGACCTGTTGCTTTCCAGATTTGAATATGCCTGAACAAAGAGACATTGCTAGAAAAATAACTCATGAAATCTCAGCATTTAAATCGCTAAAAGTAATCCAGTTTTCTCACCCACTGTTAATTTAAAAACTTAATGCACAATTATATTTCCTAGAACCACCTGTCCCAATTTTGTTTATCCTCTTGAATTAGCTTTCCCTTGATATTTTCTTTACAAGTCTAACATACATGATTTCATCTCTCTTGGGGCAAATATATGAAATTTTTGCCTTGTCCAGTAAAACTGTGATGATATTGCATTTCCCTTAGTACGTAAAGAACTTTGTGAAACGCTGAATCCTCACAGGTATTAATGACACTAGTCGACAACTTTCTTCATGTCAAGCCCTTCATTTGATGTCACTCATGCCAACTAGGCAGACATTGACATCCAATGGTATTGGAGGTTGGTGGCTAGGTTATAGTCGACGGGAGAATTTCAATTCCCACTTCACAATTTAGTGCTGACTAGCAAAGTAGCAAAGGAATTGCACAAGTCAGGCAAGTTCAAAGAATGGACTCTTTAACGGGTTAGTATTCTTGCAATTATCACTGGTACGAACATGTTGGTTTCTTGATTTAGATCCACTCTCCTTTAGCATTCACGTCCATATGCTTTGGATATTTGCAATCATGTCCGTGCATGCACGAGACCATGAGCACATACATATGTTCCAAAGTATAATAAAAAAAGAAGCACCAGTTAGAAGCAACTCAGACAAGCAGATGCTTATTATGGATTTTGCAGAATACAAAAGGTTTAATTACTCGATTGGTCCCTAAACTTTTGGGAAAATTCAAATAAGTCCCTATAATAAAAAGTGTTTCAATTGGGTCCCTAATCTTATTAAAATTTATGATTGAGACCCTCATACACATTTCATTAGGGCATAGTTATCAGTAGCAGATCGTGTCAGATAGTGGCCAACCTCAAAAAAATGCTATATAGCGGGATGGCCGCTACACTGAGGTGCTTCGTGATATATATATAAAGTTTTAAAGTAATGAGTTTATATAACATAAAAAGAACTTTGGTGCTTTTAAATATTAATTATTAATATATTTTTTTATTAGTGAATAACTGTTTAAAATAATAAAATAATTTATTATGTTTTTTTCAAGTATCCAATTTATTATATTTTCTATTATGTAAACTATTACTATGGGGGCTTTACAGGTTATTTTTTCTTTCTTTGACTTAGGGTAAGGCCCCTTTGTTTCAAGAAAAAAAAGTGTCACCATCATCCTGATGGAGAAGAAACAGGACGCCGGGAGAGGAAGAGGACGGTTTGATATGGTCGGAAAAGCCTTGTCGAAGGGCTTTGTGAAGGGAACAACCGAATAAAGGGAGAGATGCCGCACAAAACAGCGGCCACAATGGGTTGCTTCAGTAAAACGTGATGTGACGCAACAATGCAATTGCGCTGTGGTCGCGTGCGATTGACTACCTAACGTTAGGGTTCCGTTATTAATTTTCCCAAAATGTATAGGGACCTATTTGACTTTCCCAAAAAGTTTAGTGACCCACAAATGCACGAGATGGATGAATTACTTAAGGGAACCCTAATAGAAACTTACAGAACCCTAACGCAAATGTGTTTCAAGAACTCAACAACAAAGATTCATAAGTTTAGGGAATAAATTTAAAAAAAATTAGTTTAGAGACCTAATTTGAATTTTCTCAAAAAGTTCAAGAACCAACCGAGTAATTAAACCAATAAAAAAAGATGATATCAATGTTAGAAACAGCAAATTTAACCTTGTTTTGACAAGACAAGTAACTCTCTCCCCAGCCACCAGAAGGGAGCTGCTTAGATAGCAGGAATTCGCAAGCTCGACGGATGCTTGAGCAATTGCTGAAACTCTTTCCAGCAGCAGTCAGCCCTTTTACTCCAAACCAAGTGCCATAAGTGAAGCAAACCCCCCAAGAACCATACCTGTTTAGCAGTTTTAGTGGTTAGAAGTCTACTGAACTGAGAAAGTTCCATTCCAAGCAGAACCAGAAGCAGAAAGAAAAATGAGTCGAGCAAACTTGAGACGCATGTATACATATAAAAAATATCTTGAACATTACATATCAAATCAATATAAAAGCTTATGAAAAAAGTGGTTTCCCAGAAGGGAGGAGCAAACCATGAACCATCCGAAGCTTGTACTTTTTCAATAAAGGCAGCAGCTTTTTCAATACAACATTCTATTTCTTCTCTACGATGCCCAGGATATAATTTTCGAAATGATGCCAAAGCTTGAATTGCCGCTGAGGTACATTCCACATAACTATATAACATAGAATAAAGAAATATTAAAAAGATTAAAATTTGAAATGGTGGGATTGGGGAAATGGGAGTGGGATACAGAAACTGATATGCATTTGATAGCTTACGTATAATCAATAACAATGTCGCCAAAAGTTTCCGCAGGATTGATTATCTGACAACAGAGAAGGCATTATCAATGTGTGTGTATGTATATCTTAAAATTAATCCACAAGCAACTTCCCAAATTCTCAGGATCAACTATTAAGCCCTAATTCTGAAACCAAAAGGAAAGTCCAATGAAACCTGAAACGGTTTATTCTTAAACAATGATTCAACATGTAATAGCTTTTGTGGCATACAGCCATCAATCCGAAAACCTGTGCTTGAATATCTGACACATGAATGGAAAAAAGTAGCTGTGGTTCTTAATTTTAGCAGATTTTGTCATGCTCTACATGGTGTATTTCAAGTAGCCCAGTTGGTTATTTCCAATGCTCCATGTTTATCTTCCCATAGGAAGATTGGAATACATCCTTCGTTTTTGTTTTTAGGTACTTTTTGTCTATAATGCTATACTAAAAATTAATGAGAATGGGCAAAATAATAAAAGACAGCTACCTCCAACCAGTTATAAGATCGTGTGAGCTCATATGTTGCAAAGCCACCGTCTCTATTCTGCAATGATGGACAGAAAAAAATACATCTTTGGATAATGTAATTGATTCTCCAAACAAATTGAATTGACTTTATAGAATAACTAGTTGTCCAGCTCATCCATCATGGGTTATAGTCAAACAAACAATATAGAAAAAATAGAATATAGACATCATTTAGTATTGTAAGAATGATAGAACTGGACCAGAAATGAGCAGAAAATACATGGCTTCTTAGGTATTTGAGAGACCTAGGCTCTCCTCTCCTTTCTCACTTTCCAGAATACAGGATGCCTCCCCTTCTCTCTATCTCTCTCTCTCATTTATACTACTATACAACTGCTAGTAACTAACTCCAACTGTCCTATTCTAACTGTCCCTTCTCTGTTATTTTCTGTTTACTCAAGTATCTAAAAATACTCACTGGAAATTATGGAAAAACTAAATAATATTTCTCATTCCAAAAATTACAGAAGAGAATACAATAATATAGGCATTAAAACATTAGTAGTAACTTTCCTATACAATGAGGGACTCTTTGTACACTCCCCCTCAAGCTAGTAAATGGATATCTCTTGCTAGTAAGATCCTGAAAACGCATTGGGGGTAGCCCCTTAGTCAAGCCATCTGCTAGCTGGTGTCCCAAAGGAGCATAAGTAGTTGTTATCATTCCACTATCCAACTTCTCTTTGATGAAGTGCCGAAGCATAAGCAATACTAATGGCTGATTTGTTGTCACAAAATAGCTTCATAAGAGCCTCGTTTTATTCTGAGGTCATCCAATATTATTAAGCATATTGTCCAGATTCATTATATAGGCTAACCAAATCATCTAATTAAGGTAATTGTAATCTTTGTATTTATTACCTTAACTCTATATATTCAAGTCTATGCTGTGTAGTTGAGACACGGATTTCATTACATGTCCCTCTTTTCTCTCTAATCTCAACAAAGCTAAAGCTCCCATTAATGCATTCAAAACTTAGGGGGTGTTTGGAAGACTTTTTTTTTACTCCCAGGAATCATGATTCACGGGAATCATGATCCATGGAAATGTTAAAAATGTCTTTGGTAGGCCTTAAACATTCCTGAGAAAGTTACTTGGGAATCTTTGATTCCCATGTTTGGTTTAAGGGCATCTTTCTTGGGAATGCTAGCATTGTTTTCAAAAACATCCTTGAATATAAATTAATTGAAAATAACAAATAAAAAATAAAAACATTATAAAAATGTTAAAAATTAAATTAATTAAAAAAAAATGTTGCATACCAATATTTGTTTATGCCTTTGATTTTATACCGAGGTTTTTTTCTCTCAAACAAAAATATATTTTAACATAATATTAGTAATGTCCAAGGAAAACTGGGTATAATAGTCTTTTCAAAAAACAAAAATTTTCCTATATCCATGGGAAACTAGGATTCCCACCCTTCTCGACTCCCATGGGAATGTTTTTGGGGGAAACATAGCCAAAAAACATTCATGGGAATGTTAGTTTCTTGGGAACGTGTTTTTTAAAAAGCATACCAAACATCGGAATTTAGGATTCCCAAGTTAGGATTCTTGGGAAACTAAAAAGAATCCCTCTACCAAACGTCCCTTTGTTTAATTCATGCCCAAATTGAAGGTTTATTAGCATCTCACCTATGATGCACCGATACACCAAATTCCGTGTCGGTATCGAAATCGCTCCGATATGCTGATACGCTCCAATACATAGTCGATACGTGTTGAAGCAGTATCCAACACATTTTTTTTTAAGAAAAGGAAAAAAACTCGATACGTCGTCGATACACTGCGATATGTTCGGAGGATGCTCCACCTCTTCACTGCTCCTATTCATTTCTTTATTTGAAAGTTGAAACTCCCACTCATTAATTGCAACAAATGCAATTTATATCAGCAGATTCAGCTCCTAATTCCCATTTTCGTCACCTAATCATCTATATTCAGCATCTTCAAACTTTCACCCACCCATCTTCATGCTTTCACGTCACTGAACAGGTATGACCCTCGGATCTTGTTTTCGGTCTTCTGCATTCTGTGTTTTCGGTCTTCACGTCAACTTTCACCCACCCATTTTCTGCATTTTGTTGTCGGTCTGCTGCATTCTTTATCAAGCCATTTGATTAAAGAGTATGTATCAAGCCATACTTCATCAAGCCACCAACTGCATACTCATATTAAGCCACCGACTGCATTCTGTTTTTGCTATTTTCTTATCCATTCCTTTCCAAGCCACCGAATGCATGCTCATATTGAAGAGTGTTCATGTGTTTTATTAAAAATTGATTAATGTTGTAAGTTATTTAATTGTTTATTTTTTATTTATTTTTGCAGAAGCAGTAGCACTATATATTGACAATGATTTGCAATTTCTATTTTACATTTACTAATGTTTAAGAGGTATGTTCTTAGTTTGGATTTTTTGAATTACAATAATATATTTAGTATATTTTGGGATTTTTTTTATATATATTTATATACGTATCCTAAACGTATCGTATCCTATATTTTCAAGGAAATACGTATCGCCGTATCGGATACGTATCCGATACTGGTATGTCGTATCGTATCTGTGCATCATTGCATCTCACCATATGTTTAGGCTTGTGGAAAGGATGAGATAGCAAATACGTATACCATTCTTACTTTAGTGGTTTTTGCTAAACAATTAATATTTCTAAAAACTAGGGATACCCTGAATAAATTCCCAGCTGTGTCTATATTATAATTATTATTTTAAAAAGCACTGTAATGATAACCAGTTAACACTACCATAATATCAAGGCTTGTGGTGTTTCCAATTATGTCTCCGATGAAACTTCAGCTATATTTTAATTAGACAAAAAATTATATCAGTATTTTTTCATAAATGCAATTTTACTTTCAATACATTATAGCATAGGTGGAGACATATCATTTTCTAGATAAATAGCTAACTTGATACCAAATACAATTTGCAACAAAAAACTATATAGTGAAGGATCTTAGAAGATGAGTAAATAACTTAGTCATCTTATTGATATTAGCGTCATAAGTAGGGAAGCAACCAATAATCACAAGCAATAGCATAAATGATCATCATTATTTATTTGCTAGCACTATTGAGATAATCTCGCTTGAATCATGAGGAGCCTAGCTACCTGTAATGAGAGAATGACATTTACAGCATCATACAATCGCTTTGCATCCAGTGGCTCACCAACAATCTCAGGTGCAATTTTGGATAGTACTAGAACAGCCTGAAAAAGAAAATATGAATGAAAACAGAAGAAGAAAATAAGCAACTCTAATCTTTCAACCAATAATTACTTTCAGTCCTTCAGCCGTGCAGTCAGAAATTGGCCATCCGTGATCTGCAGTTGAAAAAGGCCAAGCACCTTTTGAAATGTGACGATACCAATTTTTAAGATCACCTGGACAATCTTCTAAAACCTTTCAAGAAAAAAACAGGAGATTCTGATCAACACGACAAACCAATGCAAGTTATGATGATAAATGTAAAAAGTCACCTGTGAATTCTTCATAAATGTATGTGCTTTCCTTAGAGTTGGGCCATATTCATCAACGAGGTTAGTTGAAATAATTGCTTGGACAATAAATGAAGTATCCCATAGTTGACTTCCATTGTAGCCCTGCAACAGCAATCATTAACGTGTAAAATTTGTATACAAGCATATGGCCTTAAGAAAAACTCAATATGCTTTAACATTGGTTCCACATATCACATCATAGGGAGACCACAGTTACGTCCATATCATTCTTAAACATCAGCAAATATGTCCAATTGCATGAAAGGCATCATCTGGTCACTCCGTAAGGTGGAAATAAGATTACTTAGATGTGGACCTGCATTTTCATGCCATCTTCAGCAATCCATAGATAATCATAGATCCTTGGCAGGTGCAACTTGAAGGCCTCTGAATTTGGATCTTCCACCCAACAGCAAAGCATATTTAAAACCTGAATAATAAAAGTAGAGAATAATAACTAAGTAGTCAGTATTTCCTAAGCATGTCCTGGTTTAGCTGGAAATATAAAATATTATATAAATGGAACATGGAAGGGAAGCTCAGACATCCATAATATATATATATATATATATATATACATATATATATAGGAGGGATCCGTTTACACCAGTGTAAGTCAATTTTCACTTACACTCACTATCAACCATTGATTTTATTTTCACCCAACGGTGACTGTGATTTGAACTTTAGTAATAGCTTTACACCGTTGAATTAAAATAAAATCAACGACTGAGAGTGGGTGTAATTAAAAAATGACTTACAATGATGTAAACGGATATATATATATATATATATATATATATATATATTTAACACAATGAAAACAAACTAAGGAGCCAAAGTAAATAAATAGTAGGCAAAGGACAACTATCAATCATTTTAGTCATCAAAGAAATCAGTTAAGTAGAAGTTGTAGAACATCAACAGTATGTCAGTATTCTAACATTTCTACTCAAAGGATGGAAAGCAAAAGAACAATGAACAACTGAAGAGGGTACTTTAGATATCCGCCCCCTCTCAACAATTACCTTGTTTACAGGACCTATGCAAATATAACGAGTATTCTCATCTTCATAATGTATATGCTCAATTGCAGCCCTAATAGCATTTTCTCTCAACTTTTTGCCAGGCCATTGCATCAAAACAGGCTCAACGACCTTGTGTAGAGATGCCCAAAGAATATCCTGCACGAGTGAGTGAGGATAGTACAAGTCTTCCTGCACAAGAACAAAGTAATCTTCTTGTAACCCTTAGTTAACTCAAGCACAATTAAGTTGGTAGTTGACAATGTTAGAGAAATCAAATGCCTAGTTCTCTTTGTTAGATATAAAAAAATTCATGTGCCTTCACTAACAAGTAACAACATAGGCTTTTTGAAGAGTTGGTCACATGACATGGTGTCAAAGAATATCCTTGCCAAACTTTCCTTCAACATTAATTTGATTTCAGCATAATGTAAAGTAGGCTTGTTCATTGTCCATGCTTCAAGCCTAAAGGGCTTTGAGTGAGGTGGTGTATTAGAGATGAAAATTCATCCATATGCCTTCACCTAACAGCTTGAGCTTTTGGAAGAGTTGGTTCTGACAATAGATAAAATAGGCTATGGTGGTGGTTACAGAGGGAGTAAAGTTTGTGCAGGACAATGATTAGCATTGCAATAAGAATGCAAATCCAAGGAATGACTTGGTAGTTAAGGCAGTGGCAAACCAAGTAGAATGTAGTGATAGTGGCATGATGATTGTAATTGTGAATGGTTACAAGATGTGGCTGTGGTGGCATAACAGTTGGGACCAATCCTGCTCGAGCAAGTTCTTGATGCATTGATTAACAGGAAACCTAGCATATGGATTCACCAGAACAAAAAGCCAAAGAGAGGGACAAAGTTTAGAGGCTATTTTCAATGCAATTATAAGTAGTTCTAGGATATTCTATCGTGGGACTTGCTCTCATGTAATGTTTTCATAGAACCAGTTTAGCATCTTCACTAACCTTAGCACACAAATTGCGAGCCCGATTCCAGTCTATATCATGATATGCTACAGTATAAAGCTCTTTTCTCAAAGATAATACTGTTGGTGTGATTGGACCAACAAACCTCTTTCCATATAAGTATGACATTGGCAAATAGACCATACGGCAGTGACACCACATCCTTCCTGTAAAGCAGAAAAACATTACTTCTTTTCTATTAAGTAAAGAATGACTGGAACATTAAACAATGTTTAAGATGAAAATAGACAACCAATTTAACAATGAAATTTTTTCATAAGCATTCAAGAATATAGAGTCTTTCTTAAGAACCGCATGTACCACATAAACAAATGATGCTTTTGTTAAAAAACCTGGATATATTACTTAAGTTCTTAATCATGGATATTCTTATGAGGGCAATAGATTTTTTGTTTCCTCACAACATAAAATCATACATCAGATGAGATAAGGTGCCCTGACAGATTGAACAACAAAACAAAAATTCCAGAACAAACTTTATATCATAAATATTAGGTACAAATTTAAGTTAGTCACCTTGTTAGAATTAGCACATTATTAACATGGTTCACATGTAGCTAGCTGACTCATAGTGCTTATTACTAGACATTGTAATTAGCTATATCTAATTATAACATTGGAATTTAGTTAGAGTCTAGGAAATAGTTCATCATTATTGTTCTTGTAAAGGTAACATGTATTTTGCATTTGATGTATATAAATACAACAAGCTGAGTGCTAAACATGTGCAGTTTCATCATATCCTTTTCTACTTCTATAACTTTGTTCAACCCAAAATCAATATATCCACATCATCATTCCATTAAATAGTCCTTCTCAACTTGCCAGATGTTGGAGAAAAAAATGTTTAAAACAGGGTACACAAGCTGATCTTATTGATCACAACACATATCCATTTGTGTAAATCTCAACAAGAAACAGTCAACTGTAAAGGACAGAAGCGTCTTTTGATCATAATAAAAGTTTAGGAAAAATTAAAAAAAAGGAATTCTTGGTAAAAATAATTCTAAGTGGCTAACTGTTCCTAAACTGGAAATGTGATTACCAAAAAAAAAACTCTTTTTTTTTGTAAATTTCCCTAAAATTTTGTCTTCTCTCTGAACAAGTTACAACATACACAAACAGAATATTGAGCAACAACCTGGATGGAATGGAAGCATGTATGGAAGGAGCCATATCTCAGGGGGCAAGGGATTATTTCCAGACCATTCATATACACCAAGTACCTATACCACAATAAGATTAGAAAAGAACTATACCACAATGTCATATTTATTAATAAAACCATCAAAATAAAGCTAAGATCATAACTGAAAGCCACATCTTCCCCCATGATGTTATAAAAGTAGCACCACCATGCCCTAGAATCCAGTCACGCGCCTTCTCCATTTCCCCTTGTCTGCCATTAGGTCCCTCACCAAGCAATCTCAAAGCAATGTAATTCAAGACAGAGCCGAACATGGTGCTCGGACCTTCAATATGCAAACCCCAGCCACCATCCTTGTTCTGCAATTACATTTAACTAATTAGGAAAACTTCTGGAAGAAGCCCATAGATTAGGGGGAAGGATGGTGTGAAGTTCTTACCTGATGATTATAAAGGTAACGGCACATTTCCTTTTTATGTTCTTCTGTTATGACTGTATTTATCGCCCCAGTGATAGACAGAGTAATTATCTGTTTAATTGTATATCCCAGATAGTATTAGAGTTTCCATCGTCATCAGGGAGGCGCAAAGAGAAAAACCTAAATAACAAACCAAATGAAAACACCCAAGTCTTGAAAGCAATAATTGCATTTGTCAAAGCTACATGTTTCCCTGAATATTGGTAATATATATACCATAGAACAGGTTTCACAAATAAGATGAAGTGTTCAAAACATAACTTACCAAGCCAGGCATAAGAAACATGGGACCTCCATAATCTCCTGGCCAGTGTCCATCATCACTCTGGAGAGTTGAATAGAAACTTAAGGCCCTTCTTAATGTTCTTGTCACAGTCTCTTCAGTTACATCTTCATTATCTTCAACTCTGACTTTGGGTAAGACTTCACCTATTGGGTTCTCCTTTGCACACTACATTATTTTATATGAAAATTCTTGAATGGTCAAATTTCTTATGTAAGAAACTTATAATGCAACTTTCACAGCATAGTAAAGCATTAAATATCATATCGCACCCTTCAGCATAACAAAACGATAAAATGATTCTACTAGAATAAACTCATTTAAAAACAATCTTTTAAAAAAAAAAAAAAAAAAAAAAAATCTAAACTGATATCCTTATTTGAAGAAGGAATAAGTCTCAAGTAGCAGGTGGTAAGAATTTGTTCAATTTTCTAGAAAATCAATAAACCTCTTTCAGTAATAGTAAGTAATAAACGGGGGATAAATTTGTTTATGTTTCCTTAATATCATAATCATATGAATCAGACAGACAGACAGACAGACAGACAGACAGACAGGGACCTGAATGCGCATAAGTAGATCATCGCTATGCTGGTGGGTGAAGCGATTCTTGTGGAAATTTTGGCGAGCTGTTTCAATCTCCGAGAGTTCTTGAGGCGATCCAAGTTGAGGATCGAACTCCCAGACCTGTCTTCCAACGTGATTGTTCAATGTACGAAGCCATGGACTCCCTCCCTCTGCAATCTTGAGCTTCCACATTATTATTATTATTATTTTCTGAAACAAACAAACCAGCCAAGGTTAAGAAAATGCATCAATTGCATTTGCGTTGCGAATCGCGAGTTTCTTTCTTAGCTGAAGAAAATAGAAATGAGAGTAAAAAATTGCAATTGGGAGACGAAGATGACCGATGAAACAAATGAATGAAATGAGCATTTTATTGAGCATCAGCATCAGTAGGAGGAAGGAGCTCACCTCTTGTGTTTGATGTAATGTGATTTGCAATGAATCAGAATTGAGTAATGTAAAGAGCAAGTAAAACTAAAACTAAACAGTAGAGAAATGGGATGGATGGATGGATGGATGGATGGTTATTGCTTTTACCTCCTTTCAAGTTTCTGGAAGGTATGAGTATGATGTATGTACGCGATAGCAGGCAGCAATGCATCTAGCTTCTGGAAGGAATCAATGCGTGCATCAATTTTATAACAACTACTACCGGGACCGACCGGGGACGGGACGTGGCGGAGCTTGCAAAACCAAACTACTGCTACTGGATGGCTGGCCCAAACCAAACCTGGTACCGTACTTAGGATTAGGAATTAGGAGTGTGATGTCAGGAGGTTGGGCTTCTGGTTTTTTTGACCCCATCCATTCCTGGGCTTGCACTTTCTTTCTTTTTACAAAAAATTATATAAAATTTACCATTACTCTTTCTTGTCTTTACCACCACCACAACTCATTTATACTACTACAATGAAATTAGGAGAACATTAAAGGAATTAGAGTTTTTCAGGAGAATCTATATGGGGAGATTAACATGGTTGACATTACTGATATGCATATTACATTACTGATGTTGGGAAGTTTTGGATCCTGATGAGTGTCATACCTTTTTACAACAATATGTGCACTATAATATAGCTTAGATTATCTAAAAAAATTCCAAGTTAGTTGCTGAAATTTATTTCGATGCACAATCTCTACAGTTTTGTGATACGTCTTTCTTTACCAATGTATTTGAATAATTAAACAATAGGATTTGTTGACTCTGAAATAGAATGATATCGATTCCTGTCAATACTAGCTGTTATCAGGATTTTTATTAAGTATCATAAAATTATCACCATTTTAACAATTTGAAATCCCTCCTGCATGGCACGGGTCGCATACTAGTATATATATAATAGAGAGTGGATAATTGAAATTTCAATTTATGTAAACAACTAGTGCCATTTTGGTAATGCGCCAAGGTAGTGCAAAATCACATCAAAGAGGAATTAACAATATGTCCAACGCAGTTCCAAACGTTCACTAGATTTGTTCCCATCGGACAGATTATTTATTTTCTAGTAAGTGTAATATATAAAATGACAATGTTATTTCATAGCAAGTTTAAGGAAAGAAATTTTACCTAAAAATAAATTTATAAAACTAAATTTTATCCTACTGATGAAAAATGATTGAAAAATTCATTGTAGAGCAATACAAACCTGCCAATGATGAAATGTTTGGAAGGTGTTTCAAATAAGTCCCCTTTATTTTTAAAATATTTTGTTTGGATACAATACTTAAATTTCTTCATTCTTGAAATATTTTGTTTGAATAGAGTAAAATTAAATGACGGCTATGAATAAATATGAAAAATATAAATTTCTTATCTTAAAAAAACAAAGGGGGTGGAGGCAGCGGCAGCTGGCGTTGGTCCAGCGGCGGTTCGACGGTCGACAATGGTGGTCTGGCGACAAGCAGTGACGGTCCGGAAAGATTCATATTAGAGAGCACAAATTAATTTCAAATTCCTAGATTTGAGATGATATTTGAAATTCCCTTAAATTTAGCGTAAATGAAATACCTCATAAAATCCATTCATTTTTTAAATCCTTCACATTTTATATTCAAACAAGGTATTTTAGAGTAATCTATTTTAATTACCCTCTACAAATACTTCACCTTCTAATATCACCCCATCCAAACACACCCTTAATATTTACAAAGGTTAGGTGAAATATAAGTTTTTAAATATAATATTATTTAAGAGCCTGCATTAGTAATAAGTTTCTAGGATACTTAATCATTAATATACTATTAAAATCTTTACGATGGAACCAAAAAACTCGTATAAGAGAGCATGTTTTAAAAAAAAAAAAAAATTAATGACAATGTTTTCTCTTTCTTTATGAGAATTTCTTGGTTTTCTCTCTCTGTGTGAGAAGTCTCGTGTGATCTTAATCTCTCATCTTTCGTGTATCTTTGGAGTTTGTTGCCCCCCATGGAAGCCCGTATGCAGGTCTCTCTGTGGTGGAGGAGGAGGATGGCAGTTTGACATATGATGTTGATACGAACGAAGAAAGTGCCGGAGATTTGGCTTTATGTTTGTAGGGCGTTTTCTGACTAATAGGAGTATCAGAGTACATATCATGAAGGAATAATGGTGTGTTTTTCTTCCAGTTCTACCATCATCTGGATAGGCAACGTGTTCTTAATGGAGGAACATGGTCATTCGATAATCACTTGCTTATTCTGGGATGTGTCCAACCAGGGGATGTTCTCTTGCAAACACCATTGAACCATGTCAATTTTTTGGGTGCAAGTTCATGACCTGTTTGCAGGGTTCAGGACTCCTATTATTGGCCAACACATGGGCAATTTTATAGGAGAATTTGTTGAATATGACGAGCAAATCAATATTGGCATCTAGCGATCATATATGCGTATTAAGGTTCGTGTTGATGTCCGAGTTCCCCTGAAGAACGAGAAGAAAGTCCGAAAACCAAGGGGTGAATGGCGAGTAGTCCACTTTAAATATGAAAAGCTGGGAACATTCTGCTTCTTATGTGGTCTCCTTGGTCATGGTGATCAGTTTTGTGATTAGTTGTTTTCCATGGACAAGGGCGAGGGGATCAGGGGTTGGGATCCGGATCTTCGAGTTGAGCAAAGGAGGGGTGGAGGCTCGGGCGGTTCTAGGTGGTTACGTGATGTTAAGGGCGATTATGGAAAATCAAACAGTTTGCTAATCAGGAGCCAAACAGTTATGCTAATAAGGGGGTGTCATGCACGAAAATCAAGGAGGGGGCCATGCACGTTGCTGAAAGTGATAAAGTGGAGAATAGGATGGTTCAAAAAAATAACGTATCTGATGCAATGATGACTAATAATATTGGTAATTTGAAAACATATTTATTGGAGATTCCTCCAATCATGCGCCCAATCAGTTAATTCAGGTCAAGGATTAGCAACCAATGGTTGACCATGTTAGCCATGTAGAGAAAAAAATGAAGACGTACTTCTGTTCTAGTTATTGGGTCTTCCAACGTGAATACCTTTGGTCTTGATAATAGTGAGCACTTATTATTGGCAAGTCCTGATTCTCAGACCTGCCATGACAAATGAGTATTTTAAGCTGAAACTGTCGAGGCCTGGGTAACCTGCGTGCAGTTCTAATTCTCATGGACCTCATCTGTTCATATAAAGTGGATGTTATTCTTCTTTATGAAACTTTAGTTTAGTCTTCAAAAATAGAAGAAATAAAGCATAGATTAAATTTTGATTACTCGTTTACTGTTGATAGACAAGGTAGAGGAGGAGGTGTTGCTGTGATTTGGAAGAAGGAATTTAATTGCCAGGTGCTCTCTTATTCTTCTAATTTCATTGACTTGGAGGTAAAGGATGATAGTTAGGGTAGATGGCGGTTGAGGGTTTCTATGGATTCCTAGAAAGAAATAAAGGGCATGACTCTTGGAGGCTTTTACGACAACTCTCTAATTCATCATCTCTTCCTTGGCGTATTGTGGGGGATTTTAACGATCACTTAAGTGTGGATGATAAGTGTGGTCGTGTTGAGCATCCCCAATGACTCTTTGATGGGTTTCGGGAAGCCATTAGAGATTGTAATTTAATTGATATTTCTTTGGAAGGATATCCTTTCACTTGGTGGCAAAGTCGTGGCTCGGATAATGTAGTAGAGGAAAGATTTGATAGAGCTATGGTATGTCGCTGGTGTAATCTTTTTCCTCAAGCTAAGCTTCTCAATCTATTAGCTCCTATGTTTGACCATTCCCCCATTCTACTCAATTATCGTGATAAATTGTCTCTTCCCTCTACTCGTCAGTTCCATTTTGAAAATGCTTGATTATTGGAGGATGAGTTGGATTATGTGTTTTATGGCAGTTCGTACATGGCGGGTAGAAATAATCTCATGTCTAAAATGCATGGTTGTGCTACAGATCTTAATGTGTGGGGCCGTGGAATTCGGGCTAGGTTTCGTAATGATATTATTCGCTGTAAAAATAAGTTGAAGCATCTGATTCATAAGAAAGACGAGGATTCGATTATGAAGTTCAATGCTACTAAGGATTAGTTGGCTAAATTGTTACTTCAAGAGGATAATTTTTGGAGATAACGAGCAAATTAAAGGTCCATTGGCTTAAGGAAAGTGATATGAATACCAATTTTTTCCACTCTATGGCAATGGTGAGGAAAAAACGTAACACAATAGGCAACTTTTTAAATGAGGAGGGAGTGGAGATTGGTGACTAGGCGGGTATATGCAATGTAGTCCATGCATACTTCCAGAAGCTTTTCACAAAGTCATCTATCCGCTATGACCCGTGCTGGATCTTATTCATGCTCGAGTTTCTACTCTTGATAATGCCATGTTCTTGGGTACTTTTCATTCGGTGGAATTTAGGGAAGCTTTGTTCCAAATGCACCCCAGCAAATCTCCAAGACCAGATGGTCTAAATGCTGCCTTCTACAGCCCATGTTGGAGCTTGTGTGGTGAAAACATCTTCAAAACTTGTGTTAAATGGCTTGAGGATGGTGTTTTTCTGAATGAGGTAAATGATACTACTATTTTTCTTATCCCCAAAGTTGATAACCCTGTTTCTATGAAAGATTATCAGCCAATTTCATTATGTAATGTTATTTATAAAATTCTCTCTAAAGTCCTTGCTAATAGGCTTAAAAGAGTATACTAGATAAACACATTGGAGAAGAACAAACTGCTTTTATTGCTGGTCGATGAATCATGGACAATGTTTTAGTTACTTCTGAAATAGTTCATTACATGAAGAATAAAGAAGAGGTGACGTTGGGGATGTTGCCCTTAAAGTTGATATTAGTAAGGCTTATGATATGGTGGATTGAGGTTATCTTTGAGCTATAATGTTGAAAATGGGTTTTGCAAAATGGGTTAATTGGATTATGCTTTGTGTTGAATCTGTTCATTACTCTCTTCTGGTTAATTCTGATTTTGTGATCCCGGTTATTCCTAGAAGGAGTCTTAGACAAGGACCCTTTGTCACCTTATCTATTTCACCTTTGTTCTGAGGGTCTAAGTGCTCTTCTTCATCATGCATTAAATAATGGTGACATTCATGGTATCAAAATTTGCAGAAATGCCCCTACGTTATCCCATCTCCTGTTTGTAGATGATTGTTTATTATTTTTCAAAACTAAAGAGGAGGAAGTGGATTCTATTAGGCATGTCTTGCAGACCTATGAGATTGCATCTGGTCAAGCTGTGAATTTCCAGAAATCTGAAATATTTTTTAGTAATAACACCCCACATATGCTTAGAGATAGGGGTGGCAAAACGCACCGACCCGCCTAAAACGGGACGGGACGGGTTGACCCACTTGAACAAAATGGGTTAGACCTCCTAACCCACCCCGTTTAGTGGCGGGTTGGCCCGCCAAAAACAAAAAACTAGAAAAATAGGTTGGCGGGTTGGCCCGCCAAAAAATTAAAAAAAATAAAAATAATTATAAAAGATAGAAATTAGGTATAAAAACCGAAAATGGATTGGCGGGTCAACTCGCCCTGCCCAGCCTCTAAACTATTAAAATAGTAAAAAACTAATTAAAATATATACTTTTAGAATAGGCGGGTTGGCCCGCCACCCGCTATCCCGCCCCGCCTCTGACCCGCCTTCTTGGTGGGTTGAGCGGGGCGGGTCAAAACGGGTTGGTGGATTGAGAACCACAACCCAACCCGCCAAAATAGGCGGGTTAAACGGGTTGGCCCGTCGGACCCAACCCATTTTGCCACCCCTACTTAGAGATTCCATTGCACATACTTTGGGTGTTACAGTTGTTCTTGGTACTGGCAAATATTTGGGCCTTCCCTCAATGATGAGTAGAAACAGAAGGTCCACTCTTAATTATATTAAAGACCGAGTTTGGAAGAAGCTCAATTCTTTACTTAGTAAGTTTCTTTCTTCAGCAAGTCGCAAGGTTTTTATTAAGGCAGTATTGCAGGCGATCCCATCTTGTTGTATGAGTGTCTTTCTCCTTCCAACTTCTCTTTGTGAGGAGATTGAGAGGATGGTGAATTCTTTTTGGTGGAGTGCAAAGGAAAAAGGTATTCGTGGGCTCTCTTGGAAACGACTATATCCAATAGGAAGGATGAAGGAGGGTTAGGGTTTCAGGATCTACATGCTTTCAATCTGGCAATGTTGGGAAAACAAGGGCGGAAATTTGTTTCTCACCCAAATGTTTTGGTCACAAGATTTTTCAAAGCTAAATATTTTGCTCATTGTGAGTTCTTGGATTCGGCTATTGGTAACAATCCAAGCTATGTGTGGCGCAGCATATCGAGTTCCAAAATTTTGCTAGATGAAGGTTATAGGTGGCGTATAGGTGATGGCTCAGAAATTAATCTATGGAATGCACCTTGGATTAGACATGGTGATACTTGGCTGGCTGGTAGTGAGCCTCATTACAGTGTTGCTAACCTCATGGTTCAGGACATTATGGTTCAAGGAATTAAGCAATGGGATGTCACTTTTTTTAATGCATTATTTCCACCTGAAATGGCAGCTAAAATTTGTGGCACTCCTCTTATTCACTCGGTCAAGGAGGACAAGATTATTTGGGCCAGACTAAGCATGGCATGTATACTGTGAAATCTGCATACCATTCCTATATGAAAAGAAGGGCAGCCATGGATAACTTGACTTGTGAGGGAGATGGGCATTCAATTTGGAGCTTGTCAGTTCCTCCTACAATCAAATCCTTTCTTTGGAGGGCTTGTAGAGATTACTTTCCTACTCATACTAGACTCCAATCCAAAGGTGTCCATTGTCCTGCATTATGCGTGTTTTGTTCTGCTGAGTTGGAGAATACATGGCATATCTTCCTAACTTGTAACCGTGTGCGGCCCGTATGGATCAAGTTGCAAATCTGTCATGTCATAGAACCTCTGTTGATGGAATGTGAATCTTTCGCTGCCTTCTTCTTCCGTGTGTGTGATGCTCTTCAGGACACTTCTTTTTATTCGTTTGTCACGAATTTTTGGAGTGTATGGAAGAGTAGAAATGAGAAACTATGTAACTTAAAGGAGGAAGGCTCTGATGAGATTCTATACTGTGATGCATCTGTTTTTCAAGACTGGGAAAGAGCACAACAAGCTCCTGTACAAGTGGAAGTGATATATTGTGCTGCTTCTAATGATTTTCTAGGGCGTAAACCACCTCTTGGTTTTGTAAAGTGCAATGTCGATGCTACATTCTTCAAGAGTGAAAATCGAACAGGGTTTGGGTTCTACATAAGGGATGACCATGGTCATTTGCTTCTTGAAAAATCTGTTGGAATATTCTTTACTTAATTATATTACAATGTCATAATGTGGGCAGATATCGTCAATTAATTATATTAGCTATTTATCAATTAGGAGCCTTAATTGATATGCGATCAAATTAAGTGATAAGGCTAATTAGATTTCTGATTTGGTAATAAAATAGTTAATTGATATGGGCTAAATATGAGTGGATGTCATGGATGGCCCATTTCGGAATAATGAGAGCCCTAATTGGCCATCACCCTATATATAGGCTATGATCCCCAATACATCAGACAATAGCGCATACCGCCTCTTCTCCCCATCTGAAGAGCGACTAAGACATAAGGAGTCCAGGTTGAGGAAAAACCATAAAGCCACCGCTAACCATCTATGTTATATAATCTGTGTTGATTGTCAAGGTATTCTGCACAAGAAGACGATCACCCCCTTGTTCGTGATAGATTGCCGGTAAAGGTTGGCGACCAAGTTCTCCCTTTTGAAGAATGCTTAAGGTCAAGAGACATACAATGGATCCAGGTACATTCATAATCAATGAATCCTAGTAATCTGACATGATGTTGATCCTAGGCTATGTGGTAAATGTGCTCTAGGATATATGCCTATAGATTGAACGTTTTTGCATAAAGAATAAAGAACCTAAAGAAAATATCTAACAAGTGGTATCAAAGCAGTCATAACTGTTGGGTTATTAGGATTTGTGAATATCATGTTTTTTGTATAATGCATGATGCCTGAAAAGTTTTTTCTTGAATTATGGGTGTTTTCCCCCCAAATTCGATTTGAACCCTAATTTTTGAAAATTAGGAATTATAAAAGAAGAAAACTTTTAACGTAAATGTTGAATTGCGTTAGCGTCTTTAAAGCCAATTGCTGATCGAATATGTGTTCCATTTATTTTTTTTGAGTATGTATATATGGTATTTGGGTTTTCCTGAAGGCTTATGAAGCCTTTGTTGTCTTATATCAATGATGAATTTAATGAATTCATGGATCCACCCTTTAGCTGGCCGTATGAAGTTTTTGTTTTATATAATACAATATCATTATATATGTATGGATTCAGGAAAGGTCATGCACTTCGGCTTTATTCTTATTGATTTTTTTTTAATAGCCTTTATGAATTCGGCATTCCTTTCAAAGGTAAGGGATTGATCATGCTCACATTAGATTGAAATTTATTTATTGTATATGAAGCCTATAATTGTTATTTGTGGCTAGCGGCTATAAAGTAAAGATTTAGAGCAACACTTTTGTTGCTTGTATTCTATACCTACACTTTTCTCACATACTTATGAGTCAGATCCTGTACCCGAGTCTGAGTGCAACTTGAGATAGAGAAGAGGTTGAGTAGTGGTAATCTTCTGGATGTACATCCTGTTTAGTTATCACGAAAGCCTAATTTAAAATTATTCCTTTCGAGGGTATTGTCACTTCTAATAATTTATCTATGATTGCGTGCAATATTTCGAAATGGGTCCAGACTAAAGACCAAGGTTAGAACTACAGAACCACCTATTCGGAAAGTTCACATATTAGAAAAGCCTTTTTTTTAAAGGTTCTTTTCACAATAAACATTCAGGTTTTCATGTTTTAGTGTGAAAATGATAAATTCGAGACCCCCATTTTATTAAAATAGTCCAGTAATTTTGGTTGAGTTGATTGAAATGACATGTTGCCGAAGTAATCTCTATTGCGTAAATTTGATTCAATTAAATCTACAAAAGCTGTAGTATGGAATTATTTATGCGAGCTGTTGTCGGTCCGAAGGAAGGCACAACTTGGCCGGATAATTACATACCTGTGATGGTAAATGTGTGGTGATTATATAGTATTTTCCATGTGGATAATGGGATGCCCGAAGGTGACCATTATTTGACAAGACTTATCACCAATATTTGATCATTGCGTTGAGAGTACCACTAGCAGTTAATTCTTACAATCCAAAGATTGGGAATTGATGGTGCGGTTAGTATCTTGTTTGGGTCTTCAATTTGCCAATTTGGATTTTGAGTGAGTCAATTAAATCATGAAGTCGCCAAGGTGACATCTCTATGAAAATCACTCAAAAGAAATATAAAAGGTTATGTGGGTGTACATCCATGCGGATATTAATCGATCCAAAGAAAGGTTAATATTTGGCAGGGTTGCATTCACGCCTGTGATGGTAAACACATAGTAACTATAAAGATCTTTTTCACGTGAATAACAGAGTATCCAAAGATAACTGTTGTTTGACAGAAATTATCATCAGTGTTTGATTATTACAATAAAATATCACTAGTAATTAATGTTATTGTCCAAAGACTTAATATTAATGGTGCACAAGGTATTTTGGTGGACTTTTTGACCAAATTAGTGTTATTTTAGAAACTATTTATCAAAATGGGGTTGTTTTGTAACAATTTACCAAAATAGGGTTGTTTTAGACAGCGTGAAATTTTTTATTATTATTTTTGCTGACGTGGAAGGCGCCAGTTGGACTGGCTCCTTTAAAGGTGCCACTTGGACTGGCGCCTTCCATAAAAATGCCACATGTCACACACTCATTGGTTCTATAGAAATTTTTTTAAAAACAAAAAACAAAAGCTGCAACATTCTTTACTGGGACTCGTCTGCTGAGACACTTGTCTGGTGGTGACCCATCTAATGTTTCACTCGTCTGCTGAGACCCATCTGATGTTTCACTCGTTTGCTGGTCACTTGTCTGATGTTTCACACGTCTGTCGTGACCCATCTGCTGGTCACTTGTCTGATGTTTCACTCGTCTGCTGTGACCCGTCTGCTGGTCAATTGTCCACTGAGACTCGTCTGCAATTTCACTTGTCTGCTGTGACTCGTCTGCTAGTCATCTGATGATCACTCATCTGTTGTTTCACTTGTCTTCTCTTTCACTCGTCTGCTGGTCACTTGTCTGATGTTTCACTCGTCTGCTGTGACCCGTCTGCTGGTCACTTATCCGCTGAGACTCGTCTGCAATTTCACTTGTCTGCTGTGACTCGTCTGATAGTCATCTGATGGTCATTCGTCTGATGTTTCACTCCTCTGCTGGTCACTTGTCTGATGTTTTACTCGTCTAAGCAGACCAGTGAAACAGTAGACGAGACGCAGCAGACAAGTGAAATTGCAGACGAGTCTCAGCAGACAAGTGACCAGCAGACGAGTGAAACAGCAGACGAGTCACAGCAGACGAGTGACCAATGAGTGTGTGACATGTGGCTTTTTTATGAAAGGCACCAGTCCAAGTGGCGCCTTTAACTGGCGCCTTCCACGTCAACAAAAAATAATAAAAAATCCACGCTAGCAAAAACAACCCTATTTTGGTAAATTGTTACAAAACAACCCAATTTTGGCAAATAGTTTCTAAAACAACATTAGTTTGATCAAAAACCCTATTTTGGTGAGTATCTTTACGATACTTATGTTCTCTTTAAGCTAATATTGTTTATATATCTGCTGATTTAATTCAATTTTGATTCTCAAAAGTTCTGAACATTTTTTGGGATTGAAAGGAGAACATTAAGATTGTTCTTGGATCTAGACCTTGCATAAGGATGGAGAAAACCACCTTCTCTCACACAATCCACTAACTCTGAAGAGAGGATAAAGTATAGGAAGTGAGACCGCTCCAATTGCATGGGTCTTATGATCATAGAGCACGATATTCCAGAGACCTTTAAGGTGTTATTTTGGATGGCATAATTAATATCAGAGATTTCCTTGCTGAAATTGAAAAGCTCTTTCTAAAAGCAATAAAGACGGAAAAAAAAAGGCACTCATTGGAGAGCTGGATTTTCATTAAGTATAAAGAAAAACAAATATAAGGAGCACATTATGAGAATATCCAATCTTGCTCATAAATTTAAGACGTTAAAGCGTGGGCTGTCTAACGACTTACTTAGGCATTTACCATTTGGTATTCCTTCATGCACAATTCAGTCAGTTTAAATCAACTTATAGCTGTTATAAAGAGAAATGATATATGAATGGATTCGTTTCATAAGGTGTGCAAGAAAGGAAACAATGACGCAAGAGACGATAGATAGTGCTCATTTGACAAATACCTCTAAGGATAAGGGTCAACAAAAGAAAATCGAGGATAAAGCTGCTAAGGGCCCGTCTTAAAAAAAATAGCTAGGGTCACAATTATTTCTTTTATAATGACATTGGGTATCTAAAGAAGAAATGTCCCAAATATCATGTTTGGCCTGCCTATAAAGGATTGTCTGAACTAATGAAGGCCAAGTGATGCTGAAAGATGCATCTATATTGGAGTTGACCAAGTCAGTAAAGGATAAGGCTATTGACGTTTCAGGTTGTTGTTACTGGCTAATATTTGGAATTAAAACACATTTTGGTTTAGTCATTATTCAAATGAAATTTTGTTTTAGTTTCTTATTGAACAAATCAGGATAATTTTGTTCGTTTAGAAACGATGGATTCAATTTGTCTTTTAAAATTCAAATATTGTAGGAACTAGTCAAGCTATGGGCTGGACATACTATAATTGCTTGGTATTGAAACTTCTTGTGGTAAAACATTGATTGAGGAATCATATGACACTAAGTGTAAAGTTGATAGTGAAATTAAGGAGCGCTATGATACAAACATTCAAGGCACATCTCTATAAATAGAGTTGAGCAACTTGTATGACGGAATCCTAGATTCCATTGGTCTTATACATTTTATTGTTTGTATTAAATGCATTAAATAGATCAGAACATGGTTATCAAGAATATAATTAAGTCTTAGTAATGACTCTTAAAGGTATGATGAGGAGTATGATTAGTTACTCTACCTTATCAGAGTCACTATAGGAGTAAAACTAAAGATTGCAGCTTAAATGTTTGACAGAGTACCAACTAAAGTAACCGACCAGACACTTTCTAGTATGAGAACATCTAACTAAGGCAAGGCCTTATAAGCCTTGCGAAGGAAATTGGAGCCCCCCAAACAGTGAGCGATAATCTTATTGATACTTTGAAAGGTCAAAGGGGTATGAATTTTTTTTAATCCTAAATTAAAGAAACCTTGAGATAGGAATTAACTAGTTCTTTGAGGATATTGAGTTTGGTGAGAGATAAGATTAGCGACATTATCTTTGAGGAAGAATTGGTTCTAATCCCTAAACCAATCCATACAGTTGCTATTGGTATAACAAATTTGGATCCTTGTGAGGATATTGTTGTTATTCTTCCCATTCAAGACAAGAATATTATTCCTAAAGGTCAAACTCAACACCCTCAAGAACTAGAGCATCAGGAACCGGTGCATTTTGCCATAATCCACTAAAGAAAGGATGAATACTACTTTGGATAATTATATAGTATTTCTCCAGAAACATAAGATAAATTGTATAATGGATGGTGATTCTATCAACTCCCATCAAACCATATGACGTTTCTATTCGAAAAAGTGGATTGAAGGTATGGGTACATGCTCGAGCTAGATAATAAAGTTTGAAACTTATCCTGTTGCCTGAAGGTTTCAAAGGGTAATATGGAGAGGTATAAAGTTTGTCTAGTGGCAAAAGGCTATACTCAAAAGAAAGGATTGCTTTTAAAGAGACATTCTCTTCAGTACCATTGAATGACTTTTTTAAGGACAATCATGGCTCTCGTCGTTGCTTATTATGATTTGGAGCTTCACAAGATGGATGTCAAGACGGTGTTTCTCAATGACAACATTGATGAAACAAATGTATATAATGCAAACCGAAAAACTTTGTGTCGAAAGGCACAGAGAAAATGGTTTGAAAATTGACGAAATCTATCTATGGGCTAAAGAAGGCGTCTCGTTAGTGATACCATGAGTCCCATCAAGTGATTGTCTCATTTGATTTCGAGATGAATATCGAGGACAACTGTGGGTACCACAAGTTCAGTGGGAGTGAATTCATATTTATGGTATTATATGTTGATATTATGCTAGCCAAGGACGATATAGGCTTATAGCGCGAAACCAAGAAATTTCTGACAAAGAATTTTGTTATGAAAGATCTTGGGACGCTTCTTTTGTCTTAGGAATTCGATACTTAGAGATCATTCTCGAGGTATCTTTGGGTTATCACAAAAGAGCTATATCAATATAGTTTTGGATAGGTTCAACATGAAAGATAGTAAACCAGGAGATACCCCGGTCACTAAGGGAGACATTTTAGTCTCAATTAAATGCCCCTATGAAAATCTGGAAATTCAGGAAATGCAGAAGATTCCTTATGCTTTGATTGTGGTAAGTCTAATGTATGTTCTGTTTTGTGCGCGAGCAATTCAAGGATTATTGGAAAAGCAACCATAAGGAATGTGAGATACTTAAAGAGAACAAAAGGGCATATGCTCACATATCGGAGATCTGGCAGTTTAGAGATCATGAGGAATTCTGACTCCGATTTTATAGGATGCCAAGATATTGGGCATCCGACTATGGGATATGGCTGAAGTATTTTTTGTCACTTGGTTGCATATAGTAAAAGGTATTGAAATATCACTCAAGTCTTGTTGTGACAAATAAGTCAGTCATATTGTACTTCAACAACAACATGAGTTCTACAAAGTCGAAGTTCATCGACGTCAAGTATCTTGTAGTTAAGGAAAGAGTTCAGGAAAAACAGTTTTTTATAGAGCACATAGGGGCATATTCTATGCTAGCATATCCACTAACTAAGGTCTTAGCACCTAAGGTTTTTCACGAGCATGTTTCTCATATGGGTGTTGTCACTGAGGATGCCTTAATTTAGTGGGAGTCTCTATTTGTGTTTTATGTTTGAGATATAAACCTTATGTTATTTCGGATTTTTTGTAGAAATAAAGTTATGTTCAAGTTTGTATCTTGTTGTGTGTAAAATCTATTTACACATTAAGGACTTTGGTTTGCAAAATTTAATTTTGCAAAATTGATCTCACTAAAGACTTAAGTTGGACAAGTTGGAAATAGGCATGATTCAAAGATCACATTGTATGAAATTTTCATGCCACTCATCCATATCGATCTATGTCATCAAGTGCATTGATGTGGTGGTCGTCAGGGTTTAGTCACAATAGACGTTAGTGACGACAATCGCGGTGGTCCCATTGTTAATGTATGAGGTGGACCAGATTGTAAAGGGGAAATCTAAAGATAAATAGCATTCAGATGCGCGCCTAAAGAATTCTGATATAATTATTACGATATATTGCTCAAGTGGGAGATTGTTTGAATATTCTTTACTTAATTATATTCCAATGTCATAATATGGGCAGATATCGTCAATTAATTATATTAGCTATTTATCAATTAGGAGCCTTAATTGATATGTGATCAAATTAAGTGATAAGGCTAATTAGATTTCTGATTTGATAATAAAATAGTTAATTGATATGGGCTAAATATGAGTGGATGTCATTGATAGTCCATTTCGGAATAATAGGAGCCCTAATTGACCATCACCCTATATATAGGTTATGGTCCCCAATATACCGGACAATAGCGCATACAACCTCTTCTCCCCATCGGAAGAGCAACTAAGACATAAGGAGTCCAGGTTGAGGAAGAACCATAAAGGCACCACTAACCATCTATGTTATATAATCTGTGTTGATTGTCAAGGTATTCCGCACAAAAAGACGATCAACCCCTCATTCGTGATAGATTGCTGGTAAAAGTTGGTGACCAAGTTCTCCCTTTTGAAGAATGCTAAAGGTCAAGAGACATACAATGGATCCAGGTACATTCATAATCACTGAATCCTAGTAATCTGGCATGATGTTGATCCTAGACTATGTGGTAAATGTGCTCTAGGATGTATACCTATAGATTGAACGCTTCCGCATAAAGAATAAAGAACCTAAAGAAAATATCTAACAAAATCTGCTTGGCTTCCTTACCTTATGCCAGTTCGTGAAGGAGATGCAACATGGCTTTGTTTTGCGATCAAATGGATGGAGGATCTTGGCCTCACCTATGTTGTTTTTGAAATGGACTGTAAAGCAATGGTTGATCATGTAAACAGTTCTTGTGATGAATTTGCTGAATATGGAGCTCTCATTACTCATTGTCATTACTTACTTCTTTCCAGGATTGGTTGTAGTGTCACTTTTACTAGGAGGCAAGCTAATGGGGATGCCCATTCTTTTGCCCGTGCAGCTATTTCTTTTCCTAGTAGTTATGTTTTCCATTCTGTTCCTTCTTGTAATGTGCTATCTTCTGGTTTGGCAATGATATAGAGCTGTTTCTTTCAAAAACAAAAAAAAAAAAAACTTAAGCATTTTGATTTAGTTGATTAATTATTTAAAAAAAAGTTGTTCAAAATCCTTCTCAAATCTTTGTCAATGTATTGGGGCATCTTTCCTCTCATTTTGAAATATCCTCCAAACACATAATCCAATCACCTACTACATAATTATGAAGAGGTTGGGATGGCTTGCACATTATTTGGTTTAAGAAATAATTGATTTCTTTTTTCAGTAGAATAATAGTATATAGTTAAGAAATGGAAAATTGTCTCGTTTCAAGTTAGAATATGCCACAAATTTTAACCAGAGCTTATAATCAATTAATCAAAGATAATATATAAAAAGATATGTGATGATGCTTGCTAGCCTTATAATAATAGTTGAGTATACCTTATCAAAGACAAATTGATATAATAAAATATTATGAAAATTTAGAATTAGTTTAAACTAACATTTTCATTAAAAGAAAATTACACTGGCTTTATTGAGATTTGACTTAATTATACTCAATTTCTTTCTTGTTTCAAAAATTACATTAATCATCATTTATTTATGGGTAAATATAATAATAGCATAAATCTCAAAAAATATTGAGTGTGATTAAAGAGTTTAATTGTTTATACATTGTTAATGTAAAGTTTTTTACAATGTCAATCAATTAGAAATGATGGTTTAAATGACTTTTTAAGTAGTTACGATAAGAATCAGTCATTTTTACCGAAATAACAATTTCTAATTGGTATACCGTATAAAATTTTTTTTACACTGTCAATATATAACAATTAAATTAAATACGTGATTAAATTAAACCTCATGAGATATTAGAGTAATTTATCCTATTAATTATTGTCTATATTCGATCTTACTGGATTTTTTTTGGCTGAGTCTTATTGGAATTTATATCATAGCAAGTTTTTTAATCAAATTCTAAAATTACTTATGCTTTTCAACTTGATGAAAAATATATATTTTGGATGTAAAGAAAGAACGGGACCATCAAATGAAAAGGAAATACGCAATTTTAAATAATTTAACACAAAAAGGCACAATCAACTTGATATGAAAGGATAGTTTATATGAAAATACATTTTATATCTACAATATTTTTTTAAAAAGATAAGGATATTTATGTAAAAAAAGTTGTAGCCATCGCTAAGAAGCTGCCTCACGAGATTGACATTTTGACACCATGAGCATGATGAGCACGTAGGAGAAACTCCATATTAGGGTCATTTATCCACGTTGAGGGACAGTACAATAAAAATAGCATAGCACAAGCAACCAAATTACAACACAACTCTTTGTTTTATCTTCTATTTGGTAATCAATGCATAGCATAACCACAACAACCTGAAATGTACTATATATCCCTACAACAGAAAAAGTATTAGACAACATTTTTTTTTATCTACAACAACGCTTACAGGCACTATCCATGTAACTGTTGTGATAGGTTGGAAGACAAAGGTAACGTTTCTGTAACGTTGTCTAAAAGGGTCTTAGACAAACCTTCCTTAAAGCGCTATCTTTGAGGGTAACTAAGACAACTCATCTTTAACTAAGCGCGGTCTATAGCTTCTCCCCAAGCATAGAGCTTCAACGCTTCCTTAAAAAAAACGTTGTCTATAGTCTTTTTTTTTTTTTTTTAATAATTTACATTTTTTCTGAATTTTACCCCTTGCACTCAGCAAAACCAATACAATTTCAGCAAATTAAACTGAACATATTTTTAGCAAAACTGATCATCAATATATATATATATATATATATATACACACACACACACTAGTGTATGGACCCGTGCCATGCACAGGGAATATTCTATTTTTTAGGATTTCATTTTTAATTATGTAATTGTTGATTTCACGTTTTTGGTTTATAAATTTTTGTGAGGAATTATATACCAAAAATTGTCAAAGTATTATTTTGTCTGAACCATCGATCACAAAATATAACAGATATTAACTTTATAATACAAATAATCACTCTTAAGTGTAAATAATAAGAACATACTGTGTACTACATAATTTTAGTATTAAAAGTATAATTTCCAAAATAAAAAATGTGTAAAGAATATGTAATTATATACCATGTTATTATAAAAAAAGTATTATAATAAAAAATATAAACAAAAACATAGATTTAAAAAAATTTACAATCACAAATATATAAACAATGCAAAGATTTATGACTATATTTTATTTATATTTGACAATAAATTAAATTCCAAAAACCGAACATTGTAAAAACACTAAAATATTAAAAACCAGCACAATTTATTATAAGGTATTAATCTTTTGACCTTCTCTGGTACGATTGTGACTCAAGGATTCTGAATATCCCAAATTTGGGAGAATACTGTTCAACAAAACACTTTTAGTACGCTACTCGTACATTCGCATGGGTCGCATTGGTTTTTACGCATATTTTAAAATCACGTGTGTATATAATAAATTATTTACTTAAAATTATATATTTTAATTCTTTTGTTTTGGCAAAACAACTATTAAATTAATTCTGAAACTATAGGATGAATATCTCAAATTCCATTTGAGTTAAACATGGAATAACAATAAGAAAATAAATTTTGCATTGTCTAATTTTCTTAGAGACCACTCCCTAGTGTTTTTATCCATGTGTCGCACTGGCGACATTTGTTTCTCATGAACAAATATAAATTCCACAATATTTTATTAGATAGAAATTTAATCGGTTAAAAACAAAATTATAGAAAATATATAATTGGGTTATGGAAACAAAATCAGTTTAAAAATTCTATGAAAAATTTCAATTGACCATAACCAATGACTACATAAAATTCAAAATAAACTAATTAAATGAAGAAAATATTGTTATTTAAAATATAAAATAGAAATTTTCTTATAAGTTTAATTATAAGGTTTTTTGTATACTTAGAATTTAAAATGATAAGTAAAAATGAAAATAATTTAAACACTTTATTTTTAACATTCCGTATTTGTCCTAATACCTTGTGCAAACTCTACTTCTCTCAACATTCAATTTTATAGCGAAATTGGTTGTTTTCAAAGCAAAATTATAATTTAGCATTAATCATTTCTCTCCTACTACTTTGATATTGTACTTCTCTGCACATTTAATACTATATATATGTTTTTAAAGCAACAATTATATTTCAAGCTGATTTATCATTTCTCAATATAAAATGTATTTAAACCTTAATTAATTCAAAACACTTCCCAAGGATCTTAGTAATCACATGATTTTTTCATTCTTCTTCAAAATCTATTTGATTTATTTCGTCTCTTTTCTCCTGCAAGTTAATCGTTTTTAGAAAATATATTTATCCATCATTTTATTTTTTTCTCTCTTGAAAATCTATCGGATTTATTTCTACTTTTTTTTCGTGCAATTTATCCATTTTTAGAAAATATTTTTATCTATCATATTATTTTTTTCTTCTCCCTTCAAAATCTATTTTATTTATTTCTTATTTTTTCCTTGTAAGTTAACCATTTTTAGAAAATATATTTACCTATCATATTATTTTTGATCCTCTATTGAAAATATATTTGATTTATTTCTCCTCTTTTCCCTGTGCAAGTTAACCATTTTTAGAAAATATATTTATCCATCATTTTGTTTTTTTCTTCTCTCTTAGAAATCTATTTGATTTATTTCTCCTCTTTTCTCGTGCAAGTTAACCATTTTTAGAAAATATATTTATTTATCATATTATTTTTTTCCTCTCTCTTGAAAATTTATTTGATTTATTTCTACACTTTTCCCATGCAAGTTAAACATTTTTAGAAAATATATTTATCTATCATATTATTTTTTATTCTATTTTAAAAATCTATTTGATTTAATTCACCTCTTTTCCCGTGCAAGTGAACCATTTTTAGAAAATATACTTACCTGTCATAATATTATTTTTATTCTCTTTTTAAAAACTATTTGATTTATTTCTCCTCATTTTTATTCTCTCTCCTCATTTTTATTCTCTTCTGATTGAATCAACTGATTAATTGCTATATTTCCAATCAATTCCCAATTTGATTTGAATTTATTGATCATAATTATTTTCTTTCATTTTCGTTTCTTTTATTCTATTGATGCAATCAATTGATGATATATTTAAAAAATGATGCATTAAATTTATCAATTGCTCTATTCCAAATCAATTCCTAATTTGATTTGAATTGCTTCATATTTTTTCATTTTATTTTCATTTTTTTGTTTTTAAAAATTGTTTGGTTTTGAAATCAGTATTAATAATAAAAATCATGGCATGAACAAATGAAATAGGGAAATTTTAAATCATTTAATTTTCAATTTCCAACCTAAAGTGCTATGAAATACACAGAATCAGGAAACATGCCCACAATAAACATATTGATAACAATGTTCTCAAGTATTTCACCAAATAAAACATGCTCTAATAAAGTAATTGATTCCCTTGGAATGATGGATTAAGATGTTCCACAATGAACAACAAATACATGCAATATTCTATCATGTATTAGATTTTAAATAGAAGGAATTTTGATAAAAGCATGATTTTAACTTCCTGTGGGCTTATCAGCTTTTTTTTACCATAAACTTAACAAATGTCTTCATGAATTTATCATTTGTTACACAACTAAACCTTAAAGGTCATGCTATACCCATAAAGGCCATATTATACCCATAAAGGTCAAAGGAAAAATCTCCAAGGGCAACAATGAGAACTCCAACAGCAGTTAACATCACTGAAAGAGTCACTTGAAATTTGACAAAAATGAAGGCCATCCTATACCCATGTTCTATTGAGTGAGAACTCTACTAAAAGCAAGAGATTACATATGTAACATTAGAAGCCATTTTCTCAGGTCAAGAGAGGAAATGAATAAAATGGTACTAATAATTCTAGGCGCTCAAGGCTAATCAAATCAAATGACCATTAGGTACCTACTCTTACCGGATGATTCAGTCATCGATATCTTGTGGAAGAGGAGCACCACTTCATATAGACTCCTGAGCTACCCTTGCAGCTCATAATTCCATCTCCAAATTTGAAATGGTCTTGTGAAAGTTCTACATTCAATAGATTCCCATAAGTTTGGCATCCAAAATAACAAAAAATAATTGCACTTAGAATAGCATATAAATTACTCTATGGAATTATGACTCTTAAAAATTTCCCTATAAAGTCTTTAGTTTTGCACTGGCCAATGATACCATACTCACCCGGAATCACCTATACCAAAATTACCACAAAAAACACATGAAACCAAGCTCATATACGATAATACCATATTCATTCAAATTGAAAATAAAAAAAAACACAACACAACTATAAAGAGACACAAAAAATTATAGGCCTTGATTTCACAGGCAATAATGTCATCTATAGCAGAAAAGTCCTCTCTACATGCGATCTTCCCACTGCCGTGAAATGGGAAACAACCTTTAACACATAACATGATAATACAACTATGTAATAAAATAAAAAAATAAAACTTGTTAAGCGAGCGAGTTGAAGTAACCTTGTAAAGCCTGTTAAAACCATACAAAGGAAACTTTGCCTTTGAAAAGAAATGAAATAAGAAAAGAGCAAACATTTGATTTATGCATGATATATAGAAATGTGTGTATGCTATCGAAATCTCTGTAGGAAATGGCCATTGAATAAGAAAACCTAAAAAACAAAACAAAATATTTTTAGTTGTAAATAGCTGTAATGCATAATAGAGAAGGGGGAAAGTTTCCGAAATTGGACAAATTAATGCAACTTTGATTTGCAAATTAAAATTGGTAAATAATTGTTTTCCAAATTATAGTGAATTTTAATGTTTTGATTAGAATTTAGATTAAATGTTCAGCCGTATATTAGGATTAGTTTGAATTGTTTCCTTAAAAAATTGATTTAGGTTTAATGTATTGTTATACTATTATTATTCTTACTATATATAACATTTATTATGTGCGGATATCTCTCTTCCATTGTGTGAAAATTATTGTAATGGTAAATGATTGATTTGAAATTGCATGTATTGACTTTGACTGCAAATTAAAACCATTTAATTTCTGAAAATCAATTAATGCTGATTGTTTGAAGAGTTTATGCAGAATTTGTAATATTGCGACACTTGTACAATTCTTGGTGAGAATCTTGTTGGAGATGACATGTATATTATATATATCACCAATTAAATTAAACTGAGATCTCAGTACAAAACCATGTATATACACAACAAATTAAATTCATCAACATTATACACATAGCTACTAACTAAATATACTAGCTACTATAACTACCCCTGTTAAATCATCAACAAATTACATATACACAAATTACTCCCTGCTAACTTAATGTACCTAACTACTAACTTAATACAATATAACTAGCTACTACATAACTAGCAATGTATAGAAAATAGACCAAATCAAACCATACTTACCTTTTCAACAAGATGCTCTTTAGGAGGTGCAAGCAAGTAGTTCGAAAAGCAACCCAAGTACTGGCCCAAGATTTCAATTCTCTGCACTAGAAATAACACACACCTACATCAGAAACATAAATCCAACCTACCACCAAGTTATTGAACACGATATCATCTTACAAGATTCCTCATTAGTGCACTTAACCAAGATGAAACAGCCACAGACAAAGGGAGCAAAGAACCTAAAAACAAAACTTAGGTCTTAGGTTCAATTCTAGTGATAGATAAGTTGAGATGAACTAAACAATACAACTAAAGAACTTAGGTTCAATTCTAGTGATCTATAAGTTGTGACGTAGGTCTTAGGTTCAATGCTCTTGTAAAGCATAAAAAAAAACTAACCATTTTATACACATTATGGTTGGAAAAAAATTTGAATTCGAACATGAAACAAAAGTCATTGTGTATGCATATACTTCATTCCCAACCAAAATCATTTCATGACATGGCAAATTCCAAATGCATTACAGATTAAGAATTCAGAGTGACAAAGTGTTTCAAACATATTCCAACTCGTATAACACTGACAGGAGCACTGATTTGTCTATCAAAGTGACAAAGTATTTTCCAAGTAAAGATGAAAAACAATTGAACTGCAATGTTTTTTTTTTAAAAAAAAAAAGCCAAACTCATCAAGAAAATAGCATTCAGTTCAAGTAAATGAGCATAATATGTGTTCCAACCAGCAGTGAACTTCATTCCAATGCACACCATATAAAACATTGCAGGCCACTATATCAACAAAGTTCAAACAATAATGGAACATTGCATAAAGACTGACACATAATATAACTTAACTTAACAAATCAACATAGAAGAGACATGGGCAATATCATGACATGAACCAATATGTAAACACTCGGGCATTTCAACAAACAGGTCATGGGCAACACATGTAAACGACAATACAATTTTATCATAAAACAACAAAGTTGCATACACCATTTGCAACTAAGAAAAAAAATAGGGGTGTTGCAGGGAAGAGGGGGGTTGCAGGGTTGCAAGCAGTGAGGCGGTTGCAGTGAAGAGGTGGGTGTAACCTGGGAGCTTGCAGTGAAGAGGAGGGCTTGCAGGGCAGAGAGCACTGGTCCTCACGATTGTGAACACCCAATTTTGTCCGGGTTAATTAATAAAAAAATAAATACCAAAAAATACCTAAAAAATGAATTGGATCTTGACCCGAATTTTAAAAGGAATACTCATTACCTTTTTTCAAAAAATAAAAAAATAAAAAGAAATAAAAAAATAAAAAGGAGGGAAATAGAATTGAGTTGGTTAAAAAATAATGATGAAGATAAAAATAAATGAAAATCAAAAGGTGGTTGCTATCATTCTATCTTTAGATATAGTTATCACTTATCCTTTTAGCGGTTTTTGAGTTCACTTATCTTCATAACGGTTTTCGTATGTGAGTGGAATTTCAGTTACTAATTTTTTTCTATAAATTGGAGCACACTCTACACGGAAAGGGGACCAGAAAAATTATTCACTCATCACTCTCTCCCATCAATCTGATATTCTATTCCCTCACTCCATCTTCTTCTCAACCCAGCAGAACCAATCTCCTCCACTTCACCGCATCGCATCGTCCTCCAGTCACCACGAACAGCGAGTCTGTGTCGCACTTCGCCGATCGGCCGCTGCTTGCCGCCCAGATCCGTACCAAACCAGAATCGCGTTGTGAGCCACCTCGCGCTCCACCCCGAAGCAGAACTACCGCGCCGCCATCACAAGCTCAGCCACCACCGTGAACAAAGAGGCTGCACCACCATTACAGTTTGGCAACCTTTATTCCATACACCTAGTGTCATTGAAGTACCTCAACCTAGTCTCTCGCCCACTGTTGCTTCAATCCCTTCGTAAGTGTAAGCGCTAGAACTAGAAGGTGTTGCTGCTATTGTTCATTTTGCCCTTACTTTAATCATTAGGAGATTTGTTTACTAGGCTTAGATTATTAGTGGGTTGTTACTTTGCGTCCAACTTACTAACTTAGGCTAAGAACTAAAAAGAGAAGAAAATATCTTCTTAATTTATTCAAGAAAATGAATATCAGAATAATAGGATAAATAGATGATAAAAAAATATCGTAAAAATATAAAAATATCCTTTTGTTAAGAAATATTAAAAGGGATTCGTTTAGTCACGATAGCTTGTTGATCCCATTTTCTTTTTAATTCATTTTAGTCGAGACGGCTTGATAAATTGAAATGCTCTAAATAAAATCCTTCAAAATAAAATCTTTTCAAAAAAATTAAAATCAACCAACTAACAATACATTTTCTACTAGAACTACGTGGCTTTGAGTTTCCCATCGCACCAGGGAATACGTAGGAGCAAAATTAATCATTTCGTCAAGCTAAAATTAAATTTTCTTATTTTTATGTTTGTTTATCCTCTCTTTATTTTGTTTTTTTGGGTAAAATAGATATTTTCAAAGTTATTAAATTTGCACAATTAACTTGAGGAATCGTTCTTAAAACGGGCGATGTAGGATGCTAACACCTTCCCTACTCGTAACCGACTCCCGAGCTCGATCTCAATCCTTTTAAAAAAGACCAGTTTCCTTAAGTTTTAGTTTTTCCAATTTTTTTCAAAAATAAAATTGGTGGCGACTCCTCTTTATCTTCTTCGCGGCTCCCGGACGGGACGGTCGCGACAACGATGGTTCTCGCGTTGGGTGAAGATAAGGCCGCGCGAACAATGCAGGTGAGCTTAGGGTTTGAGAGGGTTGCGGTGGTCTTCGTGGTGGCAGTGGTGAATGAGAGTGGTGTTTGGGGGAGGATGAGAGGTTCTGAACTTAGTTCGCGGAGGAGGGAGTGAACAGTGGTGAGTGTTTTGTGTGACCGCTCGAGGGGAAGTATACGTTAGGAAAATATTAATTAAGGAAAAGTAGCATAGGCAGCGCTTCCTTGAGAAAGCGTTGCCTTTGCTCACTCTAAGACTTTTAGTAGCGCTTCCTTAGGTATGAGAATAGGCAGCGCTCCGTCAAGGAAGCATTGTCTAAAGTTCTCCTTCTCATTTTTAATAGCGTTTCACTTAAAAATGCTATTAAAGGTGCGCCATTTAATCCTTTTTTCTGGTGTAGTGTATATTAACTTGTAGAACCATAGCAACAACCATCAAGGTGGTCAATTTGGTTTTGAGCAAATTTTGGCTCATTGTGTTTTTCATGTGGTATACTACATATGATTATGGGGGTTAGTGGTGCCAACATAGTTGGGATGACTTTTCCCTCTATAATGCTTTTGCATACTATTTTCTCTTATACATGAATTAGAGTACCCCTTATACTCTCTATTAATACATTTTTTTTTGCTTATATAAAAAAAACAACGATCAATGTGGTTATTGTGGTGTTGGAGGAAGAGATAATGGCGGCAACGTTCACAGTCGTTATGACGATGATATGGCGGTAGTAGTGGTGACAGTGGAGAGGAGGGAATTAAGTATTTTTGACCTTTGGTATGATGATGGTAGCAGTGATAGTAAGGGATTTGGGTATTTTTTATTTTTCAGGATGGCGGTAACAGGGGCAATGGAATGATGGTAGCGGTGATGGTGGTGAAGAAGAGAAGGGGCTGGGATATTTTTGACTTTTGGTAGTGTTGTGTTGGGGACGAAAAATTATTCCCTAATATATAGTAACGATTCTTCATCTTCTAATTTATTTTATTCATTGACATTTTTATAATCAAATATAAAATAAATAATTTTTTATTCTAAAAAATAAATATTTTCATACCATCTAATTCTTTAATTTTTTTTTAAAAATCAAACGCAACCTAAGAGTTGTTAAAACTTGTAATAGATGTATACAAGCTATCTGTTATATACTATCGATTTTGTCTTGCCAAACAGAGCCGATGTCACTTTTTCTTGTAGCGCACCATGTATACACTTTTGTTCTTTAGCCTTGTTCTTAGGACAATATTGGTTAACATTCTCCTTTTTAAAATTTAAAACTTCCCAAATGATATATTGATATATTAAAATTATTACATTTTAATACATTAAATATACTACTTTCTCGTAATTTTTTTAAAATTTCTTAATCATTACTTAGAGAAATATTGCTTGGAGGAAACATTGCCACCATCCAGTAAGCGAGAAAAGAAATTGGATTATTAATTTTTTATGCTAAAATAAAAGTTTATTGAAATAATAGCCTAGCGACACTTAGTATCGTAATAAAAAAAATAATATATCTATCAAGAAAAAAATAAATAATTTATTTATCAAAAACTAATTCATGATATATAACAAAGTTTTTAATTCTCTTTTTTTTTATTCATTAAAAAAATGACCATACATCATTTACTAAAGTGACCAACATGTAATGTGTTGTGTCAGAAGAAAATATCACACCTCTTACCATAATGGATCTAAAGTTTGTATTACTCTTTAGACTAAGACATTGAGCTCATCTAAGATAACTAAAATTAAAATTATAGATCCTCCAAAACAATAGAGAAATATGAGAAATTCAAAGCTTAACACTTTAGATTTATCCGAAAGATCAGATATGTAGAAGATTTAGATAAATTTATCCGGGGAAAAAACTGAAAAAGTAAGAAAAGTGGAAAGAAAACGGAGAGGGATACCACCAAATGACATGGACAACAGCATCCAATATTAGAGAAATATTCAGAGGAGGAGACCAAAACACCACAAAGTAAAAAGAAAATGAGAGAAAACTAGCTAGGACCAACTCCTCCCAATCCTATGTTAATTAGTAACATTATTAGATTCAAATTTATTTAGAAGAGTGAAAGTAATAAAAATAGAATTTTTTATGTACTTAATCATATAGATTATGATATTATGTTAGGAGTTAACTCTCTTAAAAATTTAAACTAATAAGGATGAAGACCAAGATTAGTTTTATATTTTTCACAATATTCCTTCGAATGAGATACTTTGAGTTTCCATAAGCATCTCTTTGCATATGAAAAACTTTAATATACTAAGGAATTATGTGTTTAGTTTTTAATAAAAATATTTTTTATTTCTTAACCATTGTGTTTAATTAAGCATTTGGAAAAAAATAGAGAAAGTTTTTTAAAAAATGAAACTAAAAATAAAGCTACAACTAGGGAGACCACTCAATAGTGGTTGGTCGCAGTGGAAGTAGACTGCCATCCCAGATAACCTCACCTGCAATGTCAGAGGTTCGAATGCTGTTTTAAATCTGGGTCCGAAATCGCATTATGCAATTTCCAAAACTACATCGCGACCGTAATTGAGACCGCGTCGACCACATTTGCTCGCGCAATAACGAAAAACGCAACATGAAAGCAGCCGCGACCGCAACCACAACTGCAATTTAAAACCTTGTCTGAAGTCGTCACTCTGAGAAGAGTTTTACCTAACCACCACCCCCGACCCGAGAGTTGCTTTCACAACCAAGGCCGACCCAAAAGTAAGTGAGGCTTAAAGCAAATTTTGACTGAGTCCTTTTTATTT